>VUYV01000332.1:323422-366984 GCA_008711295.1 Anarhynchus alexandrinus | reverse complement strand
TGTTGGGGACTCCAGAGCTGGATGCAGTACTCCAGGTGGGGTCTCACAAGAGTGGAGTAGAGGGGCAGAATCCCCTCCCTCGCCCTGCTGGCCACACTTCTTTTGATGCAGCCCAGTAAAAAACATAAAAACAGAAAATAGTGTCAGCTTGTATGCTGCAAGCTTCCGGGTGGAAACATCTGTGGTGCTGTCAGTGGGAACGGATGGTGCACTGTGGACAAATTCAGTGGCCAAAAATAGAGCTGGTGATTTCCAGTGGCAATTTTCGGCACCGTTCACTACTGACCAGACTCCACTTCTTCTGAAATCCATGGAATTTTTGCTAAAGGTATTAGTGAAAGAGTATTTGGTCAACAATTGAATACTTTGGGAAACGCTGACCAGAAATGGCGCCGCGTTGCAAAGGTCAGCGGTAATGGGAACATAACCTGAAAAAGCTGAAGGTCCTGTAACAAAACCAAAAAATTGTGCCAAAGGATTGTGATAATCACATACGTTACAATCTTGACCTTATAATAATTAAAAATTGATGTTCAGAGCATAATACAGCTGTGCAACCATATTTAAAACTACTGATTTCATAGGAAGAAGAAGGTTGTATCAAAAGGTCACAGCCTAATTTCATGACCGTATATTTACTCTTTATTCCCACAGTGAAAATATCTAATTTTCAAAAGAGCAAAACAATAATTACTTATTATGAAAGTATTTTAGTCAATACCTAATTTCTTAGTATTGATTACTATTTAGACATTTTAAATGTACCCTGCAGCACCAGCAATATGTTTATCATACTATTCTTCTTACTAGCGCTTGTAAGCATTAAAGATATTGATTAAAGGCAGTGGTCTAAAATGCCAAACATTGCATTCATTATAATACAAATAAATTTTATTTATCCATCTCAAAACCAGGATTTAATTAGCAAATAATTTAACAGTCAACAGCTGAAGACCTGTTGGTGAAAAAATGCAGGTTTCTGTCGCAAAATGCATTTAGTCCTTGGCTGGATTAGACATTTTGAATTCTGATTTCTGTTTCAGGTGTACATTACCTGAGGCGAAAAGGGCCAGAGGTTTCTTCTTTGTTTTTTTTCTTTTTTTTTTCACTTGGGTGGCCATGGACCTTCCTTAATGCCAAACCTTCAAAAAATTATGAAGAGGCATTTAATTAAGAGGTTCCTTGAGTATCTTATTTTAAATTACTGTCATCTCACTATACACAACTCACCTGTAAGATCACACCTACGATCACAAACTCAGCTCAGTGAACAAAGCTGAAAATGAACGGATGGTTCAAGAAAGTAAGAAAACTTCAGGTTGAATTTTTCGCTGAATTTGTGTCTCTCATGTAAATATTGTGCTGGAAACTCTGAATGCATACTTGGCAAACCACTATGATGAACAAATTCATATAAATATAAGGATAGTTTTGTAATTATTACTTCGGTATTTTAGCCTCAACGAGTGCAATGATACAGTATAAAAATTCTTAAAAGAGATAAATTTTGGTTTTTTAGATGTTAGAGGCCAAAGTGAATTAGTTCAAATATTAAAAGTTCTCACAAAATGCTCATCACCCTACCTTCTAAGTAAAACCACAGCATTATCCTTTGAACTATGCCAATCGCCTAGCCTTTTCTGGGTGCTTTTTGAGGTTTGAGTCTACTTCTCGCTATTTCAATAGATAAAGCCCAGGAAGACTATTGGTTATTTTTTCTGTCTCAGTTGGAAGAGTGCAGAAAGCATTTGGCTTATATGTGTGTATGCATCTCAGCAATGAATTAAGAAAAGTCTGTCTCTTGAATTTTATCTTCCTTGATTCCCTCGTTGACACTATCTGAAGCTCTGAAAAGAATGTCCTCAGAGGAGGTTCCTCAGATGAGACATTTCCAGAGCAAGTAGGCATTCTCCTTCTCTATGGAATAGTGACAAAAGTTTACACTAGGAATACAAAAGGGAATAAATGTTCAGAAATGCATGAAGTTCACATACAAATACTAAAATTGTTTTAAGTTCTTAGCAGCTTCAATTAATACACAAAAACATTCTGGTATTTTAAGATGTCTTTCAGTCATTATGAACAATTACTGAACTTTATTCTTCTGCTGAGCACTTGCAAACTTTGTTTGTACACACAGATATAATTAACAACATTAGTCAGTAATTCTGTTTTTTGCACTCTGTGTAGATATGAGTTCTACCCCAAAGGAAAATTAATAAGATATACTTTTTAGCATGAGACATGTAAAAATATCCATCTACATTTCCTGAGAACTGAGTAGAAAAAGCACAGACTGCACAGTGAAAGTCTATCTGTAATAGAAAACTATGTATATCTCACTCAGTTTTATGTTCTTGTTCTGAGATTCTTCTAGAAATGTTTGTAGTACATAGATTTTGAATTTTTTTTTTTACATTAAAAATAAAGGTAAGTGTAAATTCCTGAGTTCTGAAAGGTGCTATAAATTTAAAAGTTGTACGTGCTTACGGGTACGCTGTCTCTATGTGAGGTTAGCAGGACAGGTCTTACATCAACTCTTCCAAAGCCAATTTCTAAGCTATAAACAAACACTTCTTTCTATAAATACTTGTATATACAAAACCAAACATGACTTATGATGGCTTTACATTTTGCATGGAAGCAGAATACAAAGCAAGTTCTACCTTTTCCCTTACTTTAGTGATATTTGTGCTTTATGAAACATGCCAGCCCGACCGCATAGCTTTATCCAGAGAAAAGGGGCGAAGGTGGTACCCAGCGCAAGTCAAAGCACAGGCTGTAAACGTGGGGGGACAAATGTAGCTACCCAAGATTCATTAAAGGCTAAATTAGAACCCCGTCTGCAGTTAATCAATAGCTTTGAAGAGAGTCCAACGAAGCCTGCCAACTGCGCTGGTGATACAGTTTCACCTTTTAACACTGATATACAAACAGGAACCTGAATCAATAAGCAATTCATAAAGCCTCTAAAAAGTAACGAACTATGGGCAGTGCTAAGTAGGTCTTGAAACTGTAGCTTGAAATACTCTCTATCAGGGTAGGAGTCTACAGAGTCATCAAGTATCTGTCCTCTTTTTTTTTAACTCTTCAGCCTATTTTAACTATTAGAGTTAGGTCCTCTATGTAGCCAGAAAACATTTTTTTTCTTTTTTTTTTTTCTTTAAAAAAATAGGCGGTCTTATTAATTTACAGAATCACCAAAGGTGAGGTTTGGGTAGAATGTGCTGCGTGAAGGAATAGAGAAGGGAGCAGTTCATTTTAAGGCTGAAGATAGTCTTTATTTTGGGTCAGGTCTTTTAAACAATGGCTTTTCTAATTCTTCCTGAATTAGCGCTCTACTAACACACCTTTTGTGACAGGAACGGTCTTCGGCAGACAGAGCGACAGATCAGAGTACGGACAAAACAGCTTTTGCATGAGGGATGGGTCAGAGAGTTAAACAAAAGCAGCAGAAAGCAACTCCAGTCCATTGCAGACTGTGCTATTTATACAAAAGGTTAAAAAATGGGGTCTGCTTGTCTACCACTGGGCAGAGGGAAATCGTACAGGTCAGCTGCCTTATTCATCATTTTTCACACAGTTTCTTTAATGAAGGAAATCAAGAATTTTCACTAGGCACCAGGGGGAGCTGAAGAATGTAATAAAAATATTGACATTAACTGCAAAGGTTAATTAAACACTTCTGCAACAGTAACAAGAGTTCAAACAAAGTGCTTCTCTAGTTTTCACCAGCTAAACACAAATATATTTCATGCTATAAAATGCTCCACACAATCACAACCAGTCACAGAAAATTCCACATTAATGTAGCAGGTATTTTTATTACAGGTGAATGAGCATGATTATTGAGCCTTGTGAGATGCCCAAACCTTACCACGAGTTTGTGAAAGGATTCCAAGTTCACAAGAGAACTAGTCAAATTATTATTGCAAGCAAATTTTCTGTCTGGTTGCAAAGCCAACCATTCTTGACTATATATATCACATACATATGAGAGCTATATGTCATATATATCATGGGCAGTTGGATCCGATGGTCCCTTCGAGCTGAACTATTCTATTCTATTCTATTCTATTCTATTCTATTCTATTCTATTCTATTCTATTCCGTCCTATCCTATCCTATCCTATCCTATCCTATCCTATCCTATCCTATCCTATCCTATCCTATCCTATTCCATTCCATTCTATTCTATTCTGTTGTGTTCCATTCCATTCCATTCCATTCCATTCCATTCCATTCCATTCCACTCTGTTCTCTTCTTTCTGTTCTGTTCTGTTCTGTTCTATTCTATTCTATATTCTATCATTAATTAGTACTGAGGGCATAAACACACACCTATAGGATCTTCAAAAACATCATTTTACTTCTTTTGTTCTTGGTTGTTTCCAATGCATATCTGGCCAGCTAAATCAGATGATGTTTCTATCTGACATACAGAAATCAAAAGAAATTAAAGAAAAATAAGACTTGTGAATAAAAAAAATATTAATAAACACCACATATTACAGATGTACAGCCTAGTTCAGCTATAAAGAGTGTTACATTTATGAATGGCAAGAATTGACCAAAGACAATAGAATACAGCAAAACTCTGAAATAAAAGTAATGGGTAAGATTCAGACACAGCTGAAAAGGACAGTCACCCCTTAACACAAACAAATGTTGGCTCATCTATCTCGCTCCATCTGCACAGCTTTCTTCTACAGTAATATATCCATTTCTTTTCTCACTGTTTATATAACAAAATCTGGCTGAAAAAGGAAAAGTTACCTCTTATGTTAGGAATAGAAAAACAACCCTCCTCCTCCCCACCACCCTCCCAGACATTAGCCTCACTCAATGAATTATAGGACAGAAAAATTGGCAGAACAATTAATATTTCTGAAAACCTATGCAAACCAAAGCTTTTTGGAGACTTTAAGTGTTTCTGCCTATTCATCTCCTGAAGAATGAGATTTTAGCAGGACTTTTACACAGACAATGCTGATGTGAAACATTTGTTTAAGAAGCACAGACGAGGGTATCTGAGCAGCTCTTCCAAGCAAAAGCTTCCCTGGAAGTGGGGAACTTGGAGCAAGTCCCAGCAACTCACTCCCCTTGCTGAAAAAACAAGCAGAAATGCTGACAAAAATTGATTTGTGGTGGATTTGAGTCTTGAGACTGGGTTTGCCTAAGGTCTAGTAGGTGTTAAGTTTATCTAGCAGTGTAGGGTCAATGAAACCCCTTCCCCTCATCACAGCTGCCTATTGTATCTGTAGAGATTGATCGACCTCTCTTTCTGGCTTCTTTGAAGATGGCCGAGGTATTCAAACATCATTATGGAAGGAAAAAAAATGGGAGAAACTGGCACAAGAAATGCTAATGTGTAAGCTTTGCTCCTTAAAGAAAGCATTAGTGAAGTTCCCTCTTCCCCTTCCCCTTCCCCCTCCCCTTCCCCTTCCCCTTCCCCTTTCTTCTCCTTCTCCTTCTCCTTCTCCTTCTCCTTCTCCTTCTCCTTCTCCTTCTCCTTCTCCTTCTCCTTCTCCTTCTCCTTCTCCTTCTCCTTCTCCTTCTCCTTCTCCTTCTCCTTCTCCTTCTCCTTCTCCTTCTCCTTCTCCTTCTCCTTCTTCTCCTTCTCCTTCTCCTTTTCCATTTCCTTTTCCATTTCCTTTTCCATTTCCTTTTCCATTTCCTTTTCCCCTTTGATAAATTTATTTTATAAACTTTTCAACATGATACCCAATTCCTTGTAGGCTTGTACTCTAGATTTCATGAAAGGATCACAATATCAGTTGTCTTCCATTAAAGAAGTAAATATAATATAGCCACTATAGGATTTTTTTTTAAATATGTATAATTTAATAACAAGAGCCAAAATATGGTGAGGAAATAGAGCCAATCCCCTACATTTGGGTATTCAGCTGTGGCACTGTAAGTGGATGCAGAGGTACAAAATTAGTGAAATGAAAGAAAAATATTTAAGTGTGTGAAAAAGCTAGTGAACCAATCTTATTTGACAGTGTCTTACCTCAGAAGGAAGAACTAATAGCAGTGGTTGATGCCTTTGTAACATCAAGGGCAAACAACTGAGTCATCTCCTCAAACATAGTGGGCAGCCTGAATATGGGAAAGCAGTTGAACTCCACCCAAAACAACCAGAGACCCAAAAGTAAGTTTTACTTGAGGAGATGTTACAATGGAATGTTACTTAGTATCATGCTTTTAACATGAGTTTCATCAAAGCCATATTCTCTGATATTTTGCTCCAGCATTATTACAGCTCCAAAGGTGCGACGTAGGTGAATCAGCAATGTGCCCTCACTGCAAAGGTGGCTGATGGCATCCTGGGCTGCATTAGGCAAAACATTGCCAGCAGGTCGATGGACACGATCCTTCCCCACCGCTCAGCATTGGTGAGGCCACACCTGGTGTCCCGTGTCCACCCCTGGGCTCCCCAGTACAGGAGAGGCACGGACATACTGGAGGGAGTCCAACAAAGGGCCATGGAGATGATGAAGGGATGGAACATCTCTCCTATGAGAGCATCTCTCCTATGAGAGAGCTGGGACTGTTCAGCCTGGAGAAGAGAAGGCTCAGGGGGATTTTATCTACGTATATAAACACTTGAAGGGAGGGTGCACAGAGGATGGAGACAGCTGGTGGTTTCAGCAGTGCCCAGTGCCAGGGCCAGAGGCAACGGGCACAAGCTGAAACACAGGAGGCTCCATCTGAACATCGGGAAAGACTTTTTCTCTGTGAGAGTGACAGAGCACCAGCATAGGTTGCCAAGGGAGGTCATGGAGTCTCCATCCTTGGAGATACACAAAAGCCATCAGGACGTGGTACTGGGCAATCAGGTCTAGGTGGCCCTGCTTGAGCAGGGGGGTCAGACAAGATGACGTCCAGCGGTCCCTTCCCACCTCAACCATTCTGTGATTCTGCGATTCAAGCTGGTCAACCCCAGTTTTAATGTTTATTTGTAACCATCCAACAAAAAGTATGTTGAAGGTATTTCCATGTCTTCTTGCTCCAGTGGAGCAGGCAGAAAAGGAAGGAACTTGCAGGAAAATCCTAAATTTGCTTTAATTGCTGACGGCAGCTTAGATGTCTCTTCCAGTTAATGAACCATCAAGCAATTTGTCAAAGCACAATCTCACCTAAAAAAGCAGGAGAGTAAATTACAGTATTTTTTCCTGCTCTTAAGTCAGCAAGCCAAATGCCTGTACGTCGGGTACAAGAATGTCATTGTGTAAGCACTGAGTCTCCAAAGGTCGTAGTCATAAAAAAAGCATTTTTGCGAGACACATATCTTTAAAAATACACTTGATGGAAAATATATGCATCTTCTGAGAAGAAATTTAACCCAGTGACAACAAATCTGAGCTTTACCAGATACCTTATAATAAGAGACTCAATCATTCTAAATATTTATTGCTATGTATCAACAAACTAGAAAGCCATATTACTAGACTCACTTTAATTACCTAAGTATAAACCTTTATATTTTTGTATGTTACCTCACTCTCTCCCTCAGATATTTATTATACCTCAGTCAGTTTGATTGTGTTGTACGCAGAACACAAGGAAAGACTCACAAATAGTCACACAGTTGTTTCTTATAAAATACACTGCACATCGGGAGAGGCATTTGTATTATTTTCTCAGAATGCCGCAGTCCTTTCAATTACGGCTCTTATGAATTTATGTGTCTCATTATAAAGTCATTCTGATGGAGTTTGGGGATTAAGAACCGTAGTCATTAGCTGTTTCTTCAGAGGAGAACAACTGTGACCTAAAAAAGGCAAGTTGTAAATAATAATTTCATTTTTAATATATATGCAATGTTTTATTTACAAGCAGTGCTCCTACTTATCTATTAACCAGTCTCCTTGAATTTGACCACTTTCAAAAGATTGACCTAATCCTGATTGTCTAAGTTTGAATAAATCATGACATGATCCTGGGAACTTGGCAAGTACATCAATGATTTTACATCTGGCATCACACACCAGCTACATGTTGAGGGAATGAAAAAATGTTCGATTTCTTTACCTTGCCTCATTAGTCATCATGTGGTGATGCATGCATTACCGAGTGCATGCAGTCTGCAGCTCCCATGACAGTTAGAAATCCAACAATCTCATAAAATTCATGAATTACTCGCTGCAGTGCTGATTATCTTGTGCAAAAGCTAATAAGATTATTAGCTCTGCTGAAAAGTGTATTTATAAATCAATATATGCGCCGTCAGTGAGAATATTAACTGACGGTACGTTAGAGGAACCTGTTGAAGAAACAATTAATGTAGGGGTAACCTTCAAGTGTTACCAGTACTCTGTCAGCCTTGAAGTCGTTGCACAGAAGGCAGCAACAGCCTTTTTGCCAAGTCTGTGCCCACAGATGTTTTCCAATTAGCTGTCGGAAAACGCTGTATGCTCAAAAGTCGTCTGATAAATTGAGCGAGATGGATTTGATGAAGTTTTCTTTAAACTCGCAGAAGAAGCCCCTTTATTGTAACTAACGGCCCAGGGTCCTGAGTTACTGAAAAGTCAAAAGTTACGTTTCGAGGTGCAAGTCAAAAGGGTTATAATAGACTGTTATTTGCAAACCACAGAGGCAACTGAGAAACTTCCAACCTGTANCAGGATTGCCCAGAGCACATTACTCAGGACTGCATCCAGGCGGGTCTTGAAAATCTCCAGAGAAGGGGACTCCACAACCTCCCTGGGCAGCCTGTTCCAGTGCTCCGACAGTGCTTTTGACTTACTGAAAAGTCAAAAATTACGTTTCGAGGTGCAAGTCAAAAGGGTTATAATAGACTGTTATTTGCAAACCACAGAGGCAACTGAGAAACTTCCAACCTGTACAGTTGGAACCTGAAACCTGGAAGTTTACATGGACTGCGCAAGCCAGAGGATTTGGAAGCACAAGCGCGCGTCGTCGTCTTGTGCTACTGAGCGCTGTCTTGCAACATCGCTGCTCCTGTTTCGTTTGAAAACTGACTGCGCAAAGTCGATCATCCCAGTTCGCGTCTTAGTAGGACTAATATTTGTGACAGAGTGGTGGTTTTTCCACATACTTCAACATTTTCATTTTTCGTTTCATTTCATGTAACAAGTCATCGTCTCTCTTGAAAAACATTATAGGCGAAACCCCGTGCTCACTGAAATCAATCAACATCTTCGCACCCCTTCCCACAAGCTGTATCTTTTATGGGCATTCCATCGGTTCCAGCGAGAAGCACATTTTACCAGTTATTGTAAAAATTAGGGGAGAGAATTTAATCAATTAAATTAATAGAACTCTTCATAATAACAAAAATAGTAAGTGGTTGCGGGTTCAACAAAACGTCCTCAGCTATGCCCGTTATTCATATTCACTCTTCTTAATGGCTTGCTCTGTGCATTTATCACGTATTAATATTGATCGAGCTTTGCCGTGGATCTTCAGCTGGCAACGGAGGAGCTTCTGCTTTTCACTGCACAAGGAAGCGCTCTCCAGGCGAGTACGCGCCGGGGTGAGCTCGAGATGGAGTTCCTATAACTATTCACGCATCTGACCGATGCCTGCTTCTATCAGTCTCTTGCCAGCACGTCTCGCAGCATCTACCGAAAGAAAATATAAAAGAGGAGTAGAATGTGTTTTAACATGCACATAAATACGTGTGTTTGGGGTTGGGAAGGGGGGGCAGGTATTTGTGGGGGTGTTGGTTTATTTATTTGGGGTTTTTTTTGCGCTATTCGCGGCAGTCTGGCTGTGAAGGAAGCAAGCAGACAAAAGGCGTGATGCTAAGAAGGATCCTGGTGCAACGAACCTCCGTGACACTCAGCGAATTTGCATCTGCTAAAGAGTTACGGCCCAATATATTTCGGCTCATAATTCATGAATAAGGCGAGTGAAAGCGCTGTCGACCGGCGGTGGGGGAGGGGGGGGGGGGAGGGGGCGCTTCCCCCGGCTCTTGGGAGCGTCACGCTGAAATTCTGCAATATCAAAGTTTGAGATAATTTCTTTTCCCTCTTGTTGCTCAGCCCCTCTGGTTTCTGCCAGTTCACCTCTGCCAGAGATTGTTTATCGCTGCAGCTAATAAAACAGCCCAGAAGCCTCTCGTTTTAAGCTTCAGTAAAATAAACTACAATGAACAGACTGTCAAATATTTCCTCCTTTTGCTCCTTTCCTGTCTCTCTTTTCTGGGATGAAGAACCAAACAATCCCCAAAATATTCTAGCTGCAGTCACCACTTAAAAGTAAACATGTCAAACACCGCATTAGGTGTTTACATATAGTCTCTTTAGGATTCAGGTTCAAAATTGGTATTTTTCTTATTGTCGTGCTGCAGAATATAATTAGCACGCCTTACCTCAACCAATTGAAAATTTAAAATCAAAACTTTTTTTTTTTTTAAAAAAAGAACATATTAATATTACTACAATATTGTGGAGTTGTTGTTTTTAATCTTTAAAATGAAATAATAGGTGCATATAAATAGAGTCCTAATCTATTTTCAAGTATGCTTCACATTTTTTACCAGTAACATTTATTTTCTTCTTAGCTGACACTAAAAAAAAAAGACAAAAAATAAACTTTCCTTATGATGCCCATTACAAGTTACCAAAGTGTTTTCTCCATTACATTCGGGGAGGGGGGGGAGGGGTATTCCCAAGTTAAGGAGCAGGTTATCTAATTCTTTTGTTCTTCCATCTAAAAGGAGCTGTATAGATGTTTTACAGGGCTTTTAATAAGATAGGTGCTCTTCATTAACATAATGCCAGATCTAAATCTATTTGTGCGTTCGGTGGCAATTTCAGGTTAAAGAAATACTCAGTATGATAAGTGGCACTACGCACTATAAGAGAAAAGAGTGATTTATAAACCCTACTTTTAATATTCTTGTGGCACTTAATTCAGCCATCAGTATTCAAATCCAGCTGACATCTGTGGGAGCTCAGAGTGCTCAGCAACTTGCATAAGTGCTCAATAAATTGCTAGATTGAGCCCTAATCCTGCAGTCAATGTTATGGGTGAGGGAAAACCTAATTATAGTGGGATATTTTTTTCCAGGTTTATTTACTACAAGAGTTCAAAGCAAGATCACATCATTGATCTCATACTATAATACAATCAAACTCAAGAAGGAACCGAAAGCTTCCTTGTAGGTCTGATCTTCTGAAAGCCTTTTATGAATTATGAGTCAAGAAGAGATAATGAACACTTATAGGTCCCTAAGGGATTAAACAAAAAAAAAAAAAGGTGATATTATTGCAAAATAAACCTGCATAAGTCTGACGAGTGAGCTCAGCGTGGAGACCTCTCTTGGCCACCAGTTGAATGTGGGAACGGAGCTCTGTGCTGGAGGCTGAACTTTGCACAGGGCTGAGCCTGTGTCCTGCCGAGGATTCAAGCCCGGAGCTTCATGGTGCTCGAGCAGCGAGATTTCCATGAGGTCTGACACGCCGTCCCCCACGAGACCGAGTCAGGAGTCGCGCAAAGCTGGTCGCAGCTGGAAGTTGGTTTTTTTTTGCGACAGTGAAAATAAGATCCACTTTGTCGCTGGATGAAACAGACGTGTAATCATGCTCCCAGTCGCGTGTGTCAAAATGAAGGCTGTTCTTCAGGCTTTTAGCCAGTTCCCTGTAAGGAAGCGTCGGTGGAATATGAAGCAACTTGTCGTGGTGCAGCCTGAGTTTCAAAGAGCATGAACGTCAGCTAGCTCGTCTGAGCTAATGGAGGTTCACGTTGACTTTAATAAATGAACTAGACATAAACATAAGGGTTAAAGTACTATTTTCCATAGAAGTAGTAGAAGTTATGTATGAAATACTTTTGTTTGATTTGCAAACATTACCAATAAACTGGAGTCCTGATTCAGTTCTGTCCCTAAACATATGAATAGTCCCACTGTTATCAAAACTGGAAAAAAACCCATAGAGACAAGTATAAAGATAGTAGTTTTTCTTTGTCCTCACTCACTCACTTGCACAGCAGTGCAAAGTTCTCTTACTCCAACTACTATCGCTGGCTTTTTTTCAAAAGCTTGAAAGAATAACACTCTTGGGGGAAAAAGCAGTCCAAACGGATAACAGATTTTAAAAACAGATTTTATTTTTTTATGTTCTGTCTACCCAAACCATCTCCTTACATGCGGCTGACCGTTGTTTGTTGTTTTTTTTTTTATTTTCTGCACACAGTTACACTTGTATTCTTTTATACTCTTCCCAATTTCAATGGCATAAATAAAAGTTGAACCAGTTAAATAAGAGTAAAAATCTTCATAAAATACAAAATACGTTTCCTTTTCAGTGTTTGAAGAATTAAGATGATTGAGAACACAAATTTAAATATATAAAAATAACCCCATGTAAACTTAAGAAATAAAATCTAAAAGCAAACCCAAAACAACCAGCCAAATTCTACCACTATTTAGTGTCGACTCGGAGAAGAAAACCTTCTCTTGTAGGTCACGGTATGGAAAAAAACACATTTCTTCTAAAGAAGTACTACAGGTTTTAACAAACTGGTCTAGTTGTTGCGTTCTAAATTTCTCATTTTCTATGGAAACAAACACGTGCACTATACGTGTGCTGATCAGGCTACGGTATGTAGCACGGTGACATCTGGAACGAACCTCTTAGAGGCGAGGTCAAGGTACCCATGTCCAGTCCTGTCCAGGGACACCCCATCCACATGTGGCTGTGAAAAAGCACCTGAAAAAACACGAAAACCCCAAGATATTCCCAGGTCACTGGAGGCAGCTTACATTTTTTTTTGCAACCACGTTTTGCCCTACAGCATTAGCGAGGGTTTCAGGAATCAAAATATGAATTAAATATGAAAATACCCAACCAGCAGGGATGGCCACCATCTGTACCACCAGACATTTTGCAACCCGGTTCTCAACCCCTTTCTCCTGCCCCTTGAGAGCATGAGAGTTACTGCAACCAAACAGGCAGCAACGCCTCAAAAACAAATCCCTCTTACAGACTTTAATCTGAGGAAAAGAGATTCGAGGTCTGTCGCCAGTGGTAGGAGATAATCTTGTAGGGGCAGCAAGAAGAAAGCGCCCGAGCTGTAGATAAAAGGCGAACTCCTGCCGCGGAACATTATACAAACGCCGGAGACGCTGGAAAGGCGCCAGAGCTCCCCTGGCGAGGCGGGCTGGAGACACGAGGTACGCAGCCACCGTCCCGCCGGGCGGCAAAGGGAAGCGGCGGCAGGATTCGATCAAGCACGGCTACAGTAAGTGCCGGTGGGGACCTTTCATCTCCAGAGCTGTCAGAAAGCACGGCCGTTCGCCCAGAGCCCTCGCCGCCGTGAGCCGTCCTTTGTTTACCGAGAGCGATGACGACGACGCAGACGGGGACGAAGCACGGGGAAGAGGAATAACGGGATAATAACTTCTGCTTTTATAAACCATCCCCTTTCATAGTGACGCTTACCCTGCGCAAAACAATCCCGCAGCCAAAGCTGACACGCTGCGTCGCTGGTAACTTTGTTAAGAGCCGTTTACCATAATTTATAGAAAAATGAAGAGGTGTAAAAACGCAACACGGTTAGAGAGCTACGCTGAATGAAGGAGACATCTATCATTGGCTAACGCAGGTAAAAGGGAAAAAAAATAGAGTATGTAAAATAAGGATGCAGGTAAGCAAATTCATAGGTAGTATAAATTGATCAGAAAATGGAAGCGAGTGACAAAGAAGTTGTACTAGTAACAGTTAGTTTGCCAGCTGTTTGGCAGATGTTCTGCAAATGTAACCTTGTGCTAGGCAATGTCCCAGAAAAAAAGGAAAAAAAAAAAAGCATGAAAGAAGTAACACCCTCTGGAAATCTCAGCAGATTGATAGTGTTCAGAATTTGTGTTCCAAATGAATCTGAAAGAATGGTGGTTTTGGGCAAAACAGTACTACAAGACTCAGGTTTGGGGATGGCAGCAGACAGGTATGCCAGTGGATATGGGGAGATGCTCCTTACGTTTATCCTCCCAGAAAAAAAAATGTGTGTTATCTGTTTCATATCTGAATGCAGCAAACTCTTACAAAAAAAACAAACAAACAAACAAAAAAAAACCAAACAAAAAAAAAACAAAACAAAAAAAACCAAAACAAAACAAAAAAAAAAAAATGAAAAAACCACACACACACACAAAAAAAGGAATTACAGTGCCTGCCAACACATGCTCTCATTTACCATCACAGTGTTTATGAAGGCCGTGCACTAAAATCAGGAACTGTATGTATTTTCATTACTCCATTTTTTTTATTACTATGCCAGTAGTAATGAACAGTACCCACGGCTCCGGCAAGCGCTTCAGCTCTCTCAGAAAGAGAACACTGAAGCAGAAGATGCCGTACTAAAATATGCATGAAATATGCACGACCATGATATGGGAAAGTTTTTATATGAATTTTAAAATCACATTCGTGTACAATACTGTAAAATCCATTTAGACTCAAACACCTCATTGTTTCAGGCCATTGCGGGGTGGCTGTTGAAACCTATTAACTCCACTTGAGCACAAACAGCCATTCTCTGGGCAGTTCATTAAAATCCACCCTTTCTTAAGCTCGAAGGGACTTCTGACTGTTCAGTTCCCATGGGAAATGCTAAAAGAAAAAAAATTGCAGAGAAAAAATCATAGCATGTCACAACACTTAATAATAGCTACAAATGGAGTAATTTTAAATAGTTTGCATTAACTTGATGGGATAAATATTCTGAGGTACTCAAGACCCTTAGGGAGAAGTGTCACAGGGATAAGCCATAGTGTGAAATTGCTATTTGAGTGCTGAATACCAATTATTTGTGATTTACTGTAATTTACTTTTAAACCCAGGAGCTTACCCAAAAGCAGTTGGTGTATGTTTTAAATGATGCATCGAGGACTTGAGATGTGAAATATCCAGGAACAGCAACAGAAAGAGAAACACCTTCAGACAATGTTCGAGTTACTTCCAACTAGCACATTAAAAAAAAAAAAAAAATAGGGAAAATGTGAGGAGTGAGGCACCGAGAGTGACACGTATGTAACCTATCTGCATCTGGGAAGCTGCGGTATCGCAAAGTAATACAATGACATAACCTATTTTTGAGCAAGTTTAGTCCTGCAAGGAGCTGTAATACAGGCGGAGGGAGGGCTAGGAGCCCACCCAGTCGCACTTACTACATGGTCGTTTCAAATTTGTCCTTTTTAATGAGCTGCTAAATGGAGCTGGTGGGAAAACCAGAGTTTCCGCTCTGGGGAACACAATTCTGTTTGGACCTCTTGAGGTCTTTGCATCTTGGCCTTTTAACGCCTTTCTCATGACGGGAATCCACCCCTCCACCTCCTCCAACCAACTTCTTGGCCAAGGAACGTCAGCGTAGCTGTTTTGCCCAGTGTTTTGGAGAGCAGACCTTAGCTCAGAGTGGGACTCAGTGCACCCACCTTCAGTCACCTGAAGAACATTAAGTATGCAGCCCAAGTTAGCTGCCACAGGCACCCAACACCACCAGTGGTGAGAGGCGGGTATCGGCAGGAGGTGATGCGCTGCAGCTCTTGATCTTAAGATTGGATTAAAATATGTCTTACTCCATTAATTGCAAAGGTGAATCAATAGTTTTGGTGTTAGTCACCTGATCTGTAGTTGGTTAGTCACCTGGTTTGAAGTTAGGTGAGACAAATCCAAAGCACAATCACATACTTCAGTGATGGAGGCAAGACAATCTATCCTTCAGAAAGCAGAATATTATTTCTTTAGCATAAAAGTTATAGAACAGCCTACATTTGCCAAATTTCTGCTTGAAGGTGAGAGTAGTTTAGGGCTAAATGCAATCTGTACTCCAAAAGGAAGCTTCTACCCATGACAAGTCCAAATCTGTTCTGTCCCCATGTTGCAAGAAAACAAGGCCTTGATCAGGCACAGGATTGAAGAGTATTGTGGAAATAACTGGTGAGAAGTTTTCAGAGCTCTGCTGCCCAAAGCCTGCTGAAGGAACATGATTTCAACAGCTGCCACCACCTATCCTTTCAGCAATACCGTTGTTATCTTCAAGGAGCATCTGGATGATGCTCTTAGTCATACGGTTTAGGTTTAGGTAGTCCTGCGAGGAGCAGGGAGTTGGACTTGATGATCCTTATAGGTCCTTTCCAACATGAGATACTCTGCAACTCAGTGATTCTGTCAATCTTACACAGGGTCATCTGCAGGATGGTCCAAGTAGTGTCCTTCGCAGGTGCAGATCAAAGGCTATAACGCAATTAACTCCCATCTTACAAGCTCTCCTTCTGGTTGCAGCCCCAAGTCCTTCCTTAAGTCCAGTAAGAGCCATCCTTCGCACAACTCTGTACACTTTTATTCTCTTTGCAACCAGTGAACTAATCAGTATTTTCTCAGACATTGTTTGTCTGCATTGAAAAAGCAGATACTTGCAGAAATTACCTAACACAGACCTTGTGTTACGAAAAAAACATCTTTTACCTGACCCATATTGTCAGAAGTACAAACCACTAGCAAAGCCATCTGTAACACCTGCAGTATTCACAGAGAAGACCCGGAGTGTCTCACAAAACCTTGCTTCTATCCCTCATCACTATGTGTCTGAGTCATCTTTGATTTTACATCATCAGTTTTATGACAAGTCACGTAAAAATAAATGTCCTGTGAACTGATTTTAAATAGCCAATGCTGGAAACTACAGTGATTTTGATTGAAGAACTTCACTTTAACAAGGTCAAAGAGCTTCATTCCACATTTTGAAAGCAATGGAAAATTCAAACTGCTAGACATGAAGCAAAGCGATTCGAAATGAACCTGGGGACTGGGTCAACAAGCTGAATCAAGCCATCAATCTGCTGTTGTGGCAAACGAGACCACGGGCTGGGCTTTATTAGCAAGGTGGAGGGATGGGTTGATCAGGCTGCATCGGAAATGTTGAATCATCTTTTGCACCTCCAGGTACAAGATAGACACACGCATATTGGAGAAAGTCTAGAGGAAGAACGGCCACTAAGATAGAGGTCTGGAGCACAATGACCTTGAATAAAAGCTAAAGGAACTGGAATTGCTTAGCCTTGGAGAAAAGAAGGCTTGAGGGACATCTAACTGCAGTCTTCTGCAACCAAAAGTGGAGTTACAGAGAAGATGGAGCCAGATCCTTCTCAGAAGCCCACAGAAAAAAGGAGAAGAGGCAACAGACATGAGTTACAGCAGGAGGAATTCAAATTGTACATCAGGAAAAAAATTCTTCCCCATGTGAGTGGTCAAGCACTGGAACAGGTTGCCCGGGGTGGCTGCAGCACCCGCACCCCTGGTGTGTCAAAACTGGACAAAGCCCTGAGCAACCTGATCTACTGTTGAAGTAGAAAAGGAGGCTGGACTGAATAGCTGCCAGAGGTCGCTCTCAAGCCAAATCTTTTCATTATTATTTACTTATGTTATCTTTATTTCATCTAGTTGGCACTTTGTCATACTTCCAGTCAGTTTTATTTCACGTTTTTCTGTTGCAGAGTAGATCTGACTCAATTGAAACATGCTTTCCTGTGTTCCACAAACTTTGCTTCCCACGTGGTTTCAGCAGACCACATCACACAGTCATGCTATTTCCTCAAATTTTGGAATGGAGGACACAAAATTCAGGTTGTGAGAGGAAAAATTTCTTTTCTTAACACACTCTCCTGCCGATAACAGAGGAGTCTCCACTCTCTCAACTCACCAGGAGCTTCGTCTGCATGAGCAGACAGTACTCCTTCCGTTTCACAGCTGCCCATGACAAATACTCTTCTTAATGTTATTCCCCTGCCACGTAACATTGAGCATCCGAGACAGGATTTTACAATCGTTTTTGTGTAACTTTCAGTAATTTTAATAGAAGTAGTAGGAGAGGAGAGATTTGGTAGAGCATTTTTAACTTTCACTGCAACGGCATGGGAGATGAGAATTTAATCCTCTTCCCCACCAGATTAATTATGAAATGTCAAAAATACATTTTAAAGTTTCATAAATTTCCCTAACTCTCTTGCCTCTTAAGCCAGGAACATGAGCATATTTTTCAGTCTAACTCTTTTGATTCAACACATAGGCGGGAAGTTCTCCCATCCCACAAGAGTTTTCTTTAAATTTTTCTATCCTAGAAAATATATATTTTCCTATACAAATAGCAAACGATACATATGTAAATATCTATAAGAAAATAAGCTGGTCTTCAATATGTGAAAAACTCAATTATCTCTACAAAAAAAATCCTATGAAATTTTTCAAAATATATTTTTAACATTTGAAACTTTTTTTTCAGATTTTTTCCTTCTTTTAAAAAGGCATTTTCATTAAAAAGAATGAAATCTGGCTCTGATAGACTTCTTTCACTAAAATAAAAGTTATTCTTGGTACTGCACTGGATTCTCCCTCATCTTCACAACACAGTTTTCCTGCTATAGATTTGTGCAAAAATGTATGCACGTAAAATCGCTCCACATTCCACATCTTCTGAAATAGTGTTGTGTCTTCAAACTGCCTCTGAAATATTGAACTCATTTAAAAAAAATAAATAAATCAAAAATTAAAAAAAAAAAAATACTGCTGCTTAGTCTTTCTTCTGACTACAAAAACCATGACCACAAAGCACCCAGCTTCATGGACCTGAACTTATTCCTCATTTGTTTCCAGTCCCGTTGGACTCGTTCTTTCTAATGAGAACAGTATGAGATTATAAACCTCTGAGTAGTGCTGAACTATTATCCTTTCCATTCATTCTTACTGCTATTGGTGTGAAACCTTTTTATGCTATAGCTCCTGTCACAGGGAGAAGATTTCTTATCTCTCGGTCCTGAAACTTGTGTTTATCTTTCAAATCTTGAAAGCGATCTCAACATTTTTTCTGTGGTTGATTACTCATAATTCCTTTTTCAGCAATTTTTACTTTTACGTGTTAAATATTTTTGTAACACATCCTCTGGAAAAGATTGTCTGCATAGGTAATAACATTTTTTCACATTTTTTCTCCCTGTTTCCTTTTTCCTCTAAGAGTGCAGTCACATCATACAGCTCTAGAGAAAGGCACCATCTTGTCTTGCTTATGGCTTTATCCATAGGCAGGTTGTACCAATGGATAAAGTAGGTGGGTGCGTATCTTCCAGTGGATTAATCTTTTTTAACTCTCTTGTCTGTGCTGACAACTACTGCTGATAGCTGATAGTTATTTCAAATTCCAAACTGGAGAAGGAAGGAAGGAAGGAAGGAAGGAGGGAAGAAAGAAGGAAAGAAGGAAAGAAAGAAAGAAAGAAAGAAAGAAAGAAAGAAAGAAAGAAAGAAAGAAAGAAAGAAAGAAAGAAAGAAAGAAAGAAAGAAAGAAAGAAAGAAAGAAAGAAAGAAAGAAAGAAAGAAAAAAGAAAGAAAGAAAGAGAAAGAAAGCAAGAAAGAAAGAAAGAAGAAGGAAAGAAAGAAAGAAGGAAAGAAAGAAGGAAAAAAAGTCCTAATAAAAAAGAAGATTTTATTTACTAAACACGCAAGGACAGAGGAAGGGAAAGGCATCCGTAGATTTACCAGTCAGGCCCCAAACACCAATTCAAATAACTATTTCTCAGAGAAAGAATGTGCCTAAGAATGACACATTGAAGCCAAATCCTCCTAAAGAATAGGTCGACCTTCCTTAGAGGAAAAGAACTACAAGGTATGAGTATTTCAGGAACTCTGATGAAGCTTTTGGAGCTTGTCTCCTTTATCTTGTAGGACAGTATTACATTTTTTTAGGATTTATCCCTACTCCACCTTAGTACTTACAATTAACGTTGTATCAATTAATGGCTCTGCCTTGATTGGCTGCATCACCAGAACCAGCAGGTCCAGTATCAAAATCTTTTCTGCCTTTTTTGTAGAAGAACTTGTAAATTTCAGCTACTTCACTTACAGGTAATTTTTGTGTTTTACTGTCCATTTTGAGGAAGAAGCAGCAACTTTATGTGACACCCTAACTTCTTTCTCCTCCTTTGTATGCTCTTCTACAATTCACAGCTGCAAAGGTCTTGTCCTGTGAGAACAAGAGCCTTAATTTTTTTGTAGTAAAATACTCTAAAATACTTGTATGTTGAAAAATTGTCCAAGTAGTTACATTCAAAGCTTTTCACTCGTCCAAAATGGAGTTGGTGAAGGTCCTTTAGATGGTGCTGCCTCACTATTCATTAAGATGAAATCAGGCTGTGTTGGACCTTCACAAGTAACTGTATCACCGTTTTCCAAAGCACCATTTGGCGGTACCTATCCTGAACTCTAACTAACATATATAAATGCCTTGAAATAAATGCCTTCTTATAAAATATTTAAAATCACAATAAACCAAAAAACTGTAGCTTATTATCTGTTAATGCTGTAGGTGGCATGCAAGACTAGATAATACCAGTTTGATACCTATGAAAGCATACTTAACACCTTAATTTTCCAATGATGTATTTTTTAATCTCATCAGTTATATTCCAGAATCAACATTCAATGATTCCAACATATATAATGCTATCAGAATTTCAGGCTTAGTGTTAAAATATCTACATACATTGCATATAAATCAAGCGCTAGTCATTGTTTTACCTTTTCTTTGTCATGCAATCAAGAAAATAAGATAGTCTCTTGGTAATACTAAAATAGATTTCTCTTCCTACTGCAAAATTAGCTTGTCCTTTCCCATACCTACCCTTTCTTTCTCTTTGAGACACAGCCAGCTCCCCAAACTCTGCGGTAAGAGTTACTGACTCACAGGAAAATCTAGTGTCCAGCTTCCTTGTATTCAAGTACTCTGTTTCATGAAACAGTGCAAAATTCTTTTCAAGACTTGTAAATTTTTATATACAGTTTCAATGCATTTATGGTATAAGCAATTTTCCTGTTGTGTGATCTTAACTTCATTTATTTTCATTCAACATGTCTTTTCTCTAACAACCTTTTATTTAATCTTCATTTATGAAATTAAGTTCTATATCATACCCAACCTATAAATAATAAGGGCGATACCCACGTTCAGGTTAGCACTCCTAGCTGATCTTTGGACAATTCCCACATAGAATTCTCCTTCATCTGCATTGTAGTTCCCGTCTTTTTCACTAGGTGCATATCAATAGGTATCGATAGTCTATGCGCTTTTGCAAAACGCTCCTGTTTCCTGTGGATCTCGCGGCTCTGCACGAACACCCGGCGGTTTGCTCTGGGTACGGCTCTTCATGCTGCTCCTCGAAAACCCATTTCATCTGCAGTCTCCAGACTCCTCTGAAGTCTCAGCTTTTGCTTTGTCTAGCATATTCCTACGGGTT
Organism: Anarhynchus alexandrinus; assembly: GCA_008711295.1. Taxonomy (NCBI): domain Eukaryota; kingdom Metazoa; phylum Chordata; class Aves; order Charadriiformes; family Charadriidae; genus Anarhynchus; species Anarhynchus alexandrinus. Next base: position 345,731 of record VUYV01000332.1, on the reverse strand, counting down.
TGACATTTGCAGTCCAGCATGGCACTGTCTTATTTTCTTTCCAAATCGAGTCTATTTTTACTCTTGTGAATATTTTATTCTTACGAAATTCGAGCGATTTGTTCACACTTTCCTCTAGCCTTTCCCCTCCCCTAACACATTTTAGTTAGGAACTTTTAGTATTCTTTTTCTTAATTTTCTTTCTTTTCTTTTTCTTCCATCCGTGATCGTAATTATAACCTTGTTTAAAATAAGGATCCACACAAGCCTTACAAATTCGCTTAGCAGCTTTACATATGCTATAAATGCCTCAAAAGTCTTTCCCTCTTTAGAGAGATTGATACCAGAAATCAAAAGAAGTGTGTTGAAGGCAGTTCTACCATTTCAAAATTGCTCTGGTTCTTAAGCTAGGTCTAATAACTGGCAACTTTTCCCCTGCTTAAATGAATACTGCTAAGAAAACTACCTGGGACTTTTCAAAAAACAAAACACCCTTTTCTTCCTGATCTTCCTTATTAACACCACTTGGCTTCATAAAGAAACAATTTTCTTACTCAGAGCTAATTAAATTATCTACAACACACTTACAGAATTTGGGCTTATTTGGAGTTTTTACTCCAAAACGGCAATTTTAAACTGCCATCTCCTGGTTCTACTTACATTTCTACTATCACATACTGGCAGTTAATAAGGTTATAATTGAAATACCATTTCATGAGGACCATGAGGACTGTTAGATACTAATGCTAATGTTAGAGGAAAATGTTGATGAGAGCAGAGATTTAAGCTTCTCTTCAAGGCTAGCCGACTAATTGGCAACTGATAATTAAAGCTGATTGATCCAGGCTTTCCAGGGGATACCACATTGCAACACAAGCCACTTAAGGGGATGACTAATCTTACATATATACTACTGTACCCTTAGAAATTTTGGCCATGGAATAATATTGCATTGAAAGTATATTTTGAAATACACTAGGGGTATTTTCAATTCCTGCCAAAGAGGCCGCATTTTAACTTACAACTTTAAGAAAAAACCCTACACACTCTGACACTTCAAAGAGTCAGTGGTGTAAGTTGGGTAATCAGTAACTGGTTTGTTTTTAAACTCCAACTAGAAACAGCAGTGTAACTCTGCAGTCGACGGGGAATTGCTCGTTTTGAAATCATAAACATTTCAAAATCATTTATAGCACTGTACTGCAGGATTAAAAATGTTTTTAATAAGAATAATTCTTAGGAGGATATACTGCTATACTGAAATTCTGCTTAAACTGTACCCAAGTCTTCAAATGACACAAATATGTTACTTTCAACTCATAAAAAAAAGTAAAGCGGTGATACACTTTGCCACAACGAGTACCAAATTTTTATAAAGCTTAATAGAAATTAACCGCCTTGAAGCAGGCCTCTTAAAGCACGACCGCGTTGGCATGTTTGCCAACCCTGACCTTCAGCATAAGGGACGGGAGTTTGCTTTGAGGGTCTGAACGGGACCTCTCTCGGAGACATAGGAGGCATGGCTGTCGCACAGTTGGCTAGCGCATTCCCACATCCCCTCAAATCTTGAAGGCGAGAATAAAGAATTGCTGATTTTGTAAATAATTTAAATCTTTGGCTCTTTGTCTGTTCCTGTGGGGAACGGTACGCGTGTGTCTGGTATCAATATGACCTACTGTCTTCTACATAAAAGAAACCAAGGCTCCAACTCGGGGTAATTTGGATGCCCTCTGCTGAACCTTCGCTGGTGGCACAGATGGCTCCTGAATACCAATGCCCATCGCACACTTTGTTGTTGGTGAAAATGACATACCTGACTCTGTAATCAAGCGGATGAAGGGACTGTGAACAGCTGACTGCAGTTGTTTCTTGCCGAGGAAAAAGTGGGGAAGTAAAACAACCCAGAGCTCTTTTATGCAAGCTCAACGCATCACGTTTGGATCCAGGTTTCAGTACAGGAGTGACTCCGTAAGAATCACAGCCTGTGCACAAGCACAATGTGTCAATTGAGGGTTATATTTTGAAACTTCTGCTATCCTGACACAAGGAGCTGTGGCTGGGGGAAGGGAAAAAGTCATGTATGTAAATGCAGCGTGGCACACGGTCTCTCCTGCCTGCTCGTGTCAGAAATCATCTTCCCAATCTAGACCAATGATCCTTCTACCTGTATACTACCTCAGCAGTACCGGAGGGGCAATCAGACCAACTTCCCTACATTATTGGTTTGTGCTAACTCCTCTGGCCCAATGAATCTTGAATTATTTCATACACAGGTGAAAAAAAAGAAGGAGTGAAAATGACCCCTATCTCATGGTAACTGGTAAATGGAGCCTTATTCCTGCCAAGGGGAGAGCTGCAAGTCTTAGCACCTTAGGATGAAGAGGGGACTGCCAAGCCAAGTGGCGTGTGCTGTAAAAAGGTCATGACATAGGCGGAAAAACTACTCATGCTGAGTCAAAGCAAAGACTGAGCTCTTCTGTGCTTCCGAAACACACATTTTAGTATGTATGCTGTGTCTGAAATCCTACCCCTTCCTACATCGGTCCTTCCATACCAACTTACCTCAGGCAGCTCCAAATTTCAGAGGTGCTGGGTCCTTCCCGGGACGTTGACCTACTCTTCTGGGCTTAATGAAGGGTCCCTCTCGCTGTCCCATAACAGGCACGCAGAAGTTAAGTGTTGCAGCTCTCGCTGCTGGGGCGCCACAGTAACTTTTTTGGATTTAGTCCAGAAACAACATACGGGAAGATGAAGAGTGGCGGCAGATGTATAACGGGCAGAGACACAACTATACTGTTGAGACAGGAGGAAAGGGAAAAGATGAAGACAAAAAGTAAAGGTAAATAAAATACAGAAACACAGTGACGGCAGAGGAAAAAAGCCACACAGGAGATCCCAGCTCAGGAATAAGCAGAGGAGAAAAGTGAATGGGATAAGCAGAAAACAATACTATAATGGGAATGATACATAGAGACAGAAATGTGTCCCAGGGGACAATCTAGACAGAAAACACTACATCCGAACAAAGGAAAACAGGGAAGAAAAGTAATGTCAGTGTTCATTGAAAGGAAAATCCGGTTGACAGGTGAATGAATTATTGAACTTTGTTAGCTGTGAAATAAAAATAATACACACACCAAGACACGTATCGTTCTTCCATTCCCACGCCTAGACCGAGACTCACAGCCTTAAGCCGTATACGTACAAGATGAATCGCAGTCTCTTCCCCTGATGAGCTTTTGGTCTAATTAACTTGAAGGAAGCATAACTTAAAAAAACAGAGAACTGTGGTTAGCAGTAAAATGGGATCTGTTTCCCTGACTACTTCTCTAGCATACACATATACACTTCTATTACTGCCGATCTGCATATTTAATGCTACTGCTACAGACTGCACTGAAGTTTCAGCCCCTCAGTGAGGTGTTTCTTGCACTTTTCCTCCCCACCTTCTGAGCGCGTATAAAGTCAGCAGCCAGCTGCAGTTCTTCTGCAAGGACCTGCTCAGCAACATCTAAGTTTTTTCCACCTAAAATCTACACCACCACACTTCCAGCTCACGTTTCAGTAATTCAAAGGCAGCATTTTCAAATTTTCTGAGATGTGAAAATGTCCTACCTATGCAGGTGACATCCAAAACCGTAATTAGGCCAAGCAGCAACCTGATGCTGTAATTCCTCTTATCCTTCCTCTTCTGTGACAGGGTCTAACTTAGCACTATCTCTGTGGTACCTCTTATCTGCCTTTAAAAAGCTTGTTTAGTTGTTTTTTCCATGCAGAATGGAGGATATCAGTTCAAACCCTAACCAAGGGCCTTCTTGAAATACGCTCCTTATATTCATCTTTTGTCTGGCTCAAAGGTGGCAACTTCTGCTATAAACATCGTATTTTATTGAAGATAAATTGTGATAAAAAAGTTGTCTGGACTTAATATATCTTGATATTTAAGTCAATATGTAGTTAATAAATTATGGAGAGATTCCAGTACAAGTAGTTGAACTTCAAAAGAACAGTTGTCTTTGCGACACAACTGTGCCATAAACAGTTGTAGCAAATCAAAATTGACAGGGGAACTTGTTCAGAAAGCGTTTGCTTGGAAAAGCAACCATCAGCCTGCTCCTCTGCCTTGCAGGAGTAGGGCTTCAGGGATCGCCTTCAGATCAGGCTCAGTAACAGCACAGCTTGAAAGCACACGTAAGCCAAAGTGACTACAGTAGGCACGGTGTCTGAAACCATAATCAAAATAAATGCGTAGAAATCACGACACAGAAAAGGTAACTAAGTACACAACAACCCCTCTAACACACCAGGAGCAGTTGATGAAACAAATGAGAACTGCACGTCTAGGAAGGAATATGAAATACTTGAGTCCTGACTAAACGATCCGTGCTCCGAGCTTACCATTGCTGGAACGTAAGGAGCAGCACCATTAATACACATTGTCCCCCGGCCACGTTTTCAGAAGGGTTCACATATACCTCTGTGGTATGGGCTACCCAACTGCTGCTGACTCTAAATGCAAGGCACAGGGGCACGAAGGCTTTGCATACGTTAAACACACACACCTATAAATGTGGGTACATAAATACAAACATCTCCCTGCTTCCTTCACGCTAGTACAAGTTAAGCTGCTACTGAGGCATTAGCTTTTTGGGGCAGAGCGTTGAAAAATACAGCAACTTATACCGTCAATTTGAGAGCAGGCTTTGGCACTCACTTTAAATAAGCAGGGTACTCGCTTCCTTAATCGTAGTAAAATACAGATGCAATTTTTAGTAACGACCTACTCTAATACATAAAGCTGCCAAAAATTAAAACTTATTCGGGTTCATTTACATTACATCGTCAAAAAACATCTTTAAAATCAAGTAAGGGGCAGTGATGACTGATCAAGGCAAAATCTGGTGTGCTTTTGTGTGGTATTTTTCCTGTTGTGATACTTATAAGCCCCTTTTGGAAAAACTGGACAATTACCCCAGACCATCACAATAGGGACGAGCACACAATCAAAAGGATACGAGTAGCGTGTGTTGAAATATTCGGCCGAAGATTCAGCAGAAGGAAAGAGACCTGGCCAGACAAGTCAATAAGGAACGGCCAAGGAGATACCATTTGCACAGCGGGAGAAAAATCAGTTCCTGAAATGGTTACAGAAAGACCATGCAGAAAAGCAAGTCCCTGGAAAGGACAAAAATTATTTTTGGCCTTTGCAGTTACTGACTCTCATCAGTACAGTGTATGGGCACAAACTGTTTAGACAGAACCCTACAAGCACCAGGCTGGAAGGGCAACTAAAAATTGTTGCATGCTTCAGGCTTTGATGCAATCTAGAACTGTTTGCTTAAAAAACAGGTGTTTGCTTTCGCCTTTATATTGTGACTTCCATTCAAAGGACACAATGCGCTTTACAAACACATGTTTCACTTGAATTATAGGTCCCATGACAGGTATTTGCTTTTGCATTTCTATTGTGGCTTCCATGCAAGGGACACAGTGTGCTTTACAAACTCATGTTTCATCACAGCCGTAGGTCCCACCACTGACAGTCAGAATTTAGAGGTCATAAAAGAAAAGGTACAAGAAGCACCGAAAAGAAAGCTTTACATTACTCAAGGCTTTTGGTGCTCCTGCCTTGACAAGGCAGGTCAACATTGTTGACCAGCAGTGTGATGACCTGGAAAAATCTGCTAAGTTTCATGGTGAGCTAATTTCTTGCCCATTTCACATATCTAGAAGGCTCGGAAAACTGATACAATTTTGGTTTTCAATACTACACATTTTAGGCTTCTGTTTTGTATTCATGTATTTTTCACTACGGTGTCGTATTGAGCAATCTACCTTAGGTGCTTTGAGGTGTCCTCAAAGGCAACCACCTATTTTTATTAACAACAGAATTTAGAAGTTTAACTTCATTCTCTAAATTGTATCTGTATCAAATTTCTCTAGAGAACTAAGTGAATACCAACGTGACAGAGCTACTGAAGCACCTAATGTAACAAACAGAATAAATCCAAGTAGCACAGGAAGGACAAGACTGACTTTTGCTCCGTATACATCTCTCCGAGCAAACTGGACAAAATGTGCTTTGGGAGAAAAGTTGAGGGGGAGGGAGGAATTAATGGAATATGAGGACTACAAAGAAATGTACTTCTATTTAGCTTACAAGATCATAAGCAGAAGACCTGCAATGAATGCACCCTCAGCAAGTTAGCCGACAATGCCAAGCTGTGTGGAGCGGTTGACATGCTGGAGGGGAGGGATGCCATCCAGAGGGACCTGGACAGGCTGGAGAGGTGGGCCTGTGCGAACCTCATGAAGTTCAACAAGGCCAAGTGCAAGGTCCTGCACGTGGGCTGGGGCAATCCCAAACACAAATACAGGCTGGGCGGAGAATGGATTGAGAGCAGCCCTGAGGAGAAGGACTTGGGGGTGCTGGTTGATGAAAAGCTTAACATGAGCCAGCAATGTGCACTTGCAGCCCAGAAAGCCACCAGCATCCTCGGCTGCATCAAAAGCAGCATGGCCAGCAGGGCGAGGGATGGGGATTCTGCCCCTCTACTCCACTCTCATGAGACCCCACCTGGAGTACTGCATCCAGCTCTGGAGTCCTCAGCACAAGAAGGACGTGGATCTGTTGGGGCAGGTCCAGAGGAGGCCATGAAGACAATCCAAGGGCTGGAGCACCTCTGCTATGAAGACAGGCTGAGAGAGTTGGGGTTGTTCAACCTGGAGAAGAGAAGGCTCTGGGAAGACCTTAGAGCCCCTTCCAGTACCTAAAGGGGGCCTACAGGAGAGCTGAAGCAGGACTTTTTACAAGGGCATGTAGTGATAGGATGAGGCAGAATGGCTTCAACCTAGAAGAGGATATGTTTAGATTAAATATTAGGAAAAAAATTTCCCTGTGAGGGTGGTGAGACACTGTCCCAGGTTGCCCAGAGAAGCTGTGGAGGCCCCATCCCTGGAGGTATTCACGGCCAGGTTGGACAGGGCTTTGAAAAACCTAGGCTGGTGGCAGGTGTCCCTGCCCGTGGCAGGAGGGTGGAACTAGATGATCTTTAAGGTCTCTTTCAACCTAAACCATTGTGGGATTCTACGATCCTATGATTTAGGCTTATATTTCATGCTTCTTAGTAAGTCAGAAGTTTTCCATAACACCACAACATACTGGATATTTGGCTATTTTGGAAAGCCAACCACTAGAAGCTTCTTTGATTCTAGTAGAATTTTAGTCTATTGGAACTTTAATAATTTCTTATCTTAAGAACAGAGATCAATTGCTATTAAATTATTATATAAGCTATTTTAGTGCTGCTATGATCTCTTTGCTTATGTCCTGCAGTAGATAGTTTTGTCACCTACAGTAAAAAGAGTTTCTCAGTAACACTTTAACTTGAACAGGAGTGGCACTGGAAAAAGTCTTTCATAGCACCTCTAATTATCCAAGGAATTTTTTTCCTTCAATCTTTGCACATAAGTACCATAAATTAAGGGTTTTACACAAACTAGTACTCGAACTCACCCTTCCCAACTAGCTCCAGGCTACCATCCATTCCTGCGAGGACAGCAGTGCTTCCCCAGGCAGCCGGTTTTAATACAATTCCTGTTTGAGTTTTTGGTCCACACCCATGTTTTCTAATCCCTGAACAAACGATGGAATCAGGAAGTTTCCTCTGGTCACCAGGGTCAAGCAGGGCCACTGCGTCTCACCACGCTGCTGTTTTGCAACCTCTCTAAAATTCAAAGCTCCTGCCATCCTTGCTTAGGTAACACTCCCGTAGCCACCAGAAACGTAAACAGACACAGAACAATATGAGTGAATCAATGTATTTCTTCCCCTGACTGAAATTTCTAAGAAGTTAGCTCACAAATGGCAAGCGAGTTCTTATACGCTTTGTACAAAGTGCGTCTGCTGGCATTAATGCTCCTACAAATGCTCTACCAACTGGCTGGCGGTGGCTGAGCCAGTTCCTCTGCTGAGCAGCAGCATGACTTCTAGCTATCAAAGATTACACCAGCATGAAACCCTCGCTCTCCAGCCCGATGCTAAGCAGGATGAAAAAGGGTACTGGTTTAGCCCCTGGTGTGCTGCAAAAAGGCACTACCACAGACCTACAATATCGAGCCGTGAGGTACATGTCTGCCCTCTTATTAAGGACCAACATGTAAATTAACACACTAACACTTTATGCATTACATATACTGCAATACCCAGTGATGGACTAATTATCCTTAACCTAATGCGTCACTTCAGGCATCAGCTCCAAGGTTTACAGAATGTGTTAGACAAAGTTTACTTTGTCCTATCTACTCTGACATTTTTTTATCTCATACCGCTCTCTTTTATTCCCTCCCCTAATGACTCATTACAATTACTCTCTTCTCCCTTGGGGCAGGATCTGGAAGCAGAAACATAGAGCCTAACTCTCAAATCTGACATAGCAGGTACTTGGTACCTCTCCTGGTCTTGGCCAGGACACATTCCAGGTAAGAGCTGGTGCAAGGGAATTTTGCACATTTCTGTATTTTCAGCAGAAAAAGGGACCATCTTCAGTATAAATGTTGAAAGGACCACATCCATCAACAGCCCCACAGTTTTCTCTAAAAGTAACAATAATAGGAGCCCAAAAGTGTTCCATCAGGCAATATGAGGAGGTTTTGCATAAGGGTAAGCAAGGTCCACAGCGTCCTGCGCAGAAAGTCCTGAGGTGCAAATCAACCCCACCAGCTGCCACGTGAGGACGTCAGAGTCGTATGAAATCAGTCCGGCAGAGGCAATCCTGGCAATGCTCCCACATCTCCCCTCCACCAGTTTCACCTGCCCAGATGAGCCGGTCGCCTTGAAGGTGTTGCTCTTGGAAGTTACTGACCTTTCTGTAAAACATAGAAGGGCAGAAGGCAACGCTTTAAAACAGCGATGCTCACAGCACTCAGAGAAACGCCAACACCCTCTTTGACACCCTCTTTATTACTCGAATGAGATGGCAGAAGAGAAAGTCACGGCAGAGAAGGGGTGAGCATATTTTCTGTCAGTGCTGTGTGATGGGAAGGAATATTTTCTTTAAAAAAAATAAAAATAGCAGGAAGAGCCCAGTTTCAAAATGTTCCATTGTTCTGGTAAGGAATGATTAGAGAACACCAAGATACGTATTTTTAAAGGATTTGATTTAATAACAGTGTCAGGCATAGCAGGTTATTTTTTTTCCTGTATACACTGAAGAAACATGGATGACAACCTACAGGACAAAAAAGAGACTGTAGCAAATGAGGCTTAAAGTACCAAACAGTGCGGGCAGCAGCAGAAACAAAGGGGAGAGTTTGCATGATCTTCCTATTGCCAGGGTGCTTACACTCTTGCTAGATCAGGGATCACATTAAATCTCCATCCAAAAGTTTGTGTCCATAGAAATGGATTCAGATGCGGGGACTCACTCAATGTTTTTTCTGGGTTTTCTGGGTTTGCATTGAAATGAACACCTTTTCCTTTCACTGTCTAAAATGTACTTACACAAAACCCGACCAGTATGCTGTTCTAATCATTTTCCTGAAGGACTTTCCCTTACCAACCCATGGAATAAATAAGGTGGACTACAGAAAAGCTGTTAATGACTCCTTTTAACAGGTTGTAAAAAAAAAAAAAAAAAATCACAAACATTACACAAGAGTGACACTTATTTCTGCATGTGAAGGACAAAATTGAAATTTCAAGGTGAACCTTTTATTTACACTGAGGCTTACATTTCTGAAGAAAGTACAACCATGTATGAAACTAAATGGCAAAGTAACACACAAATATATCAATGAGATTAACAAATAGTCCCTATTATTAGCACTTGCTGGATAGCAACCAAACACGGGTTTGAGGAAAACTGTACCACGTATATCCCCATAGAAAAAAGAACTAATTCAAAGAGTACCTCAGGATCTCAAGGATCTTCTTTCATTCTACGATATCTGAAGTTTCCTTTTGGCCTCTATGTTACAATTCTAGAGAACTGCAAATACCCGATGCTTCATGGCACATTGCATTTTTATTATTACTGAAGACAACACGAGTTTTAGGCTGCATTCAGTCACATGTATCCTTATCTCATAGTATTTACATCCTATGTATTAGTATAGAGCATTATATATAATATTATATAGATTGTTATATATAACATCAGAGCATTTCCTAAATGCACTCAGCCTTGTTTATGTAGCTGCTGATTTTATGCTTTCCTTTTTGAAATTACATGAATACCGGCAGACAAAATCTGCAAGGAGTCACAATTGCTCTTTCTGAGATACACACAAGCAGCCACCAGATGGCAATAAAACCCAGCTAATGAGCAAAGTTCTGGCTTTACGCCGTGTTCAAAATCACTTTTAATTGTTGCTTTCCTTTCGTACGGCTAGTGGGCATGCAGAAAAAAATCCACTCCCATAATTCAAGTGCTATTCACAATTCATAAACCTGAAATGAAAACTGGCAGTATTTACATATTACACCAATACGAGTGAGTTCAGTGAAATGGTAGTTTAACTGCCCACCGTAGACAAATACGCCCCAGAAATACTAAGTATTCAGCATAGCTCCCCTGGATTGCCATAAAAAACTTTTCACAATGTCTCCATTTTCCACCATATCCTCATTCTTTTCCTTCGTTTTCAGTTATCCTCTTAGTATTTGCTCAAATTTAGTTAAACTAATAATAATAATCACCGTGACTGAGACCACTTTACATTCTTCTTTTTCCAGTATGTTATCATTTCTGATGCTTTCAGCCTAAGTGCTAACACCGGGATCCACAATACACACTACCACCTGTTTTAGCTGCTCGCTACTAACAAGAACCTCACTGTTCTATTATGTATTCTCAGCTGACATATAAGCATTTTTTTTTCTCCTTAAAGACAATTGCTTCATTTTCCCCATTACTTGTGATACCATAAAACATATCCCATTTTGGTTATTTAATGGTTGTACTCTGGTACATATGCAAGAACCCATTCTTGGTAAGTATATTGTCATGTACATAAGAAATTTACTTCAGATTAAAAAGGAAAAAAATCCACCTACATTAAAAAAATCTGTGAAAAACTCCAGAACTTTCTCAGACTCACTAAAGTAAGCAAAAATTGCTAGCTAGGCTTTATTTTCACACAAAACTACACACAGTCATGCATAAAAACAAAACAGTCATGGTGAATGTCAATGAATAGCAATGATAGATGACATATATAAACTTTGCCAGCGTATACCAGCCAAAGACCTTGTACTGGGACTTCTTGTTCTTCAGCAACTTTTCCAAAGAATATTTCTTAAGCACTCTATTACTCAGGGTTAGTTTCGTAACAATTACATTGTCTGCTGGGAAGGGCATTATGCTGAACTACCAAACTGCATATTACATTAATCAAGCTTGTTCGCTTTTCTAATGCTTCATTAATTTGGGCCACTTCGATCTTCCACTCAGCTAATTCTTCATCTCCTCATGTAATGGCAGAATGCTGAGGGGGTTTTACTCCTTATACAATAAAAAAAAAATAGCAAAAAGAAGAAAAAGGTGGAAAAAATGCTAAAGTATCTTGTCATTGCTAACAGTAGGAGACATGAAACTGTTGAGTGATTTGGGATTCTTTGTGCTCCTCTGTTTCCTCAGCAGGAAAATGGGACTTTCTCCCTTTGGAACCCTTCCTGAGGATCACTGCTGAGGTTGCCTCAACAATTAATTTATTAAACCACTTTACTGAAGCCACATGAGGCTCACCAGCAAACCCTGGAGGGGAGCTTGGGCTTGAAGGTCTGAGAGTTGTTTGGCCCTAATGAATGAAAACATGTGACAGCAACATTCATCATGTTTTCCATAATTCAGCTGCTCAACATTACCCATGCCTGCACTGCAGCACTTAATAAGGCCCTTAATGTCCCCTTAATTAGTCCCTACTTAATGTTACTGCTCTGCTGCCTTCTTTGTGTGACTCTTTTCCCAAAAGATATTAATAGCAGTTTCAAAGATAAAAACTACTGACAACTCCATATGTTATACAGTAGCAAGCTCCTTCCTTGACTGATTTATTTAAGTAGAGAAGTTGCAAAAATTTCTAAGCTGTTGTTGAAGGATAAATCAACACCTCTATCAGTGAAGCATTACATCTTTTGGGACTCCTTCTGTGCACCAGTCACAATCAATCCAAGAAATGTGTCTGTGTGCCCCTTTGCCAGAATGTGGAGATTTTTTCTTGGTCAAGTCCTCAGCAAGGACCACAGGTCATTAAAACTTAATTGTATTTTCCTTCTTCAGTGGTTATTTTTAACGCTTACCCATGTTAGGTGAAAAGGCGGCAGGTAGCAGCCCTGTGATTCAGATTTAGCCATACAGGTGTCAGAAATTTAGTGTAACACTATGCTACTCATGATGGCCCTCTTAAGGATTTTCAAACGGGAGGTATGTTAGTTTCTGTCTTCAGCGTGAAGGTGGTTTTAAGCATCACCAGCAGGCCAATGAAATAACAACTAACGGTCTCAGCAGAACACCATCTTCAAACCTGTTCAGCTAAATTCTGCTTTGTTGGTGATTTCATTGAAACGTACCTGACTACACCTGGAAGAAAGGTTTAATCTGTTGGAGTACGAGGAAAGCCTGAAGCTGTTCTTCCATTACTAAGTAACCGTGTTGTGTGAGCCGACTCGGGCAGGATACAGGAACAACCACAAAACCACAGATGAAACACAAAGAACAAATTTAATCTCAATACTTTGCTAATCAGCGAATCTCTGAAGCAACACCCGGGCAGAGGAACGCGAACAGGGGATGCAGGCACCGCAGGGTGGGAGAAAGTCCTTGTTAGCAGGAGCATGCGAGCCCCCACTTGCTGTCCTTGACTGCTTTTCAAGGGTTCAAGCAGGCAGAGTTTTCCACTGTGCTTTAATCTTCTTCAACAACAAAGCAGTGATCCCATATAGGCTAGATAAGATGTCCCTGAGTCCATCCCCAGCTTATGTTATCTAACTGCAGATGTTCTACTTGCGAGCGTACAAGGCTGAACAATAATTAGTGTGATATATGTGTTGTCCAGCACCTCAGGTGCGAGTCATTTGAGCTTGTTTACAATCCTCCTCACCAATCTTCCTTTATATGTCATCATCACAGACATGTGATGTCTCCTTCATAGGAGTGAAGGAGACAAAACAAAAGCTACTAGCCTCAGTGTATGAGTTCATCCAGATCAGCGTTGCTCAGATCATCCCGGGTCTTCATAAAAATGCCGTTCATTTAACGAAAGCATTCTTCAGGTTAGAAAGAAAATAATCCCCAAATTATCACTCACTTTCTTACTTCACCCAGCATGGTAGGGAAAAAGCATGAGTCACTGCAAACGAGCAAGAAACTCACAGTCCAGCCAAAGCTCGTGGTTCCTAGTAAACCAGAGAGAAACTCTAACTACGTGATTCACCTAAATGCCTAGCTCCAGAATTGAATCCGGGCACTTCTGCTAGGTCCAAACACAGTATTTATGGAGAATTTAGCAGCTGAGAATGACTCATGAGCAATGTTACACTGAATTCACAGCTATCTGTGGTAGCCCACAAACTGTCCTGAGGACACAGATCAGTCTTATCTCGCCGCTGCATAGCTGTTGAGTTGGGGTGGCAAGGAAACGAAACTGCTTGCTTGGGATCCACAGTCTAGAGAGCGGAAAACTTCAGACAGGTTGGAAAAAAAAAAAAAAGATGCATTTTCTGGCATGTCAGGTAGCATGAAAAGATGACTTGCATACACACTGTGCCACGCAAATGGGAGAATACCGATTTTCCTGCAAAACTTACATTTCCTGCAAAACGTACATTTTTACTTATCTGGCTAGATCCCGTTCTTCTTTTATATGGCCTTTATATGAAAAAAACCCACCCCTCCCCCACAAAAAAACCCAACCAAAAAAAGAACTATAAAAAAACCAAAAGAACTATAGAGGCCAGTCCCCTGTCTTTTAAAACCAGAGTACCCAAGAGGAACTCGGCAGTAATACTGTCAACTACAACAGCCTGCAAGATGTACAAACTTTCAGATATGGTATGCAAGAGTCACTTTTGGGGACCCTACTGCGCATTACTCAGTGGTGATGCCTGAACCCCGCAATCATACAGCACAGTGCCAGGGACTGCTTCCTGTAGGAAAACGCAGGATGACGAAACGCTGTCACCTGCCAGACAGCTGCCACGAATGGAGCAGAGAAGAAGGGTGGCCTTGCCTTGCAAGCTGTCCCTATCAAATTTGACATGCGTGTGCCCACAGACATACAACCAGAATGCTGCCATGGTGTAATTATGACAGGTTATTTCCGGTTGCATCCTTCAGGGTTGGTAGCCAACAAATGTCCAGTTTCTGGATCCTGATCAGATGGAGTAAGAGGAAGACCAAGTTGCTCAACTCTGGCAAAAATGAGCCATGCAAAACTTTCCAATAAGGTGCCTCTGAAACAGAGTATCTCAAAGAACAGGCAGAAATCAGGCAGGGATTTTCCCAGGATCACAGTTCTGCCCTTCTCCTATCATCACAGTTCTGCCTAAGCTCCACTCTGACTGCCTAACTCCTTTCTTTCATTCAAACTTGGCCCACCCCATGGAACACAGAATGCACCAAGCAGCTGATTGTGAGATGTACCTCCTGCTCATCTGTGAAGTGTTTCTGCCGACAGCTCCCTCTCCTGCAATTTCCTCTGTACTCTTCCCCAGCTCACAAGCACTTCACTGTGACCACTTTACTTATTAACACTAAAAGTTACCAAAAATCCATAAAATGACCGTGCTCACTAGACCATCCTGCATCACTACTCTTGCACTGTCCGTTTCTGCCTGAGCATTGTCACACCCTGAGGTTCCAGAGCAAAAGCCCACTACTGCTGTCATACCCACAGCCATCACCCCCCTGCCATTTCGGTTTCAGCATAGGCATGAAGGCTGTCTTGCAGTGCTGAGCACTCTGTATATTTCTGCATGCCTTGGAAACCCTCCCCACAGAGGTGCTGAGATGACAAGGGATGCACAGAGTCGGTGTCTTCGCTTTTTAACAGCACTCACCAGCAAAACGGAGGGAGGCATCATTTCCACATCGCTTACAAGGCCAGAAATAAAGCGAGTGGCACTGCTTCCCCAACAGTGATAACCATTGCTCTTGTCGCTGAAATGCTTATCTCGCTAATAAAGGCCGGTTGGATGTGCTTATTAGTTTAGCTCAGAAAGCTGAAGTAACATAGATGGTCCAAAACAGAACTCAGCTCGCCTCAGGGTCACTTTCTTTCTAAAAATACTGCCTTACTAAAGGTCTGAAACTAAGCTAAGGAAGAGCCGGTGTGCTGAAAGCCGGTCTGTTCTTTTTCCAGACTATAAATTAGTCTAATAAAAGATATTACCTCTCCTGCAATCCCTGCTTACCAAAAAGCGTAACAGCTTATTTCTGGAGATAAAATCACAGTATATAACTTTCCATTTTGGAACACAAAGTTGATGGGTGTCCTTTGATGAACCAAAAGAAAGGGGGATAAAAAAATTCTAAGTTCTCTTACAAAACTCCAATCCAAATACTATAAAAATATTTCTTCTGCTTTTGCTGGGTTTTGGGAAAGTAGGCATTTCATACTTATATATTACTGACTGCAACTGTAAGCTTGTCCTTCAGTCGTGTTTCCAAGAGACTGTAGTGTTAAGTGCGTGTTTAACTGTCTGTTTTCTCAGTTTAACAGCACTAGCGATTATTTTCTCAAACAAAAACTTGCAAGCATTCAGTTTAACATGATTAATACATAGCTGAAGTTCTGTTTTTAATACTAAGTACACCTCAGAACTCAAGTTACTCTAAATCTTTACTCGGTAAATCTTTAGAAGTACAAAAAAAAAAGAAACTAACTAAAAATTGCAAACCAAAAGTTTTGGTTTGAATACTTTTCTTACTTATAATATGCATCTTCTGAAAACAGAATAATCAGAAATATAGCTCTTTATTGTGCACATTTTTTCTCACTAATAAATACTGTTGTGCAAGGACACATATGGCTGGAGGAAGCTGCTCCTGGCTCCTAATTCCTTCAAATTCAGGAACCAGATTCACAAACTCCAAGTTTCTTTACATCATTGAGGACAGCATTCTCCATTGTAAAACCAAACACAATATAGGACTACTTAGTAAAATTTTCTCTTCTCTCTACCATGGAACTGACAGCTGAACAGCCATTCTAGTGCAGATGGTCTCAAAAGGAAGGTCTGTAAATATCCCTTTGCATCCAGTTTTGGAAGCAGCTCCTCAGGCCTGCAGTGCATAGATCCATAACAGCCTGTGTCACTGTTCTGCACTGTAATGTGACAATATTTCACAAACATAGCCTCATTAACAGGTATGAAGAGGGGAATTTTATTCCTCTTATATTTGTGGATGGATTGAGTATCAGATACAACAAAAGTCTATCAGAAATGAGTCCATTAAGAGATGTTTCTAAGGTACATTTCACAGTTTCCATTCATTTAGTGCAGGAAATATAGAGACGATCCTGGAGTATGCTTGTTCTTTCCAGGATTCTCCCTTTGATATGAACACCTGAACCATCAGACAACACATAACATCTGTTTTTGACGCTGTCTTTAGACCATTCTCTGCTGCACAGTGAAACTGCTTCAAAAGGAGCAGCAAAGACTGTCTCCATCCCAAAACAGATAATACGTCCAGACAGTCTCTAAGGAGACAGGAGAAGAATGTGGATCTTCTTATTAACACTAGTTTATTGATTTATGAGTGAGGAGAGCATAGCAAGCTCTTCTGCCTCTGCTTTTAGAAAAAGTAATGACTGTTCTCAAGATCATTGTGCATCCTTGAAGATTTATCAAATAAGTGGTGAGAAGTCAGATTAGATAAAGACACTAAAGGGACCAAAGCAGAATAACTCCTAACCTCTGGATTTTAAGTCATCTTCAGCATGAATGTACTGTTTGGTCACATCAAGGCTGGGACAGCTCTGAGTGTGTACAAAAGTGCAGATCTAGGCACCCAAAAACTTCAAAATAAAGAAAGAAAAAAAACCCAAGACTGGATGAAAGCTTATAAAGAATTTTTTGAGTATTGATTTTGGGCTTAGGGACCTAAATTCTGCCCATTTTTACATCCACGTCCTTCTACCGGATCTCAGCCTACACATCAGTCTGCGACATAAAGGATTATCTCGGGGTTGCCTAAGCCCTCCAGCTAAGATCTGAACCGCGTGGATCTCTCAGAAGCAGAGCAGAATAGACTGTCACCATGCAGTCAGTGACACTGGAAGAGTTAAGTTCAGATGAATCGGTACTAATTTTCAGTGGTTATCAGGGAAGATTCTCAAGCAATGCAATCTGTATTACCCAGCAGGCCAAGATATTTTTTTCTTTCTTTCCATAATTTTCTAACAAACTTTTCTGTCTGCTTTCTTCTCCTTGCACCAAAAAAAAAANAAAGAAAATACAAGACATACAAGGGAGAGCTTGCCAGTTTCAGGAAATGGTCCTTTAAGTGAGGTCCAATTTTTATCTCTTTATAGAGCCTGGAATATTGCCATCTTCCTTGGAGCTACTGACTCCAATAATAGACAGAGCATCACCTTCATGGTTTTCGTCAGCCAAAAAAAAAAAAAAAAGACGCTTGGACTTAATTTCTTTTAGACTTTATGCGGACTTCTATGCAGAGTCTGTCATGTACAAGGCCTGAGAAAAGTTATTGGAGGCTCCTGACAAATAATAACCACTCTGAGTGTGTACAAACTAAGATTTCGCTGCCTGTTGTTGATCTAAGATGATAGGACTTGATCACCTTTGCATTCAATTTTCAAAACCCTTTTTCAGGATCTATAAAACTTTTAGTATTTAACTAAAGGATGGTTCCTTTGAACAAATAAAAACTCCTGAAAATTAACAAATACTTACAGTTAACTAAACATCAGAAAATAAATGCTAAATACCTCTTCTAGTTACACTTTATAGCATGTTCTCCATTTAAATAAAAGAAGAATTTTATTTTAAATAAATGTTTGATTTTGACACAAAGGCTTTACTGATGAACGTCAGGTTTGCAAGAATGCACAGGCAAAAGGCTGGTAAAAGGCAGCACAGGCAGTTCACCCTGTTTGCCACAAGATGGCACGAAACATAAATTATGAGGACGAAAGTACGCGCATATTATCAGAAATATTAAAAAAATAAAAAAGCTGCAGCAACTGAACGTGCGTGTGACTTTTGGCAGGATGTGGGAAATGCATGAATACGCACACATACAACATCATCCTGCAGAACGGTCAATCTAAAGCTTATTATTCACAACACACGCTTAAGCAAATTGTGTCGGCCTGTTTAGTGCTCCAGACTTAAATTACATGTAACCGTATATAATGGCATGGTGATGTAGAAGGTGGCTGGAAACAAACCAGCGTGGGACCAGAAAGAAGAGCAGCAAAGAGACAGAGATTTGCAATTCTGGTGGGAAACAGGCCCAGAAAATTGAGGACAACCCGGGTGGGAGAAGGTGGGTGGCCAGCGGGGAGAAGGGCTGAGCAGCAGACACCCACCTGGGCTGAATAATCTCTCCCCGTTAGAGACACGGGCAGGGGAAGGTTTATGGGCATGTGGGTGAGAGAAGAGATGGGCAGGATAGCAAACCCAAGTGGGCAAAAGGCAGATTTAAAGGGAGTTTTCTGTATAAATATATACATATATATTATACAAGAGACCAAGATATGTATCGTTTCATTTGTGTGCTGATTTCTGAGCTGTTCTGATGAACTCAAAGCTCTTGTCTGGACTCATCAGGTCTAAAAGTGTCTGCTAGACATGACCTTCTTACCTCGCCTGAATCTGAGACTTTAAGTTAACATACCAAATACTGCCAGATTCTTAATCTTGTGATTTGGGAGTTTATAGCTGTGCCCACAATAACCAACAGGATGAAACACAGGAAATGCTGTTTCCAGTTCATTCTCCTTACCCAAAGGACACGGAGGTGAAGGGCTGCAAGAAGGAGACTCAAGTTTTAGGAAAGAGATAATAAGGATGATGAAAAATAAAAAAAAAAAAAACACAACAGAGAAAATTTTCCTGATTGAGGCACTAGGAAAAGGACGGTCATTATTTCAAACAAGAGAAGATCTCAGCTCAGATGCTTTGGGTGCATACGTATACATAGCGCAGACTGAATATGAAATTGACTTTTTTTTTTTTTCACCAAGCTTTAACTGGAATTTAGAATTAGTCTTGGAAACTGGGTCAACTTTCATGTAAATCAGCACATCTGATCACTCAGGATATTTTGTAATTAACTCAGAACAACAGCATAGCAATATATGGAAATCAGAGAGCTTCAAAGCCTGTGAGATTTTCTATTGCATGGGTATCCAAATGTCCCACTAATTTCAGTGGACTCAGTTCTATGTGTTTGGAAAAACATCCAAGAAGGCTTGCCCACACCTGCAGCCCTCAGAAGTTGCTCCAAATTGCAGCCGTCTCACTGTTTCAGTAAAAATGAGATTTATCGGTGGTGCTCTCAACATGTCCAGTGTGCCTTAAGCAGGGCTACTACCATCCGATGCCTTTTCCTCCAGACAGCAATCCAGGAAGAGGAAACAGCTGTCTGCTGCTCAGTATGACGCACAGTCAGGACTTGTAACTGTCTGCAAATTGGCAAAACTGAAAGTCCTAAAAGATGACCCACAAGCTCACAAACACTGTGATCTTCCTAACAGCCTACTCGTAGGAAATGCTTGGAGCTCATCCCACACCCCGACAGCAGCAGCGGTGTTCTCAAGTTGTATGTCTCAACGTGGATGGGCAAAAGACAGGAATCTAGAGAGACAGGAGGCAAGTTAGGGCTACAGGGTCTGCAGATGAGGGTTTACAGCAGCTTAGCAACGTATTTTATCTTTCTCCAACAAGTCTGGAAGGGGCAAATGCCATCGGTGTACAAAACACACAACACGTACCAGAAAATAAATGAGCATGCATCGTACCCCAATTATGTAGGAAGGTCCATTTCCTTATCTACATAGACACAAAACCGAAATAACCGCACATGAATATCCAGTGGACTAGCAACCTTTGGGTCTTCATCTTCCTGGAAAAGGCAACTGCTGTGCTGTGCTCTTTGTCATCTCTGCGGATTTGCCCTGAGAGAGGTGGACGGCAAGAATGAACCCAGAACTGGAAGGACAGGAGCTGTGGCCAGAGCTCTGCGAATGGAAGCTGCATCCCATCTGGTTGACAGCTTTCACACGTCCTACAGCAACCACAGACCACGGAGTTGTGGTTGCTGTCACTTGTGGAGGACAGGATGATCTTCTAGATTGCAGAAAAGAGGAAAAATGTGTAAATAAACACATGCATGAGACCAACTGCATCTAAATACATGAGAGCAAAAGGAAAAAGTATTAGCAGCAGATAAAACACCTCTGCTTCTCTTGCAAGTTATCTTTCTATGGCTGGACTCGATGATCTTAAAGGTCTTTTCCAACCTAAGTGTTTCTATGATTCTACGACCTAAGGAAGTATGAAGGCTTACCACAAGATGGTGCAAAAACACAAAAAGTCCTAAGAAACCCGCAGAGCACAGCCGAACACCTTCGGTTACAAAAAAAAGCATGAGAACCTCCACCAGGTGTCGGGTCGAGGGAAACATGAATGACTTTTTATTACTTGAAGAAAAACAAACCCAGTAAATAGAGGCATACGCCTTAAAAACATAAATCTGAACTTTTAGCGGCGCGCCTCACTTGTGGAGGTTTGCCCACCACCATCACACATCAGTTTCATCAGAAATAGCAAAGCAGCGTTAAATAAGCGAACGGAGACGGTTTAAGGCAAGAAATGGCACCACGGGGGCGGGTAAAAAGAAAAATATAAAATTAAATGAAGTTTAAAAAAAGGAAAAAAGAGATGGGGAGGGGGGGAAACAAACCCCCTCGACAGGGTTTGGCGGTGGGGAGGGTGTTTGTCCCCAGAATAGGTGTCCGTGCGGGGCGGGCGGGATTGGGGCGGAGCGGGGAAGGATTGGGGCGTGTCGGGGCGTGTCTGGGCGTGGCCGGAGGGGGGCGTGGCTATGGCGGGAGGGGCGTGCCGGCGCATGGGCGGTGGGGCTTGTTTGTCAGCCGGCTTATAAGGCGGCGGCCGGGGCCGGGACGGCAGCGCCTTTGTGGGGAGAGCGACCAAGCGGCAGCGCCGCTTNTCTACACTTTGCTATTAAAAAAAAAAAAACAACAAAAAAACTAAAACCACCATGGTGCTGGGGAAGGTGAAGAGTTTGACAATAAGCTTTGACTGTCTGAATGACAGCAATGTCCCCGTCTACTCCAGCGGGGACACAGTCTCAGGAAGGGTCAATTTAGAAGTAACGGGGGAAATCAGAGTGAAATCCCTGAAGATCCACGCGAGGGGACACGCGAAAGTGCGCTGGACCGAGTCGAGGAACGCGGGATCCAACACTGCCTACACGCAGAACTACACCGAAGAAGTGGAGTATTTCAACCATAAGGACATCCTGATCGGCCACGAGAGAGGTAAGGGCTTCCCTGCCTTGTTTTGGGGGAGAAAGAGGTGGTTTTTTTTTTTAAATTTTTTGCACCCTCTGTTCTTGGGGGAGGTGGGAGTGGGGGTTTATTTTAAAATAAAATAAAGTGCAGCTGGCTGTCGGTGGGGAGCGGGACGTGGACCTCCATCCTCTGATGGACCTGGGGGTGGGGGATGCAGCCGCACCGTGCCCGCACTGCCCTGCACCACAGCCGTGCCTTAACACCTCATTTAAAAAGAAAAACTGCATTATTTTATTATTTTATTATTTTCTTTACTCCCCCCCTAGTAGTGTTAGCAGCTTTTGCCCTTCCGTGGGGAAAACCGCGAAAAAACCCAAACCAGCCGTGCAGCGAACCGCCTGGCTGCCAGCATCCTATCGAACCCTAAAAATACAGCGAAAAGCGCAAAACCAGAAAACGTGACGATTATCAATTATCACTATTACTATTATTAATTTCAGGATGGCTCCTTAACGCCAAATAAAAAGATTTCCCCGTGCCTTATTTTTTGACATATGCTATCCCTCCCAAATCTGGGGAGGCCGGGAACAAACACCCCCCCCACCACCACCACCCCAAACCGACCCATACCCCCATCACCCCCAGCCTGACAGACCCCATCCCGACCGGCTGAGGAGCGCGGAGGCGGCGGGTTTAGTGAAGTGGGGTTTTCTTATTTTTAAGTGTTTTATTTTTCCACGCCACCCCCACCACCACCACCACCCCCCCCAAGTTTGCAGCCTTTGTTCGAAGCGGTTCAATCCTGTTTGGGACCGGTCCGGGG
>VUYV01000332.1:278556-321408 GCA_008711295.1 Anarhynchus alexandrinus | reverse complement strand
TGTTTTTTTGAGACCCCTCCATCCGCCTGGTACCTTTCCCGCGTGTCCCTTTTCCCCTTTTTTTTTTTTTTTTTTTTCCCCTTCTCTCTCCCCCTTCTTTTTTTGGTGGTTAATTTCTGGACGCTGTTGCCAGGCAGGAGATAAAAGGAAGCCGAATTACTAAATTTAATCTTGACACAGCAGACTTCGTGCAGGTCACTTAATGCTGTCTGAGAGCCATCTCTATTTCATTTTAAGCAGGAATCGCAGTGGAAAGCATGATTTCCATTACAGATCTTGCAGGCAGGCCTTGAAATGGCAGCAGTTGCAAGCGTGTCGGTGTCCAGAGGCAGGATTATAAATTAAAGCAAATTAACCTCTGCTTCTCTGTAAGGTGGAGCTGGTAACCTTGCCTACCCTTCTGTAGGTAAGATTTGCCCCTGCGTCCAGCCCATAATTCAAATGGACAGGAGAGCCTTGTTTCTGGTGCACCACGTTCTCAAGTGCTGCAATAAGCGTGCAAATCCCTTTTATTCTGGAAGAGGAGCCCATGTCACGTATAAAATGTGTGCAGGTGGAATAGCATATTGTGGTTTTTTTCCCCCCTCCTAGACGATGACAACTCAGAAGAAGGCCTTCACACCATCCATTCGGGAAGGCACGAATATGCATTCAGCTTCGAGCTTCCACAGACGTAAGTGCTGGCACGCGGTCCTGGGGCTCTGCTGCCCACCCGCCTGAGGAAAACTCCTGCTGTGGGTGGAGGGGGAAACCTTTTCAATGGTAGTAGGAATTGTGCTCCGACATGCAGTGGAGGACGTAATCTCCTTAAACTGAAGAGGTTGCTTTTTAGACTGGTACTGCACTTCCTTTATTTTTTAATTTCCACAAAATGGGAGCTCGTTGCTGCTCAGTTGCTCGCTTTCTTCTGACCAAGTCCTACTGACTTACTAGGTCTTCCGACATTTTACCCCTTCCCAAAAGGAGGGAGAGGAATTTGAGCCGTCACTGGAGTCCTGCAGAGTGGCTGAGATACCTTCTAATGCAACCAACAGTTTACTGGAGCCATGCAGACCAGCAGAACTAGAGATAAGATCACAGCTGAATCGTTAGGGCTAGGTCTGGAACAGATGTGGCAAGTTTTAACTATGTTTGAATAAAAGAGGAGGTTGTTGTTGTTTAAATAGGACTTATGTACCCAGGCTGGCTGTGGTGCAGAAATCCTGGATGGAAATAAGCAGAAGGATGGGTGGATGAAGCAAGAAAAATTCCTGTACCTAATCCCATTTGTCTCAGAAAGCAAAGGCGAAGCAAGAGTGAGAGCAGACGTGTTCAGATAAAGATTGTTCCCCCACCCCCCAGTTCTGAAATGTTTAATGTTGACATTGTGAATGAAAGATTCAGACATAGAGGAGTTACCAATATGAAAATCAGCTAAAAATACAAGTTACAATAAAATTAAATATATCAGGAACAGGGGGAGTCTTGAAATGGATGGATGGAAAAAGAAGCCTTTTGCTGTAAAAGGCAAGCATCAAGGTTGAAGAAATTTGGCAGTGTGTTCTGTGAAATAGCTCAAAACCTAATATTGAAGCTAATAAACCATCTGTTTATTAGAGGTGCTGCTTTTAGCAGAACCTGCAGATGATAAACCCTTTTACAGGTCAGTTCCAAAGTGGACAGCATGAGACTTTACTAGAACTAGAAGACTTGTATACATGGAGATTGGTAAAGACAATTTAATGTTCTCTAAAATCTCAACTACAAAAAGAAATAAGACTAATACTGTTCTTCCCTTGAGCTGGGGCATTTAAATATGAAAAAACTTTTAAAAGATTATACATGAACAGTGCTAGCTGTGGGTCTCCAACTAGACTTTGCACTGGTGATCACAGCCCTCAGGGCTCTGCTGTTTAGCCATTCAAAACGTAGTATAATAGGAAAAAAATAGCTTGGAAAAAATAAGTTATGGAAAACTACTGTTAATTTGAGTTACCTGGAATATAAAGATCTTTTTGTCTTTCATTTTATGATGTTACAGGGAAAAAAGGTGATGCTGAAAGGTTTGGTGGTCCTTTACACATCGCTTTTTCTCCAGCTCCCAAAAAGGACTACTTTCATATGTCAAAATTCAGAGCAGAATAGGCTTGATGATTTTGTGTATGTATATATGCTTATATATGCACATCCACATACAAAATAAGTGTTTTAAGCTGGTCTCATCAGGGTGGAGGAAAATTAGAAGGTACTCGAATAGCCTTCTCTTCAGAACTCTAAATTGAAATATATACTCTGCTTAAGGCGAAACAAACTAATAAAGTGCTGAGTGACAGCTAAAATAAACCTGACAAGTAGAAAATATACAGTGATTTACAAAGTAAAATATCCAAAACAATAATTGGTTGATGCTAATGCTAATTTTAAGTTGGTAGTCTTAATTTGTCTTTAAAAGGGCATGCTTTGCTTTAGATGTGAAAGTGGCCTCTTAAGTTTAAGGGACATGTGTACTCTCCTGGCATTTTCTTGTACAATTCTTTAATTGATTCTTAAAATCTATGCAAAACTATAGTAGGATGAATTGGAGATGATTTTTTCTCCCATCTTTAATCTTGATTTTTTTTTTCTGAGATATGCAGACTTTGCAAATAAGTTATGCTGCATTAAATACTACAGTGCATTAAAAATGCAATTCTACGTACTAATCCCTGATCTGATCAATTGTATCATTACTAGACAGAAAGATGTTACTCAATTTTGACCTTTGTGTCCTGCACAGACCACTTGCTACCTCATTCGAAGGCAGACATGGCAGTGTGCGCTATTGGGTGAAAGCCGAATTGCATAGGCCTTGGTTTCTACCAGTAAAATTAAAGAAGGAATTTACAGTCTTTGAACATATAGATATCAACACTCCTTCATTACTGGTAAGAATTGACAGAATTACTCATTCTTTGTTTCTGGCATAAAATTATATAAAGTATAATAACTATAAAATTATATAAAGTATAATAACTGAAACAATATCCGCATCTAATTTTACCTAATATTTATTTGCTAGTTTAGTTACAGCTGATCTTCTAAGTATTACATCAGCAACTCTATAACTACTGGTGTTTTAGAAGCTGTGTTTTACTGTACTTGGAGTTGCTTCACTTTTAAGATATGTAAAATGGCTTTGTCAATTCAAATTGATAATACCAAATTGTAAAATGTCACTAAGAAGGAAAATTTTGAGAACTGTTCCTCTTTGATTTTGAACACAGAGTAATCTGTGGAAGGAACAGTGGAACTTAAAAGAATACTATAGTGAGAGACTGCTAACTTAAAAATGCAAAGTAAAAAATGTACTGGCGCGCATAATTGATGATTTCCATATGGATAGTTTTCTACCAATGGGGAGAAATTATCACAATTCTGTATAATCTTTTTCTGAAATGTCATTTCAATAAAATAATTTCAGTGTCACAACTGATTTCAATGAGGATTTTATTTCAATCTGCCCTGAAATTCCTTTTCTCCTTTTTTTTTTTCCCCTCCTCTTCCTCAAATTCTAATCTGTGGAGGTGGGGAAAAAACCCATCGAAGTCCATTGAAATAGGTTTCTTGTGTGTATGGGTGAAAAATCAGACTTGCGAAGGGACATTGGCCTTGCACAAATTCCATTAAAATCAAAGGACTCCCATTTGACTTTAATGGCCTTTGGATCAAGTCCTAAACCCTGATATCGTGTAAAATAACAGTCTGTTTAATATAGACGAAATGGGATCATTCTGAAACAGAGGAAATAGCAGGAGTCAAGGTTACAGTACTTTAGCTTAGTTATTTTTTCTGAAATATGGTGTACTGGAAAGATGTTCACTGATAAATTAAAAGCTCTGCCAACAATACGTTGGGATATGTAGGCTGTAAAGCCTTTTCTTAAGTTACATGGTGTTTATGTATAAAAACTGTTTTAAGTGTGACTGTGGTATGAAGTGTAGCAGAAAAAGCAAGTGTTAATGAGTAATGGAATTAGAATAAACCTTGTATCTGCACAGTGCCATTTAAATTGCTTGAGTGTTTTTCTAAATAAAACTAGCCTTGTTTATCAAAATAAGTAATAAGTACATTATGAAAATGTTCTTTTGTGTCGATTAAAATAGGTGAAGAGATTCAAGGAACTCTAAATTAAATGGGCAATGTTGTTCTTTTCTTGCAGTCACCCCAAGCAGGCACAAAAGAAAAGACTCTCTGTTGTTGGTTTTGTACCTCAGGCCCAATATCCTTAAGTGCCAAAATTGAAAGGAAGGGCTACACCCCAGGTACGTAACAGAAGTAATTATAGGAAATGTTTTTCCTTCCCTTTTCAAATGACAGTTTGTACTTACTGCTTTTGTATAAACGAAATATTTAAACTATTCTTGCCACCTCAGTCTGTATTCAGCAATCTCCTTGATATTTTCTTAACTACAGCTAATTTTGTAAACTAAAGCTAGCTGTGGCTCTGGATTGTTGAAGGACATCTGCTTCCATTAGACCTGTGCATTTTTCTTTTAGGTTAGCTTGTAATGATCCTTATTCCTGTTGGCATCAGTGGATGTTTTTCAAGGTAGAGCATTGCTAGCAGCGTCCAGTGCATTATAACAAATCACAGAATGTGGCAATTTGCGTAAGCTGCCTTGCAAATGCAAAGAGAACATGAAATTCTATTTTGTTTCAGGTGAATCAATTCAGATCTTCGCTGAGATCGAGAACTGCTCTTCCCGTGTGGTGGTGCCAAAGGCAGCCATTTACCAAACGCAGGCATTTTATGCCAAAGGGAAAATGAAGGAAGTCAAACAGCTTGTTGCCAACCTGCGTGGGGAGTCCTTGTCATCTGGCAAAACGGAAACCTGGAATGGCAAACAGTTGAAAATTCCACCTGTTTCCCCTTCAATCCTCGACTGTAGTATAATCCGTGTGGAGTATTCACTGATGGTATGTTGGTCTGTTTTGCTTGATCATGAGTAGTTTCCATCACTCGTTGCAAATTGCTAACAGAGCGCTCTGTGCTAACTAGTTACAGAGGAAATACACATCCTAGTATCAATGTCCTGACAGGAGTTCTGTGCATAAATTCAGTTTGTCTTGCATGTTCTTGAAACAGTTGTGGTCTGCCAGCTAAGCAATGTGTTATGAGTAAGTGACATTTCCATGTGAAGCCTCATGTTAAGAATCCTGAGCTGCTTTTGACTCGGGGAGCTTTTTGTCTGCATGGGGGCAACAGACAATAACTTAAGTTCCTCGTGGAAAATTCCGTGGACAGATAACTTGTTCCAGTAATTATGAAGTGCTCATATAAACGTACATTTTAATCATACACCTCTGTTGTTGTTGTTCTTTAGGTATATGTTGATATTCCAGGCGCCATGGATTTATTCCTCAACTTACCACTGGTCATTGGTACCATTCCTCTACACCCATTTGGTAGCAGAACATCGAGCGTGAGCAGCCAGTGTAGCATGAACATGAACTGGCTTGGTCTGACACTGCCTGAAAGACCAGAAGGTAACTTGACAATATGAATCCCAGTCAGTTTGCTAGTCTGTTTTGTCTGCTTTATTTGTTGCGGTGGTGCAAACAGACCCAAATTTCATCCTTCATAATAAAGCCCACAGGAAATCCCTTGTGGATGTTTCCTTGCCACCTGCTTGTCCTCTGTGGAAGAACAGAGTTCCCTCCCTGCCTTCCTCTCTCAAGGACAAGCAGTGAAATCCAGCTGCTTGGAAGCTGGCACGAGTTGGAAGCACAGGATGCCATTGTACCTGTGCAGAATTAGTTCTGCCTCCAGTATACAAATTGCATCCTTGGTTACAAGGCGTTGTAACCTGCATAATAGCCATTTATGGTGTCCTTTACTGGCCTTAGTAGCTAAAGCTCTCTGAAAAGATAATGTAGTTCATGTCAAGGGGAAGTCTCTTTTGCCAAGGGAGAAAAACTCTCTATCTCCATCCCTCTGTCCTCACATACCTACTAAACATCCCTTTTTTTATATACAAATCCCAGACTCGGTTGTGTGGAGTCCAGAGGGATGCAATATGTTCTATCATTCCTGCTTGTACAGAAATGTGGTATTCTGAGTATGCTTTAAATTTTGAGGGAATAATTAAGCCACAGTAAGTGGTGGTCTGTCTGCCTTTGTTTAAGATTATGCTCAAATCCAAAACAGCCTACCTTCCTTTTCATGTTCAACAACTGTTAAAAAGTCACTGAAGTAATTTACCTACCTGCTGGTGCATTTTACAATGATAAAAGTTTAATATTTGTGTTATATATTTTGACATGCATAAGAACTTGTTGTTCGAACTGCGTGTGCCTTTTCCCTGCAGCACCTCCTAGCTATGCAGAAGTGGTCACCGAGGAGCAAAGACAGTCCAGCCTTGCACCCATAGGTGCTTGTGATGACTTTGAGAGAGCGCTTCCAGGACCATTGTTTGCATACATCCAGGAGTTCCGTTTTCTGCCTCCACCCCTGTATTCAGAAGTAGGTAGCTCAAACAGTGTGATGATTAATTCACTGGGTTTTTTTCTGAATTCTCTTGTGGAATAAATGTCAAAAGTTGTTTTCTCCTTTCTGAAATCAGGAGAAATTAAAATGATGAACAGGGGATAATGGGACTTCGTTTTGGCAAAGTGCAGGTGAATTGCATCAAGAGGTTTCAGTGTTCCTCACAATTGTAATGCTTTGTAGAAATTTGACTGTTGTGTACCCTATTAGCAACTGCATTAAAACCTTGCATTATGTGCGTTGTTTAACACCAACATTTTGGGCCTATAGATCCACAACACACTGATGTTTTTCAGCTCTACTTCAAAACTACTGTCTGTGCATTTTTGCTTCTGTGTCTGTAGATCTTTCAGAAGTTCCAGGTAGCCAAGTTTCAAAGGTGTTCTTTCTGACTTAGGTTTCTGTAAACACACAGGTCCCAAACATTGCTGGCTGTGTTTTTAGTTCTGTGAAAGCCACTCCATGACAGTGACATAAGTTCAAAAGCTTTCCATGTTCCTATTTTTCAAAAAAAAAGTAGTGTTGTAGGACAAAAGTAAAATAGTCTGCTTTGGGTAAATCTTGCATAAATTCATCTACTGTTGATTTTTTTTTTTTTCCTTGATTTCTCCTCCTAAAACAAATGTGCTATTAGAGGGGCATGGTGGTGGGTTTTGGTTTTGGGTTTTTTTTTGGGTTTTTTTTTTTTTGTGCTGGAGACTTCTGAGAACTCTCCTATAGCTTAGCCCTAGAATACAGCTCTTAAGCCCTTTTTGTTTTAGGTGCTTAAGGATTTAGAAAGAAGCCTTTTGTGTCCTCAAAAAATGATTGTATAAAATTAGCTGATCAAAATGTTGACTAAACTACATACTGTATGCTTAAACTATTCTTACTATACAGTTTCTGAGACCAAAGTTAGCAGGTTGTTCCCCTTCTTCTTGTTTTAGAAAGAAGAGTTCATGTGTCCCACACCTTACCTTTTAAGACAGTTAATGGAGTGTTTGAGGATTAATTACTTGTAAATTAAAAGTAGAATGACTTTTTACTGATAACGTGTCTTTTGAAGCAAAACATCTCCTGAAATCAATTAAATATTTTCAAGTTAATTTTTAGTGATAAGTTGTCTTTTTAGTGTACAGTAAATAATTCAAAACGTTTCTGTGCTATTGAAGCAGATATTTTTCAAGTTTTTTCTCTCTTTATGCTTATCCTTAAATTACCATCAAACTGTAGTTTTAAAATTTTCCATTATACTTAGTTACTAATTTTTCATTCAAAGTTTTGTCTAATTGCCTGGAGATTTTTCAGTTACTTGAATAACCTTTGGATTGGGATTGCCGTTTATCACTTTGATTGTCTTAAACTTGTCAGTTTTGGTGGGGTTTGGATTGGTTTATTTCTAATGATTGACTCTAAAGGTTGTCTTTTTTTATTTCCTCTTTTGGTTAGATTGATCCAAACCCAGATCAGCCCACAGATGACAGACCATCTTGCCCCTCTCGTTGAAGGAACCCATAAAAAGCTGACTTGACTTGGGTTCTGAATCACACCTGCCGTGTTGAAGGTCAAGGAGTCGTAGTGGAGACACACTTTCAAGCGAAGTGGTTTTGCTCTTGTCTGTATGGTGAATAAATGAAAACAACCTGTGATCACGCTTTGAAGCCTATGGTAACACTGTAGGACTGCTCCACATGCTTGAAGACCTGAGCTTTTTTTCCCCTTTTCCCTCTTAAATACTGGCACATACTAGGAGCAGCCTTACTAACCTACAGTCATGTGTGTCAAAACACTCAAACCACATTGTAAGAGAGGGATGGCTTCCTCTTATGATTTGGAAATTTGCACATGCTCATTGCTTACATTGTGCGGTTCAGTGTCACTACAGCTTTTTCTCATTTATGCCGGACTGTTGTTACCCCCCTCTTATTTGTTTGTGGTCCGCACAATAAGGAGCAAAAGAAAGCTTTGACAAAAAAAAAAAAACAGCAGCAACAACGGACTTTGACAAATGCACTGACTTTCCTTTTTTTAATTTAATGTAGCCTGGACTTTACCTGCATATGCACATGCTCAGAATTGTCCTAGTAGGCTGATCATGTATCACCTCTTCAGCTTGGATCCTGTTGTGGATTTATTTACAAACATCAAATGCCTTCAAGCCAATCCTTCTTGCTGTATGTTTTGCAGCCTACTGTAGTAGATAAGCAACAGATGTGGGGATAGTGTGGGGGGTGGAGAGTTAATAGAAAAAAAACTAATAGACTTCATCAAGATTGTATACTTCCTTGATTTCTTTTAAGAATTTGTTGCCTTTCTACTATTATTGCAAAGCAGCATTTTGTTACAGACTGCCTAAAAATCACTTAATCTCAGGTGAACTCATCACTTGCCAAACTGTTGGAATGCTATTTGTTTCATTATGTTGCACTGTTGAGTTACTTTTTTTTGTTTTGTGTTTGTGTTTTGTTTTTATTCTTTATTCGAGAGGGAGATCTGGAATAGGGACATACACAAAAGTTACAAAACCCACCCTCATTCTCATTTCACTTTTGATGTTATTAAAAAAAAAAAGTTTTGCCCATGGCATGATTCTATGTTCAAGTTATGAAGCATTAAAAAAAAAAAAAAGAGAAAAGGCACAAATAAAAGCAGCACCAGCAGACACCAGCATTTTAAAAGGAAATAGTCATACGCTGTCTAGGATTCATAGACAGGTCACTATCTCAAGTAGTAGGGATGGGAAGGGAAAGTAAATTTATTTTTATATATAGTTACCTAATCCCCAAAAATTCTATATGTAATGAGTCTCTAGTAGAAAGTATATTTCAAACTGCAGGAAAAGCTTGGACTATGCTAAGAGCTCAGTTTATGCACTTTGTATTATCTTCAGGGTTTATGATACTGTAAAATTAGTAAGACTAGAGGTATAATTAAACTGGGCAAGATCGGTGTTACCAGCCCTACTGGGATTTCAGTCAGCTAGAGTTGCTACGATGGCTGCATCTTCCGTGGTACTCTCAAGAGCTTTAAAACAATCACGACAGTGAATTTCACCATGTATTTGTTCAGAACACAAGAAATTACATGGAAAGAGCACTCGGCCCTTGAGTGTGCCCCGAGGAAGAAAAGAGTGCAATGGAGCCGCTAGATG
Organism: Anarhynchus alexandrinus; assembly: GCA_008711295.1. Classification (NCBI taxonomy): domain Eukaryota; kingdom Metazoa; phylum Chordata; class Aves; order Charadriiformes; family Charadriidae; genus Anarhynchus; species Anarhynchus alexandrinus. The sequence goes on along the minus strand of VUYV01000332.1, from coordinate 311,773 downwards.
CGATAACACAAATACCAGCACTTAAATGCTAGAGCTTTGCAACAAAAGTCAACTTTCCTTTTTCAGAAATGGGGTGACACGCAGACCATTGACAAAGGGACACGCTTCTGATGTTGACGACTTAAACGAACTTAGGTGTAACCCGTCGAGTATCTATCCTCGTGCAATAAAACAGCTCAGAAGGGAGTGGGAGAGGGGAGGCTGGTGTTTGTGCCATGGTGCTCCTTAAAAAAACCTCTGCCTTGTTTTTAAGGCTTCATAAATGCGACAAAATAGGCTTTTCCATAAGTGGCCTTCATGAGAACATGAATGATAATTCATGTTTCAGAAATGACAACAGGGTGATAAAATGAGTCGCGTTTTAAGTGATTCAGTTAAAAGGCTTGGGCTTTGAGCAAGAATATTGGATGAGAAGGAAATGGGGTGATGTCTTACCTTATTAGGCCAATTTTGTGGATGTCCCTTCCCTCTACCCTCTCCAACCAGACATTTTAAAAAGCTGATGGGATCGTTGGCATAAAAGGGCATTTGGTGGTTTTACTTTTTTTTCCTTTTTTATTACTTTCAACAGACTAGGGAACAATTGCTGATATACATAGCATTAAAGTACTTATCACAATATAATGGAAAACTGCATAGAAGCAGGATTGACCAATATTGTAGTAATTGACGTGGCATCACAGCGTTTGAGATTAGAGTGAAAAATTCTACAAACTTACCAAATAAAGACTTTCAGTTTAAATTGCGTTGTAAGTTGTTCAGAGGCATTACTCTTCCACAAGTATTGGTCAATTCTCAGCGTTAAAAAACATGAGGTTCACAGTTGTAGCCCAGTATTTGATAGAATTCTGACCTGAATTAGGGAAAAGTAAGTAAAATCCAAACATTAGAGAAACAAAGTGCAATATTAAATGTTTGCTTTATAGATTATATTCTATGGCTGTTTGTACTTTTATTTTTTTTGTTTTTAGTTTTGGTGCTGAATATGTCCTTGTAGACTCTGTTTCAAGAAAACAATATGTGGAAAACAATTTAATTTTTCCTATTGCTCTTCCTTGTGGAAAATAAACTTTTTTTTTTTTTTTTCTAAAAAAAGAAAAGGCTTTTAAATGTTTTCAGTCTAGGTCATAATTCTTTATACATGACCTAAATATTTCATTCAGGATATGTCTATGTATAAAGTAATAACTGCAAGGATCATGTAACGTAAGGATTTACTATAGGAAGACGTACGCTACCTGTCTCAAACTATATAGGGAAAAGCTGTTTCCAGAGATTTACCACCAAACTCTGGTTTTGCCACCTCTCGGCCCCTTTTCTTTCCGCGGGTGACCTCTTGGGGCCAGGTCCCCAACAGGAACTGATGGTTTCCTGCCTTGGAAAGTGCCGGTGACTGTCAGGATGCGCGTGCCTTTCCAGCACGCTCTGCTCGCGTCCCACCGCAGCGGTGGTGACCCGACTTCCAGATGTCCACTCCTTTCCACGGCAGGCGGCTGCGGGGCAGGGAAGGGGCAGCACGTGTTTTGGTGGGGTTGGGAGGAAATTGGGGAAGGGGAATGACTTCAAAGATCTGGTTTGACTCTAGAACTTGGAAAACAGGGTTTGGGGCCATGGGGTGGAGAAGGTGTCCTTTGCCGTTGCCTTGGAAGGTCCCAGCGTGACCGAGGTGTTGAAGATGCCCACCTGCAGTTTGCCCCACACGGCGGAGCTCTGTGAGGTGTTGGTAAAGCTCCCCGGCGTGCCGACAGCCAGGCCCTGCCTGTGGCATCTCATTTCCGCATACCGCGCACAGCTGAACCTCTGACAGAACGGGGATTGCCGTCATCCTCCGGTGTCAACGTGTCGTCTGACCTCAAGGGGAGGTTCAGCAGGACAGCAGCCAGGCGCTCGGGCGGACGGCGTGCCCCGTTCCTCTCCCCTGGTGTTTGGGGGTCCTGGGGACCACCACGTTCCCATAGGGCTGTGCCCTCAGATGCCAACGTGGACATCCCAAACTACCTCCGTATGTAATGCAGGACCTCCCTCTCTGAAACAGAGCGTTGCAGCTTAATTTTGAGTTTGTAACTGCAAACAGGCTGACTTTTTAGTGGTTTTTTTCCCCCCCTATTAACACAGTCAATCGTTTCTGCCCGAGGTCCGGTTCAAACCAATAAGAAAAGTAAAGTAAAGGATTATCTTTCATTTTGTTCATCTGCTTGGAACTCCTTCATAGCTGGGTGACAATTACAATTTTTTTTTCCTAATACTGGCACAATCCTTCATAGTAACCAAGTCTCTAATGCGGTGGGGCAGTGTTAGAATTTAAAGTGGCATCAGCGTCATTTAAGGGGCATGGGCTTCTAAGCAGTTTCGTGCAACGTTTTATTGAAATCTCACATTTTCAGACCATCGCCTCTACTTAACAATTTAATTTAAGCTTAGCTTTACCGTCAGCATTATTATAAAGCTGGGAATTATCAAAGTTTTATTCTTTCACATCTGGTTTTCTTTTTTTAAGGGTGAATCTTTCTTTTTTTCTGAATATTTAAGTAGCTGTGCACAGGTAGAGATCAGCACCGGGATGTGAAACCCACGGCTCTTCCGCATCAGCTGTCCCTAAAAACGCACAGAGGGGCGGCAAGTTACAATGCTTGACCACTGGAGCTCCTGAGAGACGCAAGGCAATGTCGCAAAACTGATCAGCACCTTTTCTGGCAATTATCTAGCTCAAACCGGTGTCTAGCAGTTTTTAACCCTTTCTTATTTTTTAAGCCTTTTTGTGTTTTACAGAAGCAAACCCCTAACTCGCCATAAACCCCGGCCACCACCACAGCTTTCCACCGTGCGGCCACGGGCATGAAGCCCGGCTGCAGGAGCGAAGGAGGGTCTCCAGGAGCAGAGTGTGAAGCTGGGCACCCACCCAAAAGCAGCTCCTTGGGACGTGGAGTCCACAGTTATAGAGTCATAGAATGATTAGAGTTGGAAGGGACCTTAAAGATCATCCAGTCCAACCCCCATGCCATGGGCAGGGACACCTCCCACCAGCCCAGGTTGCTCCAAGCCCCATCCAGCCTGGCCTTGAACACCTCCAGGGATGGGGCAGCCATAGCTTCTCTGGGCAACCTGCGCCAGGGGCTCACCGCCCTCACAGTGAAAAATGTCTTCCTAATATCTAATCTAAGTCTACCTTCTTCCAGTTTGAAGCCATTCCCCCTCATCCTATCACTACATGCCCTTGTAAAAAGTCATGGGTGTTGAGCAAAGCACCCCCTCAGAGGTCCACAGAGACTTGGCAAGGTACCAGGAGTTGATCTGCTTGACCGTTACTGTGGATTTCAGCTCCTAGATTTTGGGGTTTTTTTAGTGAAAGCCACGTGCAAAGGCACATTGTCAGGCACGTTCCACCTGCCCACCAGACCGTGGCCTGGAAATAGGAGAAAAGTAACCTATTTCTTCTCCCAGCAATCATTCACTCCTGGAACTCCCCCACCTAGCTACAGCACGCTATTTTTAGAGCTGGATCTCCCTATCTCCTGACCTAGTGGACATTAGGACAGAGCGGTAGCTTCTGAGTAGAGGCCAGGTGCTGCCGCGAAATCCGAGTGGACCAGTGTACCTTCCATCTAATCCAGCGCAACGGGGAAGGTTCAGAGTTCAGAAGGACACCGCGTTTTGAGTTGGCTTCAGGCACCTCGCTGTAACAGATGTTTGTCGTATTTGGATGGAAGGTGATGGCCTAGAAAAGAGAAGGTGAGAGCTTTAACATAAAAATAAGTCGTTCAAGAGATGTATTTTTAGGGAGGTAGGAATATACAATTTTTAAAAAAAAAACAAACCAAAACAAGAAAAAACAACCAAAAAGCAGCACATCCGGTAACTAATATTAGTTCTGTGCCACTCCAGCAGTGGAGACTGACGTCTTACACAAGAAAAACACACATCTCTCTAAGGTGGTGTGTCCCACCTGCCACCAGCAGCTCTCCACAGGGCTTTGCCGCGGGGGACACTGGAGGGAACGACCAAGGGCATGGTGGTCCCCGTGGCTCCTGCGCATCGCCCCCGAGGGACACCAGGATGGAGCGTGCCTTTGACTCGCCAAGTCTCCACCAAACACTTGGGGATGGGGAGAACACGACCTGTTAGCTGTTTAATTGCTTAATAAACGTTATTTCTAAAATGAAGTGTTGAGCGTGATGACATTCAGTCTTTCCCAAAGGAGACACGAGACTTTTGAAAAAGTTTTCAGCTGAACACGCGGAAGGAACACGCGGGAGGAGGGGGGAAAAAAATCATTGCAAAACCCAACATTATTTATTTTTACCTGAAAATTAAGGCGGTTGCCCAGATTTAAGCAAGGCCTTGCCGTCTTTGGGCTGCCCGGAATCACAGCGAAAATTCACTCGTGAGATGTTCATGGCAACACTCAAGGCAAATCTGTCGTGGTTGGCCATCAGCTAAGGAACAGAATTTAATACATCCCTCGTGGTTCGGCAGCTCTGTAAAAGGTGCAGAGTATTCATTGGGTAGTGACTTTTGACTGAGAAATTATTTTTTTTCGTTATTTAGACCCTCGTTTGGGGGCCTACCCCAAATCAGTTGAAAGTCTGCCGACACGGGTGGATTTCTCCGGTAAGCAGCCCGGTTTTCTGGGTTTGGTTTGCTAAGAGAATAGATCACCATCACATCGTCAGCGCCGGCTTCAAAAATTATTTCAGCATGAAATATGTGGCAGAAAGAAAGAGAAACCTGCGTCGTCTTTTTAGAGCTGTCTAATTACCTCCCATAAATTAAACTAAACGGTCCTCTTACCTATCCTTTAGCAGGCCGAGACAGGAAAGACAGTTTTACTGCTGCCCGTTATTTTTTTTAGGGCATCAAACACCGTTTATGGCGGCAGAGGTGCGCACCTCTAAAGCAATAAAGCGATTCGTCAGCTGTACCACACAGAGCCATCCTCCCAAGCAAAACAAACGAAGACGACGATTCCTGGCCTGTGCACAAGTGCATCGACGTACTCTAAATTCACTTTCACACCACAAGACCCCGCTCACTTTTCTTCCCAATTTCCCCCCCTTTTTCTCCCCTTATAATTCAAAGTAATTCAAAGGAGGTCGCAATCTTCTCTTAATCCCTCCGCTGTCTTCCCTTTCCTGCGTTTTATTCAAACTTTTTAACGCTTCAAAACATCCTGCTGCTTTTCGTGCTTGTGCTTGCTCTTATGTCCTGTGCTACCAATAAAGCCTCATACAAAGCTTGATTTCCTCGCAGAAAATCCCTTTCCTCGACCTGTTTGACCTGAAATGCCTTCCCAGGATGCTTCATAAGCCACTACACATTTTCCCCCCAAAAACATCTTTTTTATTGAAAAAAACACCAGGAGTAGCGACTGGATAGACGACTTGTGAACTCCTAATGTAAAACTTACTTTTAATCCTTGGTATGACCTAGTAAACAGGCGGTTGCAATATGGGAACTATTTTAAGGTATTTCAGCGCCGTTTGCCCTGAAGTATCTCACAATGAAGGCAAATTGGCTTGTCTTGAAGGTGATTTGGCCACAGGTTGAAAGCGTACACAGGAACGACTAATACTGGAGTACAACACCGTGAACTCGAATCTGTTTTACCTGTGAGATAACACATCCTTACCACTGTCTCACCATCACCCCTCCACCCCCCAAAAAAATCCAAATTAAGCTTTAAATGGCTGATAAACACCTATTTCTTGTAGCCAACATATGGAAGCTCTGTTCTAATGAAGGCCACGTTACCCTACCCTTCTTGCTAATCCTTTTTTGCTTACCAATTAAAAAGTAGTATTTTTACAACGCCTTCATTTCTTTGGCATATGTTTGGTACCCTTCCATGATGTTGCGTGCCCTGATGCTAACCAGGTTTCTGGCACCACCAGAAGAAACAAGAGCAGACACACCGGAGAGCGCGCTCCGGGTTGGGACGGTGCTTCCATTTATTCGCTGCTGCGAACGGCCAGCTCCGCTCTGCTCAACCTTACTCTCTTCGCAACAGGTTGATAAATACAAAAAACTCCCAAGAAGAGTCATTTTTTCCTCCCTGTCTCGCTGTTGGGCAGACCCGAAGGGGAAGAAGAGAAGTCACAGTTATTACAAGTGGAGGGCAGAGTGGGGAGAAGGAGGAAACCCAAATTTTGCGCTGGCAGCTGGCTGCCCCTGCCCAGACCATCCCAGTGGCCACCAAGAGAGAAGCCAGACATCTCACCCACATCTTCAGCCCAGTGGTGGTGCGACCTGCAGCTTTATAAGTGCACCGCAACAAGGGAAGCCCATTGCTGAACACATGGAGAGCCCCTCCAGGAACCTCTGGTGGAGCAAGTTGCCCATCATGCTGCATGGTGTCCACCTCCTGGGTGAGTCTGTGGGGGTAAGGTGGGCTCATACCCCCCAGATGGGCACACGTGGGCCCAGCAGGCTGATGATGAGGAGCGGCGTTGGTTCCTGTGATTCAGACGCCTGTTGACTGGTTACACAAAACAGAGATCTTGTGAGTTCAGGCGAGGACATTTTGGACTTGGACGCACTGTTGTGTTTTCCAACCTTATAAGAAGATGTTCTGTTTCTGCAGCCCATAGATCTTTCTAAATATGGTGACAGTTTTAATAAGGGGTTTCAAAACGCTGTTATAGGATTATTCCAGGGTGCTCTGAATCGTACCCAGGAACCGAACCAAATGCTTTTCTCCAGCCCTTGTGCAAGGCGAGTTGTTGACAGGAGGAGCAAGCACCCTGGTGACCTTTAAAAAGTTTCATATTTGTAAATTTTAACCCAGGCCACCAAGAAGCCTTAGGGCTAGCGTCATTACATAAAGACGAAGAGTGAAAAAAACAAAAAAAAAACGAAAAAACCACCCCAAAACCGAAGAGCGATGTAGCTTGAAGAATAAAAGCTGCTGGGATTCATCAGTGGCAGCAGCGTGTGCCCGGGACACAGCCCGCGCCACGTAACGAGGTGCCTCGTCATGGTGCCATCTACTTAATTAGCGCGGAGGCAACGGGTGCCACCTCTTTTTGCCGTCCGCTGAGCCCCACCTCACTCCGCGACGTGGAACGCGACGCCGGGAGCCCGCCGGGGCCGCTCCAGGGCTGACGCTCACGGCGGTGGGCAAGCGGTGGGCTAGCACAGGACACCCCATCCCCGGTGATGTAGAGATGGGCTCCCGCGTTAATGGGGTGGAGGGGGGTGGGGNGAACGGGCTTTCTGCTCAGCGTGCTCCAGGCACCGTCCCCTGGAAGCGGTGACGGCGAAAGCGCACCCTCCTCGTCCTCGCCGGGGGCTTGGCTGACCCTCAGGAGCAGCTGCAGAGAAAAATCAGTCCCTTGGCTCCCCCTGCGACTTCTGTAAAAGGTGCTGCCGACACCAGCCCGACCGTCACCGTCCGGGGTGAGGGAAAGGGACCGAGTCACCGCGTTCCCCGGGAGGGTCAGGTCTGTCCACGCTTGCATGGGCTTCATATTCTTGGCTGCTTCTCCAGAATTCACAGCTGACAGTAGTTATTTCTAGGAGTTCCTTCTCTCCGAAAGGAAAAAGCAAGGGTGGGGGGAAGAAGATGGTTGCGATTATTTAAATACATAGCGTGTAAGCGACGGGTCTTATTAAAGAAACAGAAATAATAGGCTCGGCCTTTCCACATCTTGTGTGCTTATATGGATTATGACGAGCCCAGTTCTGCACAATTTTGAGTGCACGTTTTGCTTCTGCATGATGGTGCATATAGCTACCTTTTTTCTTTCTTTCTTTCTTTGGGGAGGGGCTCATATTCTGTAAACACAGTACGTAGAAAGGGCAAAAACGACCATCGAAAGCAGGATTTGTGGCTCACTGGCTTTGTTTACAGAGTTAAAAAGCTAAAATTTCTTCCATTCTATTGATTTCCCTGTAGTTCACTGACTTGATTTACTTTTGGCTCTTTAACTCAGCTTCCTCTGCCTCTGATTTGTGTCTACTTTATTGCTAAACCTGCAGAAAAAGAAATTTTCAGCTTCCCCAATCATCTTTATTTCTGCGGGAGAAAACTGATAGAGGAGTGCTTCACTCAAAGCGCACAGGATCAACACAAACCAAAACAACCAGAAAAAGGCAGTTCTGGGGGAAGGACTGGACACTGATCTATGAAGAACATCGTGTGTTCCCCAGCACCAACATCTAAACAGTCACTGGCGATACGCCTAGATATTTTGGATGTTGCATGTCTGTCAAATAAATCAAAGATCCAGATGCAGAATCTGGCAATGATGACATTCTGCTGGTGGCTTTCAACCCGTAAGCTAGTGAGTAGGACACAGAGAAGCATAAATACCGTGTTTTTTAATCAGAGATGATATTTTGGGCAGCTGTTTTATTTAAAGGAAAAATGACATTTATTCCTTTATGCTCATCAAACCAGTATTTCAAAAACAACTTTTTTTTTTTTTTTAAGGAAAGGTTCTAAGAGTGGACCACTCTCTCAAATGACAAAGAACAATCAATCAAAAATGTGACATCAGCTCCCAAAACACCCCCTCCATAGAATGACAAGGAGGAAATGGTTTAAGGTTGTGTGTGCACGGAGGTAATGAAATTTAAACTATTACTTCTGAACTGAAAGGATCGCAGCATCCTTCAGCGTGGGCATATTGTAAAATTAAGACACACATTCTACCTCGTGCAACTCACTCAAGGCAAATTTACTGGATGCATTCTTGTGTTTCATGTCATGATTTTTTTGGCCCAAACCTAAGAATTCTGCAACAAAAACTGCGGAACGCTCCACCGGACTTGCCAGCACCCAGTGCACGCCCGGCTGCCCCGCAGGTGTCACGGGCAGGTCTAGCTCTTGGGCTATCACTTGGGCCATCACTTGGGCTATCACAAGGTCCATCACTTGGGCTGATGGCACACTGGTGGTGTCACTGGGCGCGTGGATTCAGTTGGCACGCGCTCTGCCAGGTTCAGAGGAAGTTCTACACTTCATTGGTAACCTCTTAGGTAACATTAGGAGGGGTTTGGTTGGTTTGTTTGTTTTTTTTTTTAATAGCAAATCAAACTCAACAGTTACTGGGAAATATACTACATCATTGCAGATTTTTGATTTAAGTCACTGTGTGTTTCAGAAGGCTGGAAGTCTTGCCAGCCAGCCTGTGCTGAGTTTTCTGATTGTCTCCTAATAGACGCTGCTCCGATTTCCATCGCTCTCTAAAGCAAACGGTGCTCTCACCGGCGAGTTATTTGTCCCGTCACTCTGGAAGGGCAGCAGTGGTGTCCACCACTCTCGGCAGAGCACTTGGATAAAGAAAAGTATGTTGTTTAGTGCAGCTAAGCCGTGGGTGGCGTGGAGGATCGCCGCTCCGAAGACCCATTATCCGCAATTACATTTACCGGCGTCCCTCTGATGGTGCTGTGCACACACTCACTCTCTCTGCGTGAGAGGCTGCCCAAAGGTGTGCCAAAGGAAGGAACGCCCAAGTGTCCTGCACGCCCCGCGTTCACGAAACCAAGTCTCTCAAAGTGCTGTGAATATCTGTTGAGTTACCTAAAAGAGTGGCCATAGACCAAATGACCTTGAGGGAAGTCATCTTCCCCCTCTGCTCTGCCCCGGTGAGGCCACATCTGGAGTACTGTGTCCAGTTCTGGGCTCCCCGGGTCAAGAAGGACAGGGAACTGCTGGAGAGGGTCCAGCAAAGGACTACAAAGATGATGAGGGGACTGGAGCATCTCTCTGATGAGGAAAGGCTGAGGGACTTGGGGCTTTTCAGTCTGGAGAAGAGAAGACTGAGGGGGGGATCTTATCAATGCTTATAAATACTCAAAGGGAGGGTGCCAGGGGGATGGGAACAGTCTTTTTCCAGTGGTGCCCAGTGACAGGACAAGAGGGAATGGGCACAAACTTGAGCATAGGAAGTCCCATCTGAACCTGAGGGCCTTCTCTCCTGTGCGGGTGGCAGAGCACTGGCACAGGCTGCCCAGAGAGGTGGGGGAGTCTCCCACTCTGGAGCCATTCCAAACCCGCCTGGACGCCGTCCTGTGCCACTGCTGGAGGTGCCCCTGGTCTGGCAGAGGGTGGCACTGGGGGAGCTCCAGAGGGCCCTTCCAACCCTCACCAGTCTGGGATTCTGTGAGTCTGTGAAATGACATCAACTAAATCTTACAGCTTGCAATTTGTAACACAATATTTTTGCCGCCTTTCTCTTCAGAGCCATGAACAAGGTGCATCCTAGCCATGACTGTGAGAGACATTTCAAGTCATGAGGTGCCTACCCTAATAACTCCTAACAGCTGCACAAGGAAAGGCTAACTATGGTTAACCCTTATAACCTAATGTAACCCCACCTTTTTAACCTAATATAAACCACAGTTGTGGTCTTCCATTTTAATATAACCATATCAGTGCCTGTCTTCACCTTTCATTTGTCCTCGGGGTCAAAGCTGTAAGAACTATTCAACGTTTATGCTATCCATTGGAAACCTGCTTTTCAACAAAAATGTTTGCTTAAGAAAGCCTTTATTTATTATTGAGAATATTCAGTGAGTGCTGGATTTAATAAAGATGCACAAATAAACATCCCTGGAGGTGTTCAAGGCCAGGCTGGACGTGGCCTTGGGCAGCCTGGTCTGGTGGGAGGTGTCCCTGCCTATGGCAGGGGGGTTGGAACTTAATGATCTTCAAGGTCCTTTCCAACCTAAACCATTCTATGATTCTGTGATAGAATAGAAAGCAAAACCTCCGATTTGCTCTCTGAATGTGCCCCCGGTGACCTCTGTCTTTGAAGAGTGGGTTTATGATCAACCCTTATAGCCAGATATACAGTTTAGATGGCATTATCTAGTCTCACTGCTGCAGCTATGTGCTAGGTCAACCGTCTACCAAAATTTTAGCCTTGCTCATTTTTACTAAGTCCCTCTTTTAAACACACATCATTTTGTGAATCCAGAGTAATTCTTATGCCATAAAAGCCTCAGTATGCAGGAGACTTAGTGTTTGAAAACCATCTTAGTGATCTCATTTTACAGTCTTTATAATAAAATATTAAGTATTTTGAAGACCACTTTCCCACCTTCATATACTTTTTCCACTGTGATCTCAGTAGAGTCTTCGGGCTTTCAAAGCCGAGCAGGCTTAGAAACTTTAAATAGCAATATATTCCACATACTTTCCATCTCCCACATCTTACAGTATGACTGTAAAGTGTTAAGTGAAGCCTGGGATAATTTTGGATTTGAATGAGGTTTCATGCGAGTGAATCATAAAACACACAAGCAGCACTTTCTGTAAAGAGAAGAGAAGGGATTCTTTGCCAGGGAGAGCTACCCAAATGATTTCCTTCATTATGGTTTTCCAAGTCCATGTGCTTCTTTTTAAGTAAAGGAAGACTAGGCAATTGCTATAATCAGCAACACATTCCAGCTATTCTAGTCTGAAAGACTACATCAAATAACTCGACAGGAAAAAAAAAAATAAATCTAAGACAGATTCCATTTTAAGATTAAAAAATAAGATGCTTTTCAAGCAAACAAACAAAAAAGATACCAGCAACTTACTTTCCATGTTTAAAATGCTTTTGCTTCTTCCCCCGTTAATGAGTATGATAAACAAACCTCTGGAGGCTTAAAATTAAAACTTATTTCCTCACAAAAAAATTTGGTTTACACTTTATTTTCTACATAACCACATTTTTATTTTTTTTAATGTCCATTGAAGCTAATCTGGTAGAACACAGGATTTAGAGCTGAGGTTACATGACTGCTTATGAAATTTCCTTGTTCCCTGTTTGCACATATGTGCCTGTCATTTGGACGGACACTGAAAACAGAATTGCCGGACTAGTCTGTTGTCACAGGGTTTCTTATAGGTATTAACTATTTCAAATTCTTTAGTACGTATAAAAGAAACGATAGGTGATTTTGGAGGTAAACTCAGCAGATTCAGATGTGCCTTTATTTTATTACCTGCTCTCCAAAGGTACGGCATGTATTTGGTAACTTTAGTGCCGTAAATCTCAAAGAGAACCTGCGCCTGAAATGCCTCAATTTTCTCACTTCTGTTTTCTTCATGCGGATTCAATCCACATGTTAGAAAAGCTTTTAAAAGCCGCAGTTACTAAATGTATAAGTTTGTTAGGTTAAATTTAGAAAAAAGGAAGTACACTGAAAAAAAAAAAAAAAGTGCATTAAAAATGAAAGGCCTTGTAAATGGCACGTGCCTATTTTTGATTTACGAAGAGTTCAGGCTTGGAAAATGATTTGAATGTAGGAGCAGGAAGACAGCTGGTGCGCGCATACCACAGCACTCAACTGCTGCCTGAACGGAATTACCGTGTTTATTGTTAAAGGCTCGGGCAACGCGAAGGGCGGCTCTAACGCTAAATCCCGCAGAACTTGCGCCGAGGGAGCGCTGCCCTGCAGTCCGGGCCCGGCTCTCATGCTGTTCTGACGATTTTTTGTCCCTAACCCTCTGTAAACAGGAAATCAGAGCGGACAAGCCGGGAAAGAAACGCGAAATACCCCATCAAACGTGCCGTCTAGAGCTGAGGAGACGTGCTTGAGCAGAGAGCTTACTTAACGGGAGCTGAGTCATGTTTTTGCAAACCAGTGCCTGGTTTATCCCCCCCCACCATCCCCCTGCCTCCTTTTTTTTTTTTTCCTTGGCTATTTCTGAGTCATCTCAGTCAGCCCTGACATATCCCTCCACCGCCTGGGTGATCGAGAGCAGCTGTTTATAGCAATCGCCCGGGTAGCACGCAAGACTGAACTTCTCGCAACTTCTCAGAAACACTGGCAGGAAAGGGAACAACCTTGACAGCGTCATTCTCGTTAAGCAAAAGCTCCTCTTTCGTAGGCTGTATCTTTTTTTTTTTTTTCTTCTCTGTAAGGAGAAGCGGCAGGACAAAGTAGCCGTGATTGCAACGGGGCACTGCACTCGCTCTGCTCATGTTGAACCTCTACCGAGCACAAGGCGGTGAATGCATCAACCCATCCTCAGCGCCCTCAAAGATCAACTGTGGACTTACCCTCTCATTGCAGGTGGGGAGCACGTGACACATCGTGCACTCCTCCCACTGCCTGGAGGAGAAATCAGGAATATTTCGTTGCTATAACTCTCACCACTCCGCCAGGCAAATATGTTGGTGCTCCAGACGTGGCGCTGATGGGAGCGGAACAGCGCGGGCTCAACATCCTCAACATCCTCACCGATGTTGGTTTTTCTCTAAAAGTAGTGGCAAGTAGTAAATAATTCATATTTTTGCCTTCCCTAACCTATGGCTCCCTAAGGCAACTTTCTCTTTCAGCTGCCCTTAAAGCTGACCCTGCACTAGAGGGAGGCATAAAATAGCAGAGGTGCTCTGCACTGAGAAGTGATGCATCTGGCAGCTTCAGCCCAGGCCCTCAGCCATACAGATTGAGTTTGAATTGGTATACAAAATTCCATCAATCTTCATTCTGAACTGGATTGATGGGCCATCAGCATCCTTCAGTGAGATGATTTACGAACACCAGGGGACCACGCCACTGGAGCTACCCAGAGCTGAGTCACCCACCGTCTCTTTCAAATTATTCCTGAGAGAAGTCTTCCTACCTATGAAAAGCTCAATTTTCAGTTAGACGAATTTTGCCACATCTAGCACTCCTATCACTCATTATCTGGAGGCTCGCAGAGAAGGCCAACTGTATCCTGGGCTGCATCAAAAGAAGTGTGGCCAGCAGGTCAAGGGAGGGGATTCTGCCCCTCTACTCCACTCTCACGAGACCCCACCTGGAGTACTGCGTCCAGCTCTGGAGTCCCCAACATAAGAAGGACATGGACCTGCTGGAGCGTGTCCAGAGGAGGGCCACGAGGACGATCCGAGGGCTGGAGCACCTCTCCTATGAGGAGAGGCTGAAAGAGTTGGGTCTGTTCAGCCTGGAGAAGAGAAGGCTCCGGGGAGATCTTATTGTGGCCTTCCAGTCCCTAAAGGGGGCCTACAGGAGAGCTGGGGAAGGACTTTTTACTGGGGCATGGAGTGATAGGACGAGGGGGAATGGCTTCAAACTGGAAGAGGGCAGGTTTAGATTGAACATTAGGAAGAAGTTTTTCACTGTGAGGGTGGTGAGGCACTGGCACAGGTTGCCCAGAGAGGTTGTTGAGGCCCCATCCCTGGAGGTGTTCAAGGCCAGGCTGGACGTGGCCTTGGGCAACCTGGTGTGGTGGGAGGTGTCCCTGCCTATGGCAGGGGGGTTGGAACTCGATGATCTTCGAGGTCCTTTCCAACCTAAAGCATTCTATGATTCTATGATTCCTTCAAGTGCTGCTCAAACCCTCATGCTGCACCACCACGTGGTGAAACAAGCCAATGTGGCGCACCACTGTTTTCTCAGTCCTCCACCTGTCCACTTTTAAGCTCGTCTTAGTTTTGTAGGCAGCAGACATTTTGTTTTCAAGGTCAGGATAGTTTTCAAAACCTCTCTTAGTTAAGGAATACATTTCCACTGGTGCATGTTCTCAATCCCCAGTTGCGAGATTGGGTCTGACCCTCCCACCCATTAAAGCCAGGTTTGATAAAGAAAGGTGGGAAGGAGACTAAAGGGATGAAGAGAACCAACAGGCTGCACCAGACAAGTGTTCATGTCTGTGATGGTGAAGGCAGCTGTGGAGCTAAACCAGCCCCAGGGACTCCCACTGGGAGGTTATTCCTCTTTCTCAAGCAAGAGGTGCCCAGGGGCATGATTTCATCATGTGTCTTATGGCTCTTCCACAAAAGCTCCAGACCCTGGGGGGAGGCAACAGGACTCCCATGGGAGCCTTGGGGTTTTGTCTGTAGCAAGTTTCTAAGCACCTTGTTTTGCGAGAAAAGCTTGACACCTGGAATGTTAAACAAACTAAAGTAACTCAAACCACAAAGAAAGGACAAAAAAGAGAATAATCAACAGGTACACACTCAGTTACATTTGAAATCTTACAAAAAAAAAAAAACCTAAAATTGCATTTAGCTCATTGCTCTTCAAGAAACTTAGATCCTTCGCAGTGTCAGCAAGCACACACCAGTCTCTTTTTTTGACCTCTACGTTCCCAACAAGCTGCTGCCCTCTCCCAGCCCAGCAAGACCATGTTCTGGTGTGAATTCAGGGGATGCAACTGAGAGAAGAGAATCCAGAGTTTTACCCCACCATAATTTCCTCATTAAGGCTGTGCAATTTGCCCAAAATATTTAATTGATACTGTCAGTTGCCATTAATTTTCCCAGATGGTGGACAAAAATAGAGTGTAGCACATGTTGGCCATACCCACAGATGCTAATGACCCTCTGTTGTGGTTTAAGCTGAATTGACCACTGGGGCTATGGGACACCCCAGATGGGACCGACAGATGCTGCCCCCCACCTCTCTTCAAAGAGAGAGGCACAGGAGGGAAAAAGAGACTTATGAGTGTAGAAGGAACTAAACTACATTAATGAAATATTAATAATAAAATAAAAAGGAAATAATGAAATATATACAAAACCGTATCAAGCTCCCGAGATGACAATCACGACGCCGGCTGGCACTGGGCCAGTCCCAGGCTGGACTCGGTGACGGACGGGAACTGGATTCCGGATCTGCATTCAGGATGGGGATCACAAGCAGACGAACGGAGTCCTCCTCAGACATCGGCCATTGAAGGAAGAGCGAGCTGACAGTTTGGTCCCTCAGCTTTTATACTGNGTCGGCCATTGAAGGAAGAGAGCTGACCCTTTGAGCCATTAGCTTTTATACTGAGCATGAGGCAGATGGGATGGAATACCCTGTTGGTCAGTTTTGGGTCACCTGTCCTGTCCGCTCCTCCCTGCAGGTGGGATCCCACTAGGCTTTTCCACCCTCTAACGGGGCAAACAACAAAGTTGGTTGGCCTTGGGTGTTATGGCAATAAGTATAAGCAGAGCCTCTCTGCATACCATGTCTGGGCAGCAGCTATAAACATTGGTCTGATCACTCTGAGAGATAACATTGTCTGCACAATATGCTGTTCATTTCAGTATTTAGAAGAGGCCCAGCTAAGAAGCGAAGTTATTGAACAACATTGGTTCTGTTTTACCTCAGACCAGGACATTCCACCCCTTATTCCACACCATTCCATTCCATACCATTCCTCAAACCGGGACATCCATTAACTCCACTCCTCGGGGGAAGGGGGGGGAGAATGGGGAAAATAATCAGTTTGGCACTTACTACACTCCCTGTTCATGAACATATTCCCTTGGGTACTCACAACAAATGTTATCTTTCCTTTTATCCTCCTATTTGTCTGTGCTTATGTCATAAATAACCTTGCAAGCAATAAAATTCCTTATCTCTTACGTAAACAAAGCTCAGCTTATTTTACAACCTCCACAGTAGGATTTTTCTTTTAAAGGGAAACCTAAATGCAAAAGCAGACATTCATTTTTGTAAAAGTCTCTGTGGGAGTCACAATTTCATATTCCCCCCCACCCCCACCTTGTGAAGCAAGCCAAAAAAAAAGCCAGGACGTTCATTGTCAACAACTCCAACGTGGCTCCCGACGTGGTGCGTGTTGGCTTTTGCNCACAACCGCAGCACAAAGAAAAGGTGTGGGGCAAACAGGATTAATTTATTTTGGATCTGCTTCCAAGGTAAGGAAAGAAGAGGAGTTTGGGGACCTGAGTACAGAACAC
Organism: Anarhynchus alexandrinus; assembly: GCA_008711295.1. NCBI lineage: Eukaryota > Metazoa > Chordata > Aves > Charadriiformes > Charadriidae > Anarhynchus > Anarhynchus alexandrinus. The sequence goes on along the minus strand of VUYV01000332.1, from coordinate 295,142 downwards.
TGAAGGTGAGAAGGTGCAGAGTAGAAAGAAGGACCTGGTGGGACAGGGACAGAAAGAACCCTCAGACTTTTTTCCTCTCTTTTCCTAGGTATTATCTTGCGAGCGGACAACATGCTTTCAGTTTTCATGTCACCTCTGTTCACGAAAAGCCCTCAGGAAGACACTGGGTAATTATAGGGCAGAATAAAATCTCAGCAACGGCATCAGGATTTGGCCCTACCACTTAAGCTGGCAACTTAAATGAACACGTCATTAGTGCCCAATGAATTAGTCAGTACCATTCTCAGGATTACAAAGTATACCATTAATTATCCCAATACACAAACGAGGAAGTAAATTAACCACAAGCCAGCTCACTTCTGTCCTACTCAGCAAATGGGAAAAATCTGGTCGTTGAATAAAACAGTAGAAACAATACAGTGAAAGTGGAGGAGAAAGTTTTCTTTAACTTAGAAAAAAATGGGTAATATAGTAATCCGCAGCTCATTACTGTGTGAAAAGCTTCAGATAGTAAGTTTACCCAACTGATCATAACTCTTTCCTCTCCCCCCGCCCCCACAGTACTGGGACAATCCATTTGCCCCCCGTGGTACCAGCAGGATTAGTTAGACATTTTATACGGGACACTACCCCATGTTTAAAAAAGTTAGGGTGTACAATCCACAAACACAATTTAGAGGAGCTCAGGGGAAGAAAAGAAAAAAAGAAAAGAAAAGGTCTTCAGTTTATGTTTAAGAATAGCCACTCAATGGCAAACTCACAGCTCTTTTGAGACCAAATTCTCCCACAAGAGAAAAAGGTGTCAGAAAGTATGATATGTAAAATTGACACGCTAATAGCAGGTCGTCATTGCATGGACTCATGTGTGCTGAGGGATGCACTGTAGTTAGTTCCCAAAGATGCTGACCTGGTGAGGAATCTTTAGGGGGGCTTAAAAACCAATAGCAATGCGTTATTCATCCCCAAAAGACATACATGAACAGAAATGAAGAAATCCTAAAATAAGCCAGGAAGACTGATTTTTATTATTTACTGATCTATACACTACAGCTAATAAAAAGGCTGAAGCCGCACTTCATTAAATCTCAGCTAGCACATCCTTATGTTAGGAAAACCCAACAACTAGTACCATTAAAAATCCTCAATCATCAACTGTCTCGGCTGAACTGATTCCTGTATCAGCATGAAATAATTCATACTTCATTATCCCTCACTTTCATTACTATCCCAGCCCCTCACAGCATTAAGGCATGTACAAAATACAAATGAGGGGAAATGTCAAAAATTCCAAAACTTTCAAAAACTTTCAATAAAACTTTCAAATATCCTATATCTTATATATGGCATAGGATATATCATAAAGGGGTACAGTTCTCTCTGGAGCAGTATATCAGGTTTGGATACAGCAAGGAAAGACATTGAAGAAACACTCCACAACAATTCCCTTATCATCTCCGGGCCAGGATCACGGGGACACCCATCCTTTCCCAGAAAACACGCTCCTGATTTTAGGGATTTATAGATACACCTGCAAATTTTGAGAGTTCAGTTCATTTCAGTGAAAATAAGCTTTAACGTGAATCAGTTATTGCCTTTCTGTAGAAGCTGACACCAGTGGCAAAACACGCCAATCGCACCTGCAGCCCTCCTGATGCAGTTCGAGGGTGTGACACACCTTAGAAAGTGTTATAAAGACGGAATATCGACCAGGATGTAAGGACAGCATTAAAAATAGCCACAGCTTTTTATGACAAGCCGTCTTTTCCACCCTCGGCATCTGCTATGATTCAGTCGTTACTCAGAAGGGAGAGAGAGCATCTAGTGAATGAATCACCAGGCTACATCCTGCAGCGATTTTGTTTTCTCTAGTGGTCTTCCACAGAAGAAATGACGAGTCCCAACCTCTGCGTGTCGGAGGCATCCAGCTGGGAGCAACGCCGCCAGAAGCGAATGAGTAAATGAATGAAAAGGACAAGGCCGTACATGACACCGTTTACATTCCCCAGCCTTGACTGCGCGTAAACATACGCCTTCACGCAGCGTATGTAAGTAGTCACACTGTAGTCAATTAGGTTATTCACGTAGATAAAGTGACTTTTGTTTAAATCTTTAGAAATCAGAATGCTTGGTAAAGGGCGTCCTTTAGAAACAGGGGAATGAGTTGGCTAAACGAGTTACTCGTGTAGAAGGTCTCTGTTGTCTTTCAGTTACTCAGTTCACTTTTCAGTAACAATGCACAGTCTTAGAGCTGAATGCATCTGTGTGAAATATGAAAACACTGCAGCTTTAGTCAAATCACAGTCATTTCAAGTGCTCTGTCAATATAAGCGCAGCATTTTACGAGAACTGTCTTGGACCGATCCTTTCTACTCGTTAAAGGACAATTATTTCTACAAGCCCGGTGAGCAAAACACAAGTCTGAGACTGTCAAATTGCAGTGCATCTGCTGAGGGCCTGAGGTGGGCACGGGTGCCTTATTTTTCCTTTGAGATTTATGGCTGCAAGTTGTGGAGAAGAGGCCAGTTTTCCTGATTTTACTTTTCTCATCCCAAATAAAACTTCTATCGGTAAAAAAATAAAGGGTGGAGGAAAAACACATGAAAGGCTGCATATCTGCATAGGTGCTCGTCAGTCACATTAATGTTCTATTCAATTTTTTTCTCCCTTGATCTCTTGTTACAGATGAAATTAAGCGATGCTTTTGCAGTGTGTATCCTCAATTCAACAGCCTTTTCAAAACACATCACAGTCCATGAGAGGAAGATCTGCTGGCTCCTGCGTTCAGTCAGGTCTGCTTCGAAGCTAATTCACGACCTGCGTGAATTTTCTAAAGACAATAGAAAAGAAAACATTGGCAAAAAGATGCCACCCCCCCTGCCAAACATCACACAAAGTAAGGTAAACAATCTTCGCATTACAGTACTGGTAATCCAGAAGTATACATTTTCACGGCCAAATTGAGCTATACTGTCTTTATTTTTATATGTTATCAGCATTTGCAGATCATTTTCTGGACATATGGACTTTATAATAGAGTTATTGCTGCTCTTTCTTTCAAACAGCAGCAACATATAAAACTGATAATCAAGAAAATTAAAATACTTCTCTAAAATAGGTATAACTATACACACGCATGTATACGCATATACATATATACACATATACAAATACATACACACACCTACTTTAAAAAAATGCTAGAAAGGGGTGTGTTATATAATAGTCAATTTTACACCGGGAACATTGGCAAATGGTATTTACACCTAGGGAATAAACTAATGTTTCACGACAGCAGAAAGGTACCAGCGAGGTGTGTGTTGCTCAACATATTCATAAGCAATTTAGATAAAAGAAACAATGATGATATGACAGCAGCCTCTGACAACACAAAACTATTTGGGAGAGTCAAAATGAACCCAACTATAGAGTTCCGCAGGAAAAAGTTCTCTTGATACTGCACCACGGAGGAGCAAAATGGCTGACGAAATTCAGTGTGACAAATACACATTTTGTCCTTGGGAAGAAAACGATCCTGATTTCACATACTACGTCATCTACACCTTCCCTCTTCTGCTTGTGGGTAGTCCTCCAAGGACACCAGGCAGGGGCCCAGGCAGCATAAGCTTCTGAAATCTTGAAATGTGGGAGTATATGGGTGCTCCCCTATATGGGGGAGCATATGGGGAACATATAGGGGATGCCTTTTTGCAGGATGTCAGAATACGTATTTCAACTTGTGCACGTTCCTTAAACAGCCTGTGATCACTGGTGCAATCCCTTCACATCCTTGACATGTAATGGTTAATAATTTTTCCCATTCTTAGACTCTTTCTTAAATGTCAACTTTCTCACACTCATGATGATGTCTTCAGATGTTATGAAACCTCCCGAGGCCGAGAGGAAAGCCAATGATGCAACCTTCCTCTGCCAAATGAAATTTCACAATTTGTTCTTCAATGTTTGCTTTGACTTCAAAAAATATATACTACGTATTTCTACATCCATCTTAAATGGAACTTAACATTACTGAGAACCGAGTTACAAAGCCTAAGAAAATATTCTCTGAAGGGATAGGGTGGAGGAGTCTGTTGAGTCTCCGCCAGCTGCTCTCCATTTTCTTTCATCCTGTGTTTATCCCTGGTAGAGATATTAACTCCAACATCCAAACAACTAGTACTATCATTTCCAACCAACAGGAGAGTAAAAGTCCACCGAGTCTCAACTCGTTCCTCCCCTGTCTTGGTGAGGACAATAAACCCAACAAGCACTGGGGCAAGAGTGAAGGAAGGGGCACTTACAACCAGCTATTGTTTTTGTTTGGCTCTCAGTCTGTGTACATACACAAAGAAAGCGAGATGGGACGTTAGCCATCTAACAGCGTGACATTAATCATACTTTCATCCTGTTTTCTCAGCAGGTTTCTCCTATTTGTCATTCTTCCATAATTCATTTGGAAGCCAAAATAGCCGGAGAGCACGTTGGACCCATGACCAAGAAGTGAACGATTGTACAGCGCTCACAGGTGAAGGAAAGTTCCCGTCTCAGATCTCAGGCTCGAGAGAGGGCGGCTGTGTTTGAAGGACGCGACATACATCAGGGTTGCAATGCCTACCCCCATCCCACACAAACGAACGCCCACAGCTCCAGTGGTTGCTGCTAAGGGGCAATGACCACATTTCTGGACACCCAAGTAAGAAACTCTGAGCTCCCACAAAACAAAAATGCTTTACAGCCATAGATGCTGCTTCTTAGGCCAAAATTTTCTAATGATGTCATCAAGTTGTGACTTCAACCATCACTACAGCTCTGCCTTCCAGAAGAACGTGGGTCTTCAAAGATGATGATTAATTAACAATTGCACGGTCATTGAATGTTCTGTTTTGCTTCCTAAAGGTTTGGTATTTTTGCCAGCTATTTCATCAAATATCCTGCTGTCTGTTGGTCTCTGTAGAAGGGATAGACTCTCAAAAACATGGGATTTTTTCACAGAGTGGTGTGAAGACACAGGCAGATTTGAACAGAAGGAAACTGAAGCATCTATGTAACCACCAGTTCCACCAAGCAACCAAAGAGAAACACATTAGGCAGTTATTCCCCAGTCCTAAAACTATGATCTTTTCAGAAAATTAAAAATATACCAAGGCTCAAACATACATCGGATTTACTCAGTTTAGAGGGAGTCATTAACACAATAGGTACTTCAAAGCAGAAGCTCTCCAGTAATGAACTGTAAACAGTCATTGAAACATTGAATAAAATAGATTGGAAAGGACCTCTGGAGGTCCCAAATCAAATCCCATCCTCTTAAGTCAATATCGTAGAGCTACATGGCTACTTTTTCCCATATATACCGAAACTCTTGCCTTTGACAGCTGTTCCTGTAGTCTATAACCAACCAGTAGTATTGCCAGTGGCAAAATTCCCATTAATTTCTCGAAAAGTAGGATTGGGTTATGCAAACAAGCTCTTCATCTGTCTGTATCTGATGTACGTACTGGTGTAGCACCAAGCCAAAGGCTGTAACACTGTTTTTTTTACCCCAAGATTCACATTATGGGTTGGGGTTTTTTTTGGTTTTTTTCTTTTTTTCTGAATAAAAGCCATGAAAATCACAAGAAATACCTTTGTTTTATAACAGGGAGATTTCAATGATAAACAAGCAATTTTGTAAAGAGAAAGAACTTGCACATATCACAGCACACACTAGGTATCTAATTTGTTAGGCAGTCCAATTACTGAATTTGGTTCCCTACAGTGAATTTACATCTGGCTTCCCCAGAGTGAAGAGGTTAACATCTGTTCCAGCTTCTTTATTTGTTTTGCAGTTTCTTGCTTATAAATGTAGAATTGTTAGGGTTGAATTACATTTTGCACCAAATACAGAAAAAAAAAAAAAGAAAATTCACTACAGATTTTATGAAGTATAAGATATGCGGACATGTGGATGCTTGTTCAAAGTTTCTGTGAAATAATCAAATATTTAGGTCCTATATAGACCAAATATAGGTCCAAATATAGAAGGTCCTATACCTTAACCCATCATAATCCAGACTGGGGGTGACATTTTTTCTTACTTCCAGTAAAATTCGGTTCCTTAATTTCAAGTTCTGTACAAGTCAGGGCTCTCTGGCTTCTCCCCTCAGTTCCCACAAGTCACCAGAGGACTCGGAGTGATATTTAATTCATACTAGAAGTTACTTATTTGATGATAACTCATTCCATGTAGCCCACCCAAAACCCAGATGGTAACAGCTTTCAATTACTGTTGACATAAATTGGATATGAAACAGATGTGGAGAGCCTAATGTAAATGTGAGTGCCACATTGCCTGAAATAGTGTTCAATATCTGCTGTAGGAGGTATCCGTTAGCAGCAAAGTTTTCCTATTACACTCCCAACGCTATTATGAATTCTTGCTCAAGGAATACATAGGAATCATCTGTAAGTTAACTTTAATATGAGCGAGTATGTGTCACTCATTTCTGCCTGATCCTGTTAAGCTAAACCAGCGCTTCACTTACAACGGTTTTTAAGTTTTTCCTTCAGGTCTAATCAGGGTTTCTCCTATTGTTTCTGAGATGTATTTGCCACTTGCTTGTCAGCAGCAGTTTCTAGTATTTCTCCCTCCCACAGCCCCACCGGTTATTGCTCCCGTCCTTGCATTTACTACCTGATGCCAAGGAAATCTCTTGGGCCGTAAGGTTAAACTTTTATCTCAGTGTGTGTCTGTTTTCAGCAGTGGTGCACATTGTTTAAGCTTGCTGCTTCCACAGAGGAGCCTAAATGCTTCTCCTAGAATTTATCCTAGATGATAACATAGGGTTACACATCCCAGGTGCAATAAGGTTTTATCTACAACTTCAGATAACTCTATGTCGAAAGGAATATTAACTTTATTGTGTTTCCATTCCAAGTTTCTCTGCCAAACATATTTCCAAAATAATTGCAGCCATTATATTTTCTAGCTGAAATAATTGCAATATAGCAAAGTACTGTATGAATATTCATAGCAGTTTTCCAGCCAATCCATTTTTTTTTTTTTTTGTTAACTTTCACTTCCACATTTCGCGTTCACTTTGGCACAGGCAGAACTGAAAAACAAACAATTTGTCACAAGTCATCTGATTTCCAAAATTTCAGAGTTTGGGGGTTTTGTGTTTTTTTGCTTGTTCAAAGCTTTTTGACCACAGATAGCCTGTCCTCTCCACGGACTCTCTGTCTGTCCCACTCTGCCCCCTGGGCCCCAAGGATGGAGGTGCTGCCGGGCCTTCAGGATCTACCCCCAACTGAAAAAATGGTCTCATCCAGGTCAACTTCTTGGTGTTGTTGATGGAGCTTGCAAGGTCTTGTACTCAACTTGAAGATATTGCTCCATTTGGATGTTACACAATGGCTTACAAACGTCACACGTACTCAGTCAGTTCTGAAATTTCATGGAAAATAAAAGGGCAGAACTCTACTGCTGTCGTTGGGGAAAGCAGAAACGCAGCAGGGTGGAGACGTGAGTCTACTGGAATGTGACCATCAAAACTTCAAACTCTAGCAATCTTTGACTTTTTTCCAAGGAAGTTGTTCCATTTCAGCTCTGTCAACTTTCTAATGCACTTCTCAAAGCACTCACATCCTGAAAGAGGGGGAGGAGGAAGAGAAAGAAAGGCGTGAGAGTGGTAAAGGGCAGAGGCACAACGGCACGAGGGAACAGGCAAAGACGCACAAACAAATGGAGAAATATATACAAATCCTGGACTGGAGGAGAGGAAATACATAGAGAGAGCCTTGCCATTCAACAAGCGAAAAATGTGGATTAAACTTTTGGCAAGAAATGTGAGATCTGTCCCTGGAATTCGGGGCAAGTAGTAAGTGGCACATAGGGAGGCTGGGAGTGGAAAACCAGAGGAACGCATGAAGCCCTCGCTACGCAGGATGAGTTGATCCCATGGAAATAATAACATGTATCCCCCCAGTGCACTTAAGTTAGACTTTGTCACACGGGATTCTGACAAAATAGTACAGCGTGCTTTGAAAAAAACTAGCTAGTTTCCATTTGGTATACATTTTGGTAAATTATAACACAAATTGAGCAGAAGAAGCCTTTTTAGTCCCCGCTGACAACGTTGGAGACTGCTGGTGTCTAATTACACTGAAAAAATTGGTGTCAACCAACCACTCTAATTTCTAAAGGCTAGCACATGCTCCAAAACCTTGGCAGCATGAACACTGCCTGGATAGCGGGAGAGCAGAGCAGTGGGAGAGGCATTTACCATGGGTGGTGGACGTATTTCACTGCACTGTGATGATTCAAGACCTGCTCCGTGCCACCCGCTCACTGAAATGGAGGAGGAGGAACCCCACCATCGCTCTGCTCCAGTGGTGGAGATGGGGAAGAACCAGCAGCAAGGAATGTGCCCACCTCCTCCCTTTGCCCACGCAGAGCAGAGTGGTGGCAAGGGTGGGAGGAGTAGTGGCAAGGTTGGGAACCGTGGTGACCGCACGTGGCAGAGAAAGGGGAACACCGCGCTGAAGCCTCCACAAGAAACGAAGGACCTGCATGAGGTCGTGCCTGTCCAGCAAGACTAAATCTCTTTGAGAAACAAGAGGAAGGTAAGTCAGGGAGACGAGGAGACATCTCCCACCTTCACGGTTTATGGTTTATTTGCCAACCCCGTATACAAAAAGGAGTAGTAGTATTACCTCGAGATGTTTCAACACTTGTTCAGAGTCAACACCATGAAAGATTTAAGATGGGATCACTGATGGCAAAGAAGAGGGATGCTCTCAAGGCTGCAGAGCAACGGAGGAACTTTTCTGCAGACCCTGCCCCAGCCCGAGATGTGAAGGAGGGTGTGTGGAAGCCACATCGATCGCCCACAATAGGCAACTGTGGACCAGACTTTGGGCCTCAGCGTGTTATTTGCGTTCCCTCACCCACACCCAAGCCTCTTGCATGACTGCAGGCATGAAACATCCATGGAAGTGTATTCATGGCGTGCAGTTGGTCTGCAGCTGCACTGAGGGCCGAGGGCAGAGTATTTGTGAATACGACTAAAGAGATTGTCAGCTTTTTGTGTACTAATATATTTTAAAATATATCCCTTGGAGTAAAGTTGTAACTGAATACAGAATATATTTTCTATTTGAACAGCTGAAAGACAACATTTCTAAAAGGCTGGGAAAAATAAGAAAAAAAAAAAAAAAAGGGGAGAGCACAGCAGTGTTCTGAATTTAAAATGTGGAGTACTTGCATTAGTGAGGTCTTAACTCCCTTACTGATCTATCTGAATTCCCACTGAAGTAAAGAGGACTTGAAGGTCCTTGCTGCCCCACCAGAAAGAGAATTTTTGGAGACTGGGGCCTTAACTAGATTGGTCGTGCCCACTGAATCTTTTTTTAAACACAAGTTAATTACAGAAATACGTTAATAAAGGACGTAAAGCCACTACTACATAACACCTAGAGTAAACAGGAAAGAGAGTGCGCTAGTTCAACTCAGAGCAGGTCAGAAATAAGGCGGTATTATCAAGTTATACGAGTCCTAATAAAAGGCCCCCCCTGTTACCCAACGCCTAACCTATATCACGTTTGCTGAAAGAGCCTCTTTTCTACCCGTCTTTCCAAAAGAGCTGCTGGAAACAGCTGCCTTCCCCCCCCCTCCCTCCCTTCCCCTCCTCGCTTCTGTGCTGCGTGTGCTGGCGAACACACAGCTCAGTCGGTTTGGAGAGCACAAAGCGATTGCTGTGTTTATGAAATCCTATTCCTGTTAGTCAAGGAAATGAGTTTGACTCACCGGCTTGTTTGTGAGTTTTGCTTTATGCAAGCTACTGCCGGCCCCAAACTGCTGACCCACCGGCGCTGCTCGGGGCTCCTGCTCGGAGGGGATTCGCACCGGATAAGTTCCTGTTTCTGCAAAGCACTCCTCTTTCTTCAGAGGTGCTGGGTTTTTTTGTTTGTTTTTTTTTTTTTACAGTTTTAAAGTGTTTTAGTGAAAGTGGGTGATGGGCCTCATGTGCTCACAGACGGTGTAACCACAGCGATGCAGCGCAGCACCTCTGTAATATTCTCAGCTCATTTACCCCGTGTGAGGATGATTTACTCTCTCTGAGCGCTCCCTGCCCGCGCCGGTCCTCGCCAGCAAATACGTAGCAGCAGAATTGCTGGCTTTAAATCCAAGAGTGACTCCGCAGACTTCAAATTTAATCAATGCCTTGAAAAAAAAAAAAAAAATTAAAAATTAGCCTTTCCTATCCAGGTCTGAGGAGCTAGAAGGTGAACCCTCAAGGATGCTGAAGCAATTGCAATTATTGGTGTGAAACAGGCTGAGGTCTCAGCATTGGAACGACAGTAAAGTTAGCTTACTGGAGAAAGGAGAGAAAAAAAAAAATAGTTGAATCGCTTGCAGAAATCTTGGTTTGAATGTTTCTTTTCTGGGCTCTACTTTCCACTTGATATACACTGGAAAATTTTAATAAGACTTATCCCCTTCTCCTTTCCAGGGGTGCATAACACACGACCGAAGGCTCTGCTCGTGTTCAGGCTATTGTTCTGCCTCCCTTTGTTTCAGCCTGGCTTAGCTTGGAAACTGAGGCTGGAAGTTAAAACCATCGCAAACCCATACAAAACACATTTCAGCATGAGTCAGAGATACTTTCTTTTTTTTTTTTTTTCAGCTAACCAAAGGGAAGTCAAAGAAGAAGAGAAACCACCCTCTGTCTTCTGTACATAGAGTTCACTGATGAAGATATGATAAGAAAATTGCGCATATGAGTGTACAGCCACATAGCTTGTGTGCACATGCAAGCTTACACACCGTTTGAATTTGAGCCCATTTTCAAATGCTTACTTCTGGGGATTTTAGCTTCTTAGGTAAGCATAATGTTACCACAGACTATTGGATAGTACAAAAAGTGGTGGTGGTGGTGGGGGAAATCAGCAATTGTCAGCTTTTTTTCACTTGTCAGAGATCTGAAACCTTACTTTCCTATTTGAAGAATAAAAATATTCAACCCGATGATAACCTTTGGTTCTTCATAAAAGGGATGTTCTGTGGGTGCTGCCGAGAGACACTTAAATAAATTTTCCTTTCACCCTGCATCTAGCAGGTTTCTCTTACTTGTACTTTTCCTGCGCCTTGTTATTGTTATGGGGATGGTAAGACGGTGATGAGTCTCATAGTTTTTTGCACCAAAGCATCTGACTCACCTTTTTCCCTCATGCTGGCATGGGCACTCCGCTGGCCTTACAGTGAGGCAGCTCAGGGAGTTAAACTGGCGAAAAAACAAGCACAAAAAAATCAGTTTTCTGCCAGCGCAGCTCACCCGCTGGCGGGAGAGGCAAGAACCACAACGCCGTGGCTCATATTCAGCAGGTCAGCTCAAGGGGCATCGCCTGGCCGTACCCTAAGCCCGGTTACGTCGGACCCAGTTTGTTGTGTAACATTAATTTTCTGGGGCTTACGAGCTTTGGGCATGCTAGAAATGCTTCAAGCGCAGCCCCGTCCCTGGCGGCTGCCAGCGGCGGTAAATATAGAACGAATCCAGCCTGCTCACGGTTCATATTAAGGTACTGTGTCAACAGCCTGTGATCTGAGGAATGGTTTTTGGACCGATATCAAGTTCCTGAAGGACAGTGCAAAAACCAGGTCACAGCGAGCCGGGCTGTCCCATTTCCAGCTGCTGAATCAAAGGGAAAGAAAGAGAGCAGGAATTCAGTCTATCTGCTCCTCCGAGCTGACTGCTCCCGCTGACGTTAGTGCTGCATGGACATTCTCCAGCTGCAATAAAAAAAAAAAAAGAAGAGGTCGCGAGGTCTGTGTGGTTCCAACTGGAGATGACTTTTTCTCAATACCTCCCCTATTTGGAGCTTGGACAGGCTTTTAATACGATAAGGAACCCAAAGGGTAAAATGAAACACCCCAAGAGCTCCCTTGCACTGCTTATTGTCTCATTCCTACCTCAGGTGATGGCAACCTAATGTCATCTAGGCCATAAAACCCTTTTTTTCCTCTCGTTTAGGCCTCTCTACTTCCAACTGCTGCCTGCAGTCTTCTCTCTCCCGGTCATCATCAGACGAGCAAGGTGCTTTTATCAGCGTCCTTGCTGGTCGTTAGAATAGTCTCCACTTCCCTCCTTCCCCTCCCCTTGAAACCAACCTTGTCTCAAGCCTACGTGGCAAGTTTCTGCTGAGAATCTCTTGCCTCATCTCTCATGTTTTCAGATCTTGGAAATGGCACCCACCATATCTGCAATCTCAACAGACGCGGTTGGACAGCAAAGTCCACGGAGAATGGTTACAGCTGGAAGGACAAAGGCAAGGACAGGCGAGCGGGGTCATCTAGACCTAAGAGGATGATCAGACCTTGAAGGGAGGTTATATCCCTGCTTGGAGATAAAAGAAAAGCTGGGCCGAAAAATAAAGTGTAACAATTAAGGAGAAGGAGCTGGGAGTCACCGACTTTGAACATCAAAGAATGCTTGATTCATTGCAGAGGCAGACGAACACCCATCTGCAGAGAAAACTCACTGAAGAAAGGCAGCTTTAATGAAATGTATCTGCAATGTTTTTCAAAAACACAGAGGATTTTTAGACAAAAAATTAAACGGTCAAAAGGTCATTTTCCAACCCACTTTTTAAAATATTAAAACCAGCCTAATTTTTAAAACACTTGAGAGAAATTGAATACCCTCTCTTTATATTTTTTTTTTTTCATCATTGGTCTAAACCAACTAACATTTTTTCAGCTCAAAAGGCGTATAATGTAAATCTGAAGTGAAATGTTCCTTGTCATTTCCTTAGTACCCACCTGCCAGAAAAAAAAAAAATATCTAGTTTATATTTACTTACTTTAAAGGAACCTCATTTCACGTATTGATATCTGCTTTCCGGAAGTCAGTTCCTTCAGTCTGGACACCCAAAAATCAAGTTCAAAACTACCTGTTTTTTTTAGAAACACTTTTTCTCATTTAAAAAAAAAAAGAAAACAAAAACACACCCCAGACTGTTTAGATAAAAATGATAATGTAAACCTGCGCTGCACACATTTTGGGTGTATCTTTTCACCTGTCTGGCAGTATAGATGAACAACAGGGGTGTCTGACACTGCACCAGCTCTGTGTGTGGAAGGCAACGAGATGGACTGGAATCCATCCCCCCTGGTGCTGCAAGCTACCAGGAGAACCAGAGATATGGTGAAGGGCACAGATCAAGATCTGGCCATACCCATGGGAGAGACACACACACACACACGTTTTAACCAGTTTTTACCTATGATTTTCTGCAATACATAGAGCTGAAGGTTGCAAAGTGCCTCCGAGTAAAGCTGGTGGAGACTCAGCAGCTGCACTCCATCAGAGTTTGCATCAACATTTTCACCTCCCGACACGCAAGTGAGTTGCCTCCCCAGCAGCATCAAACAAGTCCCAGTCCCTGATAGTGCTAATTGGGTCAGTGATAACCACCTGCAGCTGGTTTTACAATGAGAAAGGGAGTTGTGAGACGTGAAAACACCGCTATATACAAACCTGATGGCAAAACCTGGAAATTACCCAAATGAAGCCAAAGGGGTTTGAGTACTCAGCTGATACTGCAAACGAGCATATTTCAACTCTCAGGGTATGCTTCAACCATAATCTGAAATCCTGCGTATAATTTGGAGTCTCGTGTGAAGGTGGGGGCGAAGAAGAGGGGTTGGACTGATGGTTTCTCCAATCCACACCAATGAAAACTCAGGACTCCACAGGTCTTTCCTTTAAGTCAACGCGCTTCACCGCTGACGCTACACTTTAAACCTACATTGCACACTGAGTACTCGCTTTTAGCTTGAATTAAGTTCTTCCAAATATCCATTCAAAACCAAGAAGGGATAAAACCAGCAGAGAAGCGCCAGCAGCTGTACAAGTTTCTGTTGTGTCCGGAGGGGGGGTGGCAGTTAGGAGGTTGGGTTTGCTTTTGTTTGGGGTCGGATTTTTTTTTTTTCCCTGTTCGTTTGCTTTTGACGCAGTGCTGGGAGCTGAGGAAACACTTCGCTTGCAAATATCCTCCACTTGCCCAGCGTGTGGGAAACCAGCACTCCAGCTGTGGCACGCTGGAGCGGCTGCACACTGCTATTACTATTATTGGTAGTAATAGTAGTAGTTTTAAAATTAGTATTAATGTTCGCATTAATATTCTCATTAATATTATCATTAATATTAATATTAGCATTAATATTAATACTAACATTAGCATTGATATTAATAATAATATTTTTTTTTGAAGATTCATTAAAAAAGCTGAAATGCCCACACATTTACACCAGCCAAAAGGTAACAGGCAAGCAGCTTTCCCCAGCAGCCAGTGTCTCCATCAATCCGTACTGCAGAAAAATATATAAAAAAATATATACATATCTCATGCCTACTTCTCTTCACCCTCACCTCCCTGCAAGCCCCAGAGTTATAAGGTTATCGTTGCTATACATTGCAAAATTAGCGTCGGGGCAAAATCACCATAGCAGTGACGCAAATCACGGTGGCACTTGGCACGAGCTGCTGGCACTGAGTGGCAAAATAGAACAACAAAGGACATTTTAAGTTGATAACTGAGTTGCATTTATTCACTTCAGATTGCTATCTAAGTAGATAATATTTCTGGTGTTCTCATTTCTGAAATACCTCCAGTGTTCCCCTGAACATGATAAGGGAACACTGATCATGCAAGTTACTTTTAGACTTTTAAATAACTTGCTTAGAATTTAACAAGATGTTTGTTAGTAGCTCAGTTTCTTAATCTGGGAAGATACTGCCTTAATAACGGCTGAAAATCCACAAGTGTAGGTGCGAAATGCTTAGCTGCTATGGAAATGTTGATGCCTGAAGAATGCTGGCCTGAATTGCTGGGACAGATAAAGCTGCCCACAGTTCCTGGCTCTGCGCTTCCACTTTAACAGTGTTAAAAGTTACTTGATTTCTCCTTTGGCGATTTCTCCATCTGTGAAATGGAGTTAACACCGCAGTGTTTTCCAACACGCGTTGAGAAGAGCTCTACAAAACACTGACTGCCAACATCTTCCTGGGATGACTGGAAGGACAACTTATTCAAAGGTCATGTCAGTGTGTTATTAAAATATAATCACTGCATTGGTTCGCGTACGTGCAGCCACATTCTTTTGGGGTCATTGTTTCGGCACTGGAAGGGGAGTCGTTTGCTCTTACTCCACCTGCTTTGCCAGAAAGACGTATGATTTGAAGGACCCATGAAGGAGGAGGAAGGGACAGAAGAGCTGGGCAGGCAAAGGAGGTGCATCAGTTCTCCCAAGAACTTCCAAGGACGTTCAAAGAGGACCATAGCCAGCACTTGTTTTTCCACAGCCATCCCTCCACCAGCAGCACATGACAGAATAATTTAGGTTGGAAAACACCCTTAAGATCATCGACTCCAACCGTAAACCTAACACTGCCAAGTCCACCACTGAACCGCGTCCCTAAGTGCCACGTCTACGCGTCTTTTAAACACCTTCAGGGATGGTGACTCAACCACTTCCCTGGGCAGCCTGCTGCAGTGTTTGATTACCCTTTCAGTGAAGAATTTTTTCCTAATATCCATCCTAAACCTCCCCTGGCGCAAGTTGATGCCGTTTCCTCTTGTCCTATCACCTGTTCCTTGGGATAAGAGACTTACGCCCAAGATGAAGCAGCTGTTAGAAGCTGGAATACATCTTCAGTTCTCTCAGCTTCACAGATAGTTGAAGTGCAGACAGAGGCTCACCCACTGGAGATACATCTCTGTATGCTGGGTCGTGTGTTTGCAGGATGGAGGAGAAGGCAGAACTCACCTTCGCGGTGAGGGATGCCCTCAAGAGAGCTGCATCCTGCTTCCCAGCGCAGGGCCACATCTGAGGAACAAGCTACTCAGGTGAACCTGAGGTCTGAGGTCCCTCAGTGAGGAAGAGACCATGACACCACTGGAAATGGCAGCACCCATTTCTGCCGCATGCAGTGGGAGGACTCTTGGACAGCTGGGAAGTTTGTAGGCTGAGGAGAAACTGGACTGCTATGGGGGCAAGGGGGCTTCCCCCAGCAGATGACTGGCACTGACTTGGACAGTGGGAGGGCAGCAGGCTGAATTTCCTTCCCAATAAAAATCCCGTTTCCCCTCTTTTCCAGACCACCCTAAAATGTGCTGGTGAACCTGTTTAGGAGGAAACAAAGCATCGAAGTTTCCTGACATACGGCTGTTTCCTCTGGGGGAAGCACGTACGTACCTCCTTCAGCTACAGAGCATTTAGCAACCCATCTTCTGAGTTCACAAACTGCTCCCGTCCCTAACACATGCCCCCACGTGAAAGAAACCCAGGCCCAGCAAAGTGCCTCATTCAAGCTCCTAAAAACCAGATAAGACTGGTTAGACAGTGTTTATTTTCTGGGACTCAGAGACTGAGTCACTCTCCCTTCCTGTGCTGCCTTTGTTTCAGATTAGGACATATGAAACTCATTGCCAGAAGGCATCACTACTGGGAAACTACATACTGGGAAACTACATATTTTAGTGTTGTTTTTTTGGACTCACGTGACCTTTGTTGTAAAATAGCTACACAGAGAAAAAAAAAAAAAAAA
>VUYV01000332.1:264412-278545 GCA_008711295.1 Anarhynchus alexandrinus | reverse complement strand
GAAAAAAAAAACCCAAAAGAAAAAAAAAATCAAAAGAAAAAAAACCCAAACAACCAAAAAGCTACAGGGAAGTCTTGGTAATTCATGGAAAAAGAACAAGTGAGGCACAGCAGTTGCAGAAGGCTCCTGGTGTTGCCTCAGGTTACTCCGACAAGAAGGTGCCCTCTTGCTCTCTCCGCCTTATGGGACGGTTGTGACAGCCCACGTGTGATGGTTGGCACAGGGGGAACAGGAGGCAAGCCTGTGCCGTAGGAACGAACCATGTTTTCTCCAGGAAAAAGCAACAGAGGAAGGGATACAGCTCTGTTGGCTTTCACCAACCCATTCTCCATAAAGCCCAAGGTAGCATCGCTGAGGAGCTGGGGCAGGACAAAGGAGTTTTCCCACCCTAAAGCTGTGCCAGATTTAACAGCCCTTCCCCGCTCGCTGCCTGCAGGGCAAGCTCCAAGTGTCTGCGCTCTGGAAACCGGGGTGGTTTTGCTGAAGAGGGATGCTCATCTGCTGTGAACTGCACTGAGGGCCCTAAAAGGGAAAAAAAAAAAGAAAAAAAGAAAAAAAGAAAAGAAGAAAACAATCAAATTTTGCTGATAGAGTTCTTGCATCTCAGTACCGAGTCAAATCCCAAAATTTTTGTGCTAAAGTTTGACCTTTGTTATTGTTTTCCAATAAAAGCAAATTTTCAATTAAAATAATTTTATCTAAGGATCCGCATGTTTTCTTTTAAAATAGCAAACTGAGAATTTGCAAGTTTTACAGAGTATTATTGTATTTTCATTGTTTCAGCTAAGAAACACACCAGTTTAAGAGGGGTCATGAATCTACGTAATCTGCGATTTAATTTGTGCTTTTTAAATGAGATCTTTCACAAGACTTTCTTTATCCGAAAGTTCTTCAGACAGTAACAAGGTTTTGGCTCTACTGGCGTAACAAATGATCTTGCAAGGCGGTTGTCTCATGACTTACTTTTCTCCAAGTCATCTTTCCCTGTAGGATGCAGTACTGCTCCTTTCCACTTTCTTCCCAAGTTGTATAGAAGTGGAAGGCGCTGGCTTACAAAATCCGCGCTCTAAATCCCACATCTAAAAGCACACGGTCTGCTACGGCGTTTCTGTCACTGCAGAGCCATCCTTGTCAGGTCTGGCTGTTTTTTGGTTTTTTTTTTCTGAAAATCACAGAATTTGGACAGACATTCTGCACTTTTTTCCCAAATAGCAGGATATGCTTCTTGGAAGGTTATTATTGAAGGAAAAGAAACAATAGGGATCAGGCAAAACATCTCACTATACCCGGGTTCGTATATTTCCTTCTGCATCCTCATTTTAAAACCAATGAGTTTTTGAATCCAGTGTTACAACTGCACTCTCTTCTGCTAAAAATTCATTTCCTAGACAAGCCTTATAGTAACTGTGGGTTTATACTTGAGAAGACTGGTTTCCTTGCTAATATTAGTATCTCATGCACCTGAATTCATGCTTATTATCGACATAGGGACCGATGGCTGGGTCGTATTTGAACGCTTACGGAGTACAGGAGGGATCCCAAAACTCGGCACTAACGAAACTTGCCGCTATTGACACTGTGATTTCTGGATTTATGTCCAGCAGAACTGACCTGGCACTCCCTGACTTACCCCATCAATATTGTTATTAAAGTTTTCAGGGGGAGTGAAAGTCTGCTTTGGAGCAAAAGAAAGGATAAGCATCTAGTTTCCTGCTCTGGGGACTTAAAAGCGTTTGAAAACCCTCTACTTTTTACATCAAGAATGACATTTGTGATTAATTCTTTGGGCAAGTTTTTTTTTTTTAAAACCATATTTTACCTCTTTTTAATTGAAGACAGATTTGTACAGGCCGGCACCGTGACAGAGTTGACTTTGTTTTGCAAGGGACAAGTTACATATTTTAGTTTGTATTTTTGGCTTTTACTTTGAAGCTGGAGACATATATGGTCTATACTGAGTATGATAAGAGGATCTTTTTGCCTGGAACATACTGAAAACTCCATTAAGAATGCATCTAATTTAAGCTGCCTCTCAAATTGCTGAAAAAAATGTTATTTCATCTTGAATTATTAAATTGCTACCCATGTCTCTGTGGAACACTGAAGCCTCTGGATCCTGATTTAATCAATTTTGGCCAAGTGATTTTGGGGGAGAGGATAGGTGAATACGTACTTTCCTTTATTTCAAGTGAGCTATTTGAGCTTTCAAGAGAAAAGCTAACCACGCCACTTAGATTACTGAGCCAATTCAGTCTTCTGAAGCAACCTCTATGACTCAGTGTTCCGTTCTGCTCAAATATTGTACGTTTGTGAAAAAAGAGAGAGCAGAACTTAGTAAGATTATGAACTAAGGTGTGTGAAGGATCACTATGGGAGTTGAAGACTGTGATGATGATAGAGAGAACCGAACATGTGCATAGCACACCCGCAGCAGTGAATGCATTTAGCAAAAACCCTTAAAAATCTCACATTTTCTAGGCAGCCTCATACTGTTAGATGCCTGGTGGATCACGGTCCTTGGGCCAGGTGTAGAGAAGAACACTGAATTGTGGGTTTAGATGCCAAACCCCTCAGCCCTACCTGATGTCTCTTACACATACCGAGCAGCCAAACTGGAAATTTGAAGGCTAGCAAGGCTAAAGCGGTAGGGAAATGTTGGACTTGGTGCGAATCCAGCTCTGGTTTTGGACCCGTCCCCTTTCCCAAAGGCGATGGCTTGCCAAAGCGATGCCATCCACCCGCAGAGACTGAAGTGGTCCTCTCTAGACCCTCGTGTACTCCCGGGTTAGCAGCACTAAGCGTGTTTGTAACACACTAGGCAGAAAATTAATAACACTAATGCAGTTTCAGCCTTGTAAGTAAACATGATCCAGTGTTCCAGCTCTTTCAGAGTTACTTAACGAATCCTCCACCTACACACGCATTTACTATAATTCTTTGTTTTGACGGCCGCTAAATCCCCAAACCTGAGAGCGGCTCTTTATCTCTCCCCACACGCACCTCCTGCGGCTCTGTCCCTCACACCAAGCTGATCGCCAGCCGAGTTATACAACAGAGAGTGCATTAGCTGAAAGTGGGAAAAGCTTCAATTACTTAAATAGCTGAAGCTCTAAAAATAGTTTCCCAGTGCCAGCTAATACAGCCACCGCCGCCATCCCAGCTCTGGCTTGCAAGAAAGCGCTGAGTTCCACCGTGCATTTATGAATCTGCAGAAAGAGCCCACTTTAAGTCAGTAAAGCACCCAGAACATCTGTTAATTAATTTCCCTAAATTACATAAGGTAATTACATGTTTTAAAGTGTTATAGCCATCAGTGGATCGGGTGTTCGGCGGCAGAAGTGCCTTTGAAGTAGCACTGCAAAGTTACTTCAGACCTTCCCCCAAAGTCCGCTCCGTTTAACTTCTCAAATAAGAAAACCAACAGGTAGGTTAAAATATAACTAGCAGAAAGACAAGANAAAAAAAAAAAAAAAAAAAAAAAGGCAGCCCAAAGTAAATCTCATCAGTCCCGCAATGATGAAAATCTATCGCAGCAGCTGTTTGCCTGGGAACAGTCTCTCAACATGTTTTGATTTCACAGCACTGAATTAATCTTTTCTAGAGAGCACACAAAAACAGCAGCTCTCCTTGGAGATGGGGCGGACCCTTCTTCCCTTTCCGTATAACTCGGTGGCTGCTGCACGACGGACATGTTGCTTAGGACCGTGCTGTGGATGCGGCAGGACTGGAGAGGGAAAGGATGTCCACAGCTGTGGGAATCTTCAAAGTGAAAAAGAAAAAGAAAAAAAAAAAAAGTTATGCACTTTAGGTCTGATTATATCCACTAATGAACAGCAAATTTTAAATTACTAACAGAAGGTTTGCTTGCAAAGTGCATAATTAACCTTTAAAACGCAAAATGGCATTGGATTTAAGAGCTCGGCTGGAGGCAAGAAGGATTATGTATTTATGTTTATAATGCAAACATCTATAGATACATTAGGGAAAGAAAGAGGGCTGCCCTCACGCTGCAGGTTCGTGTGTACGAACTGTTTTGTGCCAATAAGATTAAGTCAGCAGAAAAACTAATGCCATTAATTCAGTGAAAATCCCAGGTTGCAGCGCTATGAACGTGTCATTTTGGTAAACTACTCCAGTATAACCACAATTTCTTTGCATTTTAAGTCGAAAAATCTTTCACTCCTGAAATAAAGTGGTATTACAGAATAATGTTTTAAAAAAGTTGTTATCAAAGCTTCTGTAAGCATGATGACAAATGTAGATGTTAAAGCTTACGTGTGAGGAAGCATAATAGAAAGCAAACAGAACACACCGCGTTTTCTCTAAACCACAATGATTTTGTACATACAATCTCAGTTCTTAAAGTGTGGGGGTTTTTTTAATACAATTACTGTACTAAACCAAACTGGTGTGTAGAAACGGGGAAAGTAACTTCACCGGACTAATTCCAGAGCTTTCTGATTAAGAAACATCAAAACAAATCACAGAAGAGTACATGCTAGTATTCTTTCAGATTCTTGGTTGAAAACCTACAACACTTTCTTTGCAAATATTGTCAGCATTTTCTGACAAAGAATGGCAGTGTGAAAATTGTAATCTTGATCTCCCCAAATAATTCATTTTGGCAAACTTAGATTGGCTTCGTTCTCCCTTCAGAATACAGCACAGCAATTTCACATGGACACTGTAGGTGCTACAGCTTTGTAGAAGAATGTTGAGACAAATTAAAGTTTTTTCTAACAATCTCAGTTATATTTTATGTATTGTAATTACATGAAAGTATATTAATATTGTAATATTAGCATGTCATAACACAGTGCTCGTAAGTCCCCAGCAATTTGTCAGCTGTCTTGATACCACAGCATTAAAAACTAAGACATTTGTCCAAAGTCTTAAAAAATGCTACAGAGCAAAATGAATATTCAAAAAAAATTCCTTATTCTGTGAAGATAGAAGTCTCTCTTATGTTTATTTCTTATGGAAGGAAAGGTTTTATGTAACTGCACGTGACCGTCTGGCCAAGGCAGAAAGGCTGGAAATCAGTCTTAAGCTGCAACTTTACTAGTGGTAATGGTTTTCTTGAATTCTTTAGATCTATTCTACTTTAGACCAACTTATGCAAGTGGAGTTCAGGTTTTATTTTTTAAACAGGCATGCACACAAAGGTTTTTCTTTACCTGGATTCTCTACTAGTGATTTATTTTACCTGCCAAGATTTTTGCAGCTGATTTTCTCAGCTATGACCCTTAATTCTTTAGGAAAGCAAGTGCAGACCACTTCTCCTGCTAATAAGAAGCATGGATATCAAATTTCTATGGCTTTTTATGGGTTGTGAGTATAACACCAAAGGGAAACAGCACCTTTGTAATGTCAGATTTTACGTTCATGTTGTTTGCACGTGCTCTATGGTTCTTTTTTCAATAGAATTTTCATTTTCATACATGCATTCTCTAGATGAAGAGAAGTCTGATAAGCTACATATTAGTCTGTTATGGAGAGATTACCTTGACAGGAATATATGCAGACATAAACAACAAAATCCTGTTGCTTTCCAGTGAAACTAGCGCACATTTATCTGTTCATCTGCAGAGAGAGCAAACATAATTATTAGGGAGACGAATAAAGTGCAGAAAATAGCAATGTTCACAATTACAGCCTGAGCAAGTTTCCATTCCCATTGTTTGTGCTCGGAAAGACAAAGAGATACAATTCGAAAATTGAGAAAAGTCTTGCCACCGACATAGAGAAATAAGTCATTGAGTCATCTGCATATGGACGATTGATCTAAAGTAAACAATTCCATGATGAATTAAGGGTTATTTGTTTCTCACTTACTGCTAAACCAAAGGGTGCTATTTTTAAAAGGGGCAACTGTTACACAAAAGAGGCGGCCCATGCCAATCTGTCAACCGTTGTGTGTGCTTTGACACCCAGATCACAGTATTTCATTCCGCTGTGCGCATTAATTCAGTATGTCCAGTTGAGTTCTGACTCCAAACTGCAAACCTCTGCTTAGGTACGTGGGGTCAGCCTGAAAAATCACAAAAAGAGATAAAATGGCTATTACGCTTGAGAGCAGAAGAGAAAGGGTTTAAAAGAACACAATCTTACCTAAAATCTAGGCTCATTTTACAGGTGTCTCCCAGCAGCTCCGGTCCTGGTCTACATCCCTGCATTGAGTCTTGCAAGTCATTTTGAACCTGTGGTTAAAGTTTTCCTGGCTGCTGGTCAATGTCACAGACTAGAGGATGTGAAGAAACCCGATGAGGGCATCTTCCATCCCTCTGCCTGAAGCAGGATCAACCACATGTGTCATTCCTGAACATCATTTGCCTAACCTGTTCTTCACAACTACAGGGTGCCACTGGTGCTCCACAGCTTTCCTGCACAGTACTTCCTTATCCCTGAGGAATAACCTTAACTAGTAATCGAAGGTCCCTTTTTGCACGTTAAACTCACTGATTTCTGATGTATTTCCCATCTGTATGGGAGAACAGACTGTCTTTGGCTTTTGCAACTGTTTTTTTTTATGTATTAGAAGGCTTACTTCTTTTGGTTAGGTAAACATGAAAACAATTTTTATCTTTTCTCTGGAGATCTTTTATTCTAGATCTTTGACCAGATTGTTACTTATTTGGTTCTCTCCAAATTATTTTTCCTCCATGCACGGTATCTAAAATGCAGCACTGCCATGGAAACCTCGCAGCTCTGAACGATGAGGAAGAAAGGTTGTTTCACCTCACTCTCACAGACTGCCTTCTAATTTCACTTCCAGAAGAATGTTTACTTTCTCACCCAAACAGCACTGTTGACTCACCCAACCCGTGGACCACAATCGCTCCTGGGTCCCTTCTTCACAAAAGTGTTGCTTGCTCGGTTGCTCTTCATTCCGTGTTTGAAGAGATGGCGGGTCCCGCTGAGATGCGGTGCCCTGCGCTTGTCCTTGTTGACTTGTCCCGTCTTGTTGGGACCAATTTTAATGATAAGCCTGTCTACACATTCTCATTCTCTTCCAGCTTAATGTTACCTCTAAATATAATGGCTGTACTCTTATTTCATCATCCAATCATTAATACAAAGTATTGATGAGTGCCACGCACAGGTCATATTCACTGCTTTTAAGCCACTGAATTCTGAGAACAGTTTTCTGACCAGCGTGGCACCAAGCCTTCAGCACATACAGCTAACCATGCTTCTGTGCCAAAAAAAGTGCCAGGTGAAACAACAGAGCAATTTTGTCCTAAAAGCAGAATGCGGAACATCTGCTGTTTCTATCTGTTAAGAAAGCCTTCCTTATTTTCAAAGGCGGAAATTAAATTGGTTAGACGTGATTTGTTCTTGACAAATCTGTGTTGGCCATTTCTCAGCGCCTTGTTTACTTCTTGGTACTTGCAAACTCTACGGTATTTGTTCAGTGCTTCTGCAGAAATTTCTAGCAAGCTGTGAGACAGTTTGCCATCTATCCCTTTTCTCCCTCTTTAAAACCAAGGTAGACAGCAGGTTTTTTGCTTTTTTTCAGCCTTTGGTCATTTTGCCCATCCTCCATAGGTTTTCAAAAGTAGCTGCAAATGCCACAGAGGTACCAGGATGTCCCCCAGGGGGTTCCCAGGCAACGCTGTCATGAATTTCAGGATCCTTCAGTTTCACTTGGACCACACTGAAGGTGGTCGGTTTTCTCACCTCAGGATGGGCTCTGTCCTCCAACACAAGCCTGCTGGTGAGCGCATCGCACACTACCGTGATCACACTACCGCCTTGCACGGTCCTTGTCTGTGTAAAACCGCCCGATTTCCCCGCGTCACTCGTCAACAGTAACCACACAGTCAGAGCTCACCGCCATCGCCACAAAGCAAATCTCACTCGCGTTCTTCGTGTCCTGGCTAGACGGAATTATCCGTCTTTCTTTTGGACACTTGTGGCCACACAGTTCGTGCAAATGGATAAATATCGTTAAGGATATCACGTACCTTTCCAGAATCTGCCTTTTTTAGAAGCTTGGAGGGAAAATGTGATAATGAACCAATTCCTCAGGCTTTCCCAAGAAGCAAGTTTTATTAGCTAATTGTACAAGTTTTCTTGCTGCTTGGAGTGTATGCTGCGTTACCCATGGGGAGGAATAGGAATAAATAAAAATAGGGTGACCACTTCCTACAGGAGAGAAGTCTGTGGTAACCGACACTCTTTGGAAACTTTTAAGGCCAGAGATAACAGCTGCGCCCATCCTCTGCCCAGTACCACCCCGTTCAAAATTCCTTCTTAAACAATGTCCGCAAGGAGTTAATCAAGGGCTCAACGGGAAAACACTGGAGTTTCTTTTCATGTGGGAACGTGCCAACTCCCACCTTCACCCGCAGACCTGGGAAGATAATTTAATCCAAAATTAATTTAACTGGAACCAGTTAGAAGTGAACATAAAATCTTTTGCATGAAGGAGGGCTTTGTTCCTCCAAGGCTTTCTAATACAACCAAATGAAATAAATCTCTGATTCTCCAAGTCATTTTTTCCTCTGTTCTGTCTGTCTCCACTATAATGACTATTTTCCAGCTGCGTTCTCACATCGGTTCTGCCTACCCAGACTTTCCACATCGATGAGGAGCCCGATTTACGCAAGACTGAGAGAAATGGTTTGGCTGAGAAGGAAACCAGCTCTCCGTATAATAACAGTGCATATAACTAATCAGGAATTCGGTGTTCTCAAATGATGCTGAATGGGCAAACCTGATCCAACTGTAGTAAACTTAAGCCAGCTGCTAGCAGGAGTAAGTGTCTGAGGAGGAAGAGGAGACAAAAGAGGAACGAGACACCCACGTCACCACACAGAGAACAAACAGAGGTCCCCTGAAGGAGAGAGAAGGGTCTCTCCAAACTGACCCGATGGGTCATGCAAAGCTTGGTAGAAATCAAAAGGGAAAAGCTGGTGGGAGAGCAGAAACCAGCTACACTCAGAACTTACTTCACTCTTAAAGGGAATGATTAACATATAGTCTTTAAAAAAAGCAAAAAATCAAAAAATCACCACCTTTGAGGGGACAGCATGTAATTTCATCACGTTTCTTGATTTTATTTATGTTTGAAGGGCTGTTGCGCAAACACCTATTTACAGGATGTCAGCAAAATTACTCGGAGTCATTCAACTATGCAAGCTGTTTGGCACATAATTGGCACATCCTACTGCTGGAGATGGGCAATTAACTCTGTTTTGTATTTCTGATGTAATATGAAGGCATTAGCCAATACATTTATATGCTAGTTGTGTTGAGTCATTGGATAATATATATAAAAAAAAAAAACTAAACCAAAGACAGTTAAAAAATATCACCCAGAACTTTTTTTTTTTGCCAAAAATTATCAACTGCATCACAATATGCTAAGTGCCTCCTTTCGGTACACTAACTGGACTATGTTAAAATATCTTTTTCTCTGAATTCACTAGAGGGAATTTAAGAATTACGAGAAAAAACAGTTTCGTTTGGCCCTGGCCCTTGTTCAGCATTAGCCAATCACCATCATCTGCTTTTGAGCGGAGGGGTTTGATGGAGAAGAAATGCCATAATTAGCTCTTCTTGCCCTCACACCTCCAAGGAGGGGACAGTACTCTGCTCAGAGAAGCGTATCAAGACTTTTGAGTTCCTGCAGCCAGGTCTGTGTCTGGCTTGCTCTCAACCTCACAGGCTCACACCAGATCCTCTCCAGGATTCCAGGTGCTCCTTTTCAAAACCAAATGAAGGCAAGACACGCTGGCAGAAAGTTGGAGGCTTTGATTCTGTTCGTGATAGAAGCTCGTCCTTTCTTCCCCAGTGACATCCAGCGCTTTTGATAAAAGCAAGCTACCCCTACACCAAAAACGGTTGGCTGTGCGTTATCCCACGGGGATGGCTGCCAAGTTAACTCTTCCAAAAACAAATTCCTGGCTGTTAAGGGCAGGAACAGGACCCATGTGATATGTAAACAAGCTAAGGAGGAGGCCTGTTCAGTCTAGGAGAGGATGTCAGCCACAACAAAGGAGCAGCGGGGTTGGACTGGGCTGTTTGGGGTTGGAGTTTCGCTGATAAGAGGTCCTCTCATCACCAGCCTGCTATCAGCTCTGAGCGCAGAGAGGAGGGACCACTTCACCCAGAAATCACCAGCAGGTCTCTCCCAGAGGAGGTTTCTCCTTGGAGTCAGAGCATCACTGCAGAAAGCAGCCGGTGTTAAATAAACTCCAGACGTCTGAAGGACTTCTCATGCCTATCATTTATGGGCAGTGTCCTGTAACACCCTCGTGCCTCCATCCCGATAAAGGGCGGTGAACGGCTCTCGCCCGCGGCATGGGCTCAGACACAGAAAACTCCAACGGCGTTAGTCACCTTGATAAAATTCCACAAGATCAGACTGTTCTTTATCCTGATCTCTCACCTTAAAACTAAACAAGTCTGGCCTCTTAGCGAAACATACATCTCCTCTCTGAGCTGTTTGTTGCCCAGCAGTAGAGCCAACAAGAAAAGAGCACAAAGCAGGACATAGCTGCATCTGGAAAAACACCTATTTTACTGTGTTCCACCCATCAGTGTCTCAAGGACAGTGCTAGCCTGATCCTAGGTGGTGCAAGAACCTTTATAAAGTGCTAACAAGCGACAAAAACCTGATTAAGAAAAGCTGTGGCACACTGTTACAGGGAGTAGAATTTATCAGAGTTCTGATGAATTAGTGCTTAGCAGCTTTTAGAAAACAAAGGTTGTTTAATCTGAAGTCACCTCCCCCCCCATCACCATTTCGTTAGTGCAGATCACAGGGACAGAACTATGTTAGAATTACATTTTCTAGCCAGCACTAGCACTTGTACACCAAGCATTTGTGGGGTGTAAAACAGTGACCCTAACTCAACAAAATTCTGAAAAAACTCCCTAAGGAAAAAAAAAAAAAAAAGAATAAGGAAAAGACTTTGCTGCAGTTCAAAATACACCGGCCTTTGAGCCCTGCTTGCATAAGGTACATGCTGACACTAGTTTCCCGAACGCTGGCAATGTAACCGCAGTGCAGAAAGGCAAAAGCAGCTCTTTTGACTCACAGTTTGGGAAGCAGCAAATCATTCATCTGAGCAAGAAAGAGAAAGAAAGCTCCTGTGCTGAAGCAGCAGGGAGCTCAGCATTTTCTTCTGTGTTTCTTAAACTGACACTTTAAGAAGGTGTTAGCTCGTCATTAACCTCCAGTGCTGTATAGGCTTGTCAAAAGTGAGGAAACCTTGAAAAGGAGGGGTAGGACCTACTTTTGGTAAAGTCCACATGTATTTAATTTTACAGCTTTTCAGTACCTGAACGATGACTGATCTTATATAAACACGAGAAATATCAAAGTACCTTTGCAATGAGACATTTGTTTTAACTAAGGAGCCTAACGCTGCGCTGTGGTTTCTTGGTTAAATAAGCTGAATCTCCCATCCCACTAATTGACAATCACGTCATTTTTTCCACTCTAAGTGACTAATGGAAATTTGAATACCACACGTTTGTTTGCCTGGAGTTTGCTTAATGTTTCATGATTGCAAAGCATTTGTAGATTTAGTCTTTAATGTATTGATTTTTCTTGTTAAGCTTTGTTATTCAGAGGCAGCACAGCCTAGTTAGAAAACAGCAGTGACCTGATCCTCTCCGAGGTACAGACCTCACCGCCCTCCTTGGCTTCACGGTGAGCTGAAGTTGTTTTAATCCTCCCAGGGAAGGAAAATCGGGACAGAGATCATTTGCCAAACCCCAGATATCAAGGTTCTGGTGACAAAATACGTCAGAAGTGTTAAAGAGAAAACCATCTTGTACCTGCAAATAATCTGCTATTTATCAGAAAATTGGAAGAAGTGAGGCTGTCCCTGACCATTAAAAGGTGTATGAAGGTTGGCTTTTCTTTTCAGATAAAGTTTCCAGGAATTTGGTTGTATCGTGAAAATCTCCTGACAGTATCTGAGGAGTTTTACAGTCTGAAAATAAAATACGGACACTTACACAGGTTTGGATAATTCAGGCACTGGATAAAATAACATTTTGTATCTTCTGTGAAGACTACAGGGAAAGACAATCTCTTCCTTGGAAAAAGATTCTTTTCCATAGTACGTTAAAAACAAAGAGGGAAAACTGGATTCCCACTTACATTTCCGCTGTTCAGTAGCGGAACTTGTGTAACTAAATTTTCAGGCATCGGAACAGACTGGTATACCTTTGTATCCCAGCGACTTCAGCTCTTTGTGACTTTCATTTGAAGGTTTTATGGGGTTGACTGTCTCTGGGCAAGTAAAAAATTTGGCAGCAGAAATTCCAGAACACCCTCTACTAATTACCTTTAAAAAATTGTCAAAACCAATGGGTTTTAGAAAGCATATGAAAAAGTTTTGAACATAAACTTATCATATACTGGTGGTAAACAGTATATATTCAGTAAACACCATATATTCAGAACTCTACTCTAAACACTGCATAAAATCTAAGATTAACGTAACATTCAAATTTAGATTCCTGAGTTCTGATAAATAAAAAAATCTCCTTTTCTTCCTTCATCTTTCATTTTTGGCATTTCTAAAGCGTTGAATCTGCATGGTATGGAGAGTGAATCAGGGACAGAAAAGATTATGGCCCACAATACACAATAACAAAAGGCATTTTTCATGTGGAGCAGGACCGGGTGTTAAACTATTAAACTGTTTCATTTCCATCAAAATAATTTGGGCAGCCAGATTAAGAAATGTGCTAAAATTATCTTATATATCAAATGAATGACATATACTCCTGATGAAGTTTTCCAGAACTTTATTCATGAACCATTTGGGAGAGCACACTCTAATTCTGTAGATGCTGAGCTGGCTGCCACCCTGGAGATGAAGCTAAAGGGTTAATTACCTTGCTGGCCCAACCAGGATGGGGATAGGTCAGACAGTGACTATCCCATATTCAGCAAATGCTGGTGGAGAGAGGGCTATTATAGTAGGCATTTTGAAAAAAGAAATAGATTCAAGTTGTAAGCTCCAAATAAAATGCACTGGCTGAGATGTAGGATTGGCAGACACTTACAAGAACATTTTATTGTTGATAATAATTTCATATTGTTGGTTAAGAAGAGAGCTGCCATCTATTTAAACTATTTAAATAAACGTTAAACAGGTTTGGTCAGTGTGTATTTTCTATGGGCCATTCTAGATTAATCTATTCTTTTCTTCCTCTATCTCCTCCCCTAGCCTCAAAAAAAAACCCAAAAATAATAAAAAACACACACTGACAGTTTTAGCAGTTTGGAAAAAGTAGGCATTTTCCAAGCTCCTGGGGACAGATTTTACTCTCCAAGCTGGGAAGAATGCAGCACGACTTCACTGTTATTTCAGCGGAACACCATAATAACTGAGAATAAAATTTAGCTCCTGCTGGTTTGTGTTTCTGAAAGAAAACTGTTGCCTTTTAGTCTTGTTTATTCTTAAAAAGTTAAAAGGGAGTTGAGGCTTGTTTCAAAAAGTTGGCTACAGAAGACCAAATTCGAAAGTTTGATTTTCATATGCCATTTCTGTTAAAGTGTGGGATTCAATAGCAAAATCTAGCCCTAAATAAAAGCATAAATGTGTTTATCAGGGTCATAGTCTGATATAAGATCTAATATCAATTAGTTAACCCTAAGCCCCTGTAGCAGTTTATGATTCTGTGGCACAATACTATTTGGGGTGAAAATTAATAGGACATATATATCTAAAAGTTCATCTACTGATTTAAAACCCCTACTCATGACTGAACTCTGAAAGCCTGGATATGTGTTGATCTCCATCATGGTGGTGTTTACCCACATCACTAAAGGCTGTTCGGGGGTAGGAATTGCAAAGCAAAACCTCCTTCACCGTTTGGGAAAAAAAAAATGTGGAAAATACAGGAAGATGCAGAAGAACCTAAAGTCCTGTCCTTGCACAGAAAACAAGTTTTGTGTTGACATCACAGAATCACAGAATCACAGAATTTTCAGAGTTGGAAGGGACCTCTAGAGATCATCTAGTCCCACTCCCCTGCCAAAGCAGGATTGCCTAGAGCACATTACTCAGGACTGCATCCAGGCGGGTCTTGAAAATCTCCAGAGAAGGGGACTCCACAACCTCCCTGGGCAGCCTGTTCCAGTGCTCTCTCACCCTAACT
>VUYV01000332.1:239665-263534 GCA_008711295.1 Anarhynchus alexandrinus | reverse complement strand
TTCCCAGGGACCGATGTGAGACTAACCGGTCTGTAGTTTCCCGGGTCCTCCTTCTTGCCCTTTTTGAAGATTGGAGAGATGTCGGCCTTTCTCCAGTCCTCAGGCACCTCTCCTGTTACCCATGATCTTTCAAAGATGATGGAGAGTGGAGTGGCAATAACATCTGCCAGCTCTTTCAGCACTCGCGGGTGCATCCCATCAGGGCCCATGGACTTATGAATGTCCAGCTTGGTCAAGTGCTCTCTGACCCGGTCCTCCTCAACTGAGGGGAAATCTACCTCTCTCCAGACCTTCTCCCTTCTCCCTTGCCTCTCGATACCCAATAAAAGGGACATGGAGGAAGGACTGGCTGTTTGTTTGGCCAGAGCACGGGGCTGGCACGAAGCAGTGATGCTGGTGTGTAGATGAAAGGTGTGCGTGACTCGGGATTGCTATCTGCTGAGGAACGGGACTGAAGGTTTCTCTGAACACAAACAAAAAGCCCCAAAAGACTTGCGAACAAGCACTCGGCCTGCTTAACTCCCTCCTGCCTACAGCGTAGTTGAAGCCAGCATCGCAGCGTATATTTAAATACAGAAACCTGTTCTGAAGTCATGTGAAGGCTTTATAGAGGTTGTCCGTATCACACTAGAAACCAATTAGGCGTAGGCAATTGATGCAAAGAAACAAGAGAACAATTGTGCCATTGAGAGCTCATCGGGGAAGTGAAAAGGTAATGACCATTTCAACAAATTCACACTCTTCAGCGAACCTCACAAAGCACAGTCGTTTCCTCAGGCTTTAAGAACAGCAACAACAACAAAAAAGTGATAGGTGTGTATTTTCTAGGGAATTTCCCCGTCTCCCCACCTCCTTCCTGAAGAAAAGCGTTAGCTCCGCATCCAAAATCTCACCCTCAGTCTCAAAAAAATGCCTATGCGAACTGCCAGCTTCTCTTTCTCCCGGGAGGTGCAATTCAAAATGCAGTCGCATACCACCGTGCTAGCCAACCTACTTCTTCATTTTTCATGCAGATGACACAGCTTTGCCTCAGAGGACACCTCTGTGCCGCTGTTTCTGTGATTCCCACCCTGCCAGGCAGCACCGCGCTCCCGAACAGCCTTCTGCAAAACTTCGCGTCCCCGTGAAGCTGAAGCCCACGTTGTTGGAGTTTCCTGCTCTGATTCCACCTCATCCTGCACAGGCCGAACCTCTGCACTGAAGAGTGGCTGTCAGGACTCTGATCCCATCAGGAATTACCCCGACGGCTTTCTCCTGTAACTATCACAGCCGAGGGGATGCTTCAGAGGGAGAATCCCTCACTGGCAGCCTCTCTGCAGAGGGATCAGGCCGGAGATGTGCTCCCTTTGGTGGAAGCTTGGATGAAGGAGGCAAGAAGAGGCTGTCTCAGAGGATCACTGGATTCCTGGAGGACAGATTTCTTGGGAAATATATATGTATATATATATATATAAAAATGACAATATTTTTGCATCTGGCCCAGAGAAGGTATGTGCTTCGGTGAAATCATTTCAGCTGCCTCTGTAAGGCTGATGCTGACAAATTCCAGGGCTTCTTCCTTCAGCAGGATGGCAAATGCAAAGGCTGACATCCAAAAAAAAGAAAAGTACTATGCCACCACCAATCCACCCCCGGAGTCCAAGAAGGAGGAGAGGGTCAGCAGGAGGAGTTCGCGCTCAGCCATGATGAGCTCTCACCAAGCAGAGGCCGAACCTTTTCAGGTTCATCCTTCCCTGCTGAAAGAGAGAAAAAGGGACAATAAAAGCGCAAGGGCTCATGCTGCGGCTGAGGGCACCGCCACCAGCTCTTAAAAGGACCTTGGCACAGGTCTAATGGCTTGGCAAGGACTATTAGCATACTTAAGGCACTCTTGCATGACATTACGACTGCATTACCACGGAGCAGACACCTCCAGACGCCAAGAGATATCCACGCAGCACTGAATGCTACTGAGAGTCTACAGATCACTGAGCACCCTGGAAAACCCTTCCAGATGGCACTGAAATGTGGTAGTTTGGCTGTGTCGCTGTGACTATGGGAGATGTTCTCTCATACAGTATCCCTCACAGATTTATTCCAAGGTGAGGTGTGTTGCCATTGCACACGTATGTGGGGCACACATAATATATTTCACGTGGAATAGTTTGGAAGCCATTACCGCTAAGAGTGCTGCATTAGACAGATTTTCAAGTTTGCTTTAAAACAACATAAAGCATTAATCCTCACAGCTAGCAAGAGTTTAAAATAAGATGCTTGAGCGTAGCCACGGAGTGCTAGCCTCGTCAGCCCTTGATTCAAAACTGAGCACAGGGTTTTGAAAGAAATAAAATTACAGCTCAATTGCAAAGTGCTTCACCTGCAAACTAATTAGATATATTGTGTTCATCATCGTAACACACCGCCTCTGTTCCCAACACAGGCCTCGCACGGTCACTCTCTACGTGGTGTGGGTGTTGACACAGCGGGGTCAGGGTTTGGGTGGGCAGGTATACGTGCACAAGGGTGTAAATTTCCCGTCTAGCAACGTCTGGGTTGGTGGGGGGAAAGGCCAAGAAGAGCTGTGTAATGCAAATGCAGTACTACTTCCACCAGTGCCAGGCCATATGGACAATCCTGAAATATTTGGCAGAGCACTTCCATAGCAAACTTCTTCCTCCGGTTTTGTTCAACTTCTCAGGCTGCCCATGGGCTCTGAGTTTTCCCATTTTTTTTCGGTGGAGGGCTAACATATTACAATTTGGTTTTCCCACCTAAGCCATTTCCTGAGATTAGTACTGCCTCATAGGTCGTCTTTCATGTTTCTGTTGAGGTACCCTATAATACATTTCCCACACTCTTCTTTCCACCGTCTCCCATCACAAATTTTGCTCACGTAGCCTAAGGAGGGGAAAGTTGTCTGCTCTTCCTTCTCTTCCATGGTACACTAAACAGATACAGCAGAGTGTCTCAGCCCTTCAGCAGTACAAATACTGAATGCCCTGGAGCACTGCATCCGCAAAAACTTCACAACTTATGAATTATCTGCTTATGGCATAAACTGAAACTGCTCCTGACAAATTCAGCTTTTCTCTGATAACTAGCAAGTTTACAAAACTGAGCAAGAGTCTGAAGTAAGAAAATTGTCTTAATTAACAACATATTCAGAAAGAATCTTTTAAATTAAAAAAAATTAAAGAGTCTAGTTGGAGGTCAGTAACAAGTGGTGCTCCCCAGGGGCCAGTAGTGGGTCCAGTCCTGTTCAATATGTTCGTCAATGACCTGGATGAAGGGATGGAGTGTACCATCAGTGAGTTTGCTGATGACACAACACTGGGAGGAGTGGCTGACACACCAGAAGGCTGTGCTGCCATTCAGCATGACCTGGACAGGCTGGACAGTTGGGCAGAGAGGAACCTAATGAAATTCAACAAGGGCAAGCGTGGGGTCCTGGCACCTGGGGAGGAATAACCCCATGCATCAGTACAGACTGGGGGCTGACCTGCTGGAGAGCAGCTCTGTGGAAAGGGACCTGGGAGTCCTGGTGGACAACAGGATGACCGTGAGCCAGCAATGTGCCCTGGTGGCCAAGAAGGCCAATGGCATCCTGGGGGGCATCAAGAAGAATGCAGCCAGCAGTTGGAGGGAGGTCATCCTCCCCCTCTGCTCTGCTCTGGTGAGGCTACATCTGGAGTACTGTGTCCAGTTTGGGGCTCCCCGGGTCAAGAAGGACAGGGAACTGCTGGAGAGGGTCCAGCAAAGGGCTACAAAGATGATGAGGGGACTGGAGCATCTCTCTCATGAGGAAAGGCTGAGGGACTTGGGGCTTTTCAGTCTGGAGAGGAGAAGACTGAGGGGGCATCTTATAAACGCTTATAAACCCTTAAAGGGAGGGTGCCAGGGGGATGGGAACAGTCTTTTTTCAGTGGTGCCCAGTGACAGGACAAGAGGGAACGGGCACAAACTTGACCATAGGAAGTCCCAGCTGAACCTGAGGAGGGCCTTCTCTCCTGTGCGGGTGGCAGAGCACTGGCACAGGCTGCCCAGAGAGGTGGGGGAGTCTCCCACTCTGGAGCCATTCCAAACCCGCCTGAACGCCGTCCTGTGCCACTGCTGGAGGTGCCCCTGCTCTGGCAGGGGGTGGCACTGGGGGAGCTCCAGAGGGCCCTTCCAACCCTGACCATTCTGTGAGCCTATGAAATGTAGAGGTTTAGTTGTTAGGTAGTAAATTTTTGTCCTGGAATAAGCAGTTCCACTGGCATATGACAAAGATGGTTAAGTACTCACTGGCCTAACAGCCGGTGTGAGCAGAGGTCCATTTGTAAGAAGTTGCTCATTAACTGATCTTTCTATCTACATAAGTGTGTGTTATCCGTATGTGCTCACCAAATGCAAACACATTTTAATCTAAGGATTGCTCATCAACACTTTACTTTGACTTGTTACTTGTGGGAGTGCAACTGCCAAATAAAACATTAATTAATTTTAAATTTATAAACACGCTGATGCCAGCACATTATTTGTTTTTTGCAAGTCATAAACCTTTCAGTTTGAGAAAACAGTAATGTTTAGTAGCCTGAATACAGACGAACGACAAATGTTCTCCATGTGTATAGTAGCAAAAGGAAGGTCCCTTTCAGCCATTTAAAGACTAATGAATCAAGTTTGCTATCTTTTGGCCAGCTCTAGTGTGAAATTTATCCATCATTTGAGACTAATCACCCTCAAGTAAGACTTTGCTCCTACTTAAGTCATTAAAAAAACTGTTCTGTTGGCTCAGATCGGGCCCCAAAGTCTTGCACAATTCTTTACTCAGTCAGCTACAAAGTGATGTCCTACTGTCTCAGGATCTACCACTACATATACACATATTAAACATGCATGGGCACTTAACCTTGCAAATGAAGATATTCAATACAACTAAAAGTTGTACACTTGATTTGCTAGAAAAAAAAAAAAGAGAGAAAAAGATACACTGACTCATGAGCAGCTTATTTAATTTGCTTGACTGAGTGATTATTTCCTATTGGGCAGTAAGCTAACTTCCGGCAACAACAAAAACTATTCTTGGAAGGTCTCTCAATAACTATTATTAATTTTTTTTTTAAAAAAAAAAGCTCAAAAAACCTGCACGCTGAGATTTCATCTAGACTACAAATATTATTCCTAGTGCCTCAGTTATTTTTTTAAAGGTAATAAAATGTTTCATTTAAAAACAAACCCATAAAACATATAGAATGTGATGAATGAGTGAGCAGTATGTGCCCAATGGATCTGCCAAAGTTAGGAAACAATGTGATTATGTATGTGTATATATATACACACACATACACACACCAGATTATATATATAAATATAAAATAATTCACTATTAAAAATTTCAATTCAGTTATCCTAAAACTGAATAGATGGGTGTAAGTGGATGTTATAACTGGAGCCATGAGTGTTCCTACATGGGTATCGGACAGCAAGAAGAATTTTGTTGTAGTAAAAGCCCACCATATGCACTGTGCCACTGCCTACCATCCAAGGCTGAGAAGAACAGTGTCATTGCATACTCATTTAGTATCCGTTAATAAGTTTATGTAAACACAGAGTATGGGACAGTGTGGGGGGAAGAGCCAAGCAAATAATCTCCCAATGAACAATTTTAGGTAGCTGAAATTTTCTTTCTTTTCTTTTTTAAAGCAAGAACCAACCAAATCAAATACAAACACAGGCAGAATCATGGAATCATAGAATGGTTTGCGTTGGAAGGGACCGTTAAAGGCCATCTACTCCAACCATCCTGCAACGAACAGGGACATCTTCAACAACACCTAGTTGAATCCTGCTATCCTTCTTTTGGATCAAATCCACTACATGGCCAAACATAAACAATTTTCTACATGATATGCGCGACAGGAGGTTAAATTGTAAGAAACAAAGTTTTACATTAGTTGAATTTTCAGCTTTGTTGGGACTTCTTTATTAATTTGTTCATTAAGCCTTCCTGAGTTCTCCAGATATCTTCCTTCGGTACAGAAACCTGAGCTGCCACAACATCCCAAACAACAGCCACGTTTCCGTTTCTAGCTGTAGGAAAATTAAATGTTATTCCTCAAATGGCACCTTCATCTGCGGGGAGATGTTCTCTCCCACCTGATGAAGTCACCAGAAATATATAGCAGTTGATACTTTTTTTCTATAGGAAAGATAAACAAGCCATGTTCCTGAAGGTAACAAACGGTTTTTCACCTAAAGCTGGGCCTTTTCTGTCTTTCATCATGGGTTTTTGCTATCCAATCTGATGCTGGAAAAATGAGGAAAATATGTGCCTTTAGAAGGAAAAAAACCCTCTGCTTCACTGTGGGCTCTGCCCAAAGAGGGGGCATATGCTTTTTTAAGCTTCTTTTTTTTTTCTGTGAATATTGTGCTCCAGACTCACATTTTACTGCTTTCTAGCTTGCAAAAACACTTCTTCAGGCCATGCATCTCCAACAGCCGCCTTCTTACATAAATACACTGACATGTCCTATTTACTGCAAATTCCCAAAGCAGAATACTGCTAAATTCCAAATACAACCGGAAAAAATGCACTGGGATGGAGCTGCACACGGTATCTTCAGCCCCTCAGAGGTAGCCTTCTTTTTGTCTCCAGGGGCAGGGAGAGATCTACGTCTCACTCTGAAGCTTTAAATTTTAATGAAAACATTTTAAATCATCTGCTAATGTTAATAAGCATGGGTTAGTGTCAAAGATTTTTGGAATACACACACACACAGATGCACATTTTGATTTCTGTTAAGCTGCTTTAACATCCCAGACACCCAAAGCTTCCCTCTGTGCTTCTCCAAGGGCTCTGGATCAGAGGTATTGTGAAGTTACGAAGCATCCCGTGGCCACACTGGTGGGTCCATTTCACAGAATTGTAGAATGGTTTAGGTTGGAAGGAACCTTAAAGATCATCTAGTTCCAACCTCCCTGTCCTGGGCAGGGACACCTCCCACCAGCCCAGGTTGCTCCAAGCCCCATCCGACCTGGCCTTGAACACCTCCAGGGACGGGGTCTCCACAACTTCTCTGGGCAACCTGGGCCGGTGTCTCACCACCTTCACCATAAAGAATTTCTTCCTGATATCTAATCTAAATTTCCCCTCTTCCAGTTTGAAGCCATTCTCCCTCGTCCTATCACTACATACCCTTGTAAAAAGTTCCTCTCCAAATTTCTTGTAGGCCCCCCTCAGTACTGGAAGCCTGCTGTAAGGTCTCCCCAGAGCCTTCTCGTCTCCAGGCTGAACAACCCCAATTCCCTCAGCCTGTCTTCATAGGAGAGCTGCTCCAACCCCCTGATCATCTTCATGGCCCTCCTCTGGACCCACTCCAACAGGTCCATGCCCTTCTTGTGTTGGTGGCTCCAGAGCTGGATGCAATATTCCAGGTGGGGTCTCACAAGAGTGGAGCAGAGGGGCAGAATCCCCTCCCTCACCCTGCTGGCCACACTGATTTTGATGCAGCCCAGGATGCAGTTGGCATTGCCGGCTCAT
Organism: Anarhynchus alexandrinus; assembly: GCA_008711295.1. Taxonomy (NCBI): domain Eukaryota; kingdom Metazoa; phylum Chordata; class Aves; order Charadriiformes; family Charadriidae; genus Anarhynchus; species Anarhynchus alexandrinus. The sequence goes on along the minus strand of VUYV01000332.1, from coordinate 256,033 downwards.
GTTGAGTTTCTCATCAACCAACACCCCCAAGTCCTCCTCCTCAGGGCTGCTCTCAATCCATTCTCTGCCCAGCCTGTAATTGTGCTTGGGGTTGCTCCGGCCCACATGCAGGACCTTGCACTTGGCCTTGTTGATCTTCATGAGGTTCTCATGGGCCCACCTCTCCAGTCTGTCCGAGTCCGTCTGGATGGCATCCCTCCTCTCCAGCTTGTTGACTGCTCCACACATCTTGGTGTTGTCAGCAAACTTGCTGAGGGTGCACTCGATCCCAACATCCATGTCACCAACAAAGATGTTAAACAGCACTGGTCCCAGTACCGACCCCTGAGGAACACCACTTGTCACTGCTCACCACCTGGACATTGAGCCATTGACTGCAACTTTTTAAGTGCAACCGTCCAGCCAGTTCCTTATCCACCGAGTGGTCTATTGGTCAAATTCATATCTCTCCAATTTAGAGATCAGGATGTTGTGTGGAACTGTGTCAAATGCTTTGCACAAGTCCAGGTAGATGACACCTGTTTTTCTCCCCTAATCAAACAACGCTGAAACGCCATCATAGAAGGCCACCAAATTTGTCAGGCATGGTTTGCCCTTAGTGAAGCCATGTTGACTGCCACCAGCAACCTCCTTATTTCCATGTGCCTTAGCAGCCGGCATGGACATTAATGAAGGTATTTCCACAAACAGCCACATGTGAGGACACAACTAAACTAGGAGGTTTCCTAAGGTGGTCTCACCTCTTTGCTCAGACAGGCACCTGGGGCGCGGGTGCAGGGAGGCAGCTGGGCTTGTACCAGGTCAAGATGAAGATCAACGCCCATTTTCCCCTTGGAGGACTAAGAAAGTCTCCTGTTGAACACCCACACTTTGGAGACGTTTGTCTAACAGGTAGTTTGCACAAACCCTGTTTTTGAAACTCCCTGGGTAAACTGTACTTTTGCTCTCTCCTCTATGTGTGTATATGATTTGAGAGCTTTATTGCACAGTGTGAGCTTTATTGATCAGGCTCCTGGCCATGGCCTTCTGCAGTTTAAGATGCAACGATGAACCTGCAATTACATTGGCCCCTCTATTTTCATTGCATCAGCTGATGGCATTTCTAGACCCAATGTGAAAACCAGAAGGGAACCGTGCTCACAGGCACCAAAGTCAGGTAAGGTCTAACTAAGGATTTCTAGATAGGTGTTGTTTCTAGATGTTGGGGAAATTTGATAAGATTAGCAAGAGCTGACTGAACCATTTGGGCTGCTAATATGAAATTGAAAGCTCCTCCTCACCCCAAGTGTTTTTCTAAAAGGGACTGAACACATTAGAGAAGGAAATTATCGCCAGAGAGTTAGAACATATCCTGCTGCTACTAATGGGAAACTGATCAGTGACTCAATAAATAATAATGTAAGATATAAGCTTGTCTTGACCCAGTGAGCCATCAGGAAAAAGCAAAGAATATAAATATTCACTAAACTTAACAAATATTAATAAAACTGTTTTTAAGTAGTAACAAACTAGCCAATCACTTTCCTCTCAGCCTATTCCTTCCCAGAAGATCAGAGTTTTTTGTTCCTTTAGTGAGGATTTAATTTTTATTTTTTATTTATAAACCCTGTACATCATGTTGATAATTAGAACAGCAAGGAAGCACTCAATAAACAATGCTCTGAAACAATTTTTTCCAGAAATATTGTTGTTATTCTTCCCTGTGGTTTGCATTGGCTTTGTTTTTTTTTCCTTGAAATGTCTAAACAATATAAGCATTCCTGGAAAGTATTTATATTTTTTCTTTTACGCACTTCCTCCTTTTAAGTGCTTCACTCTCGACTTGGGAGTTTCCTGGGGCTGGCATGCCCGTTTTTGTGCGGGACCAGCCATGGTGTTAACACAAACACAGTCCAGCCATATCTCAGTCACTGCATCAGCTTTTCTGCTGCAGTTGATAAATACTGATGCTCCTTCACATCCACCCAAGGCTTAGACTGCCCCGTTCTTATCTCCTGTGGCCTTGCTTAGCAACACAGTCTTCCTCAAGGATGACTTCTCAATGGTGGTAGACAGTTCACATGGTTTACATGCCAGCCCTGGATTCCTTACCATCTGAGGTTTAGCCCTCATGCTAGGTAAGGTATTTAGCACTGTTAGATGATCATCCCCCTGTACTTGGCACTCGTGAGGCTCCACCTCGACTATTGTGTTCAGTTTTGGGCCCCTCACAACAAGACAGACATTGAGGTGCTGGAGCGTGTCCAGAGAAAGGCAGCAAAGCTGGTGAGGGGTCTGGAGCACACGTCTGATGAGGAGCGGCTGAGGGACCTGGGGGTGTTCAGCCTGGAGAAGAGGAAGCTGAGGGGAGACCTTATCACTCTCTACAGCTCCCTGAAAGGAGGTTGTAGCGAGGGGGGTCGGTCTCTTCTCCCAAGTGACAGGCAACAGGACAAGAGGAAACAGCCTCAAGTCATGTCAGGGAATGTTTAGGATGGATATTAGGAACAATTTCTTCATGGAAAGGGTTGTCAAGCATTGGAACAGGCTGCCCAGGGCAGTGGTGGAGTCACCATCCCTGGGGGTATTTAAAAGATGTGTAGATGTGGTGCTGAGGGACATGGTTTAGTGGTGGACTTGGCAGTGTTAGGTGTACGGTTGGACTCAATGATCTTAAGAGTATTTTCCAGCCTAAATTATTCTATGATTCTGTGATTCTATTATTTGGAAGTCCTCTTTATTTTTCAGCGTGACACACATATCAAGCTCCTGAGCTATGCCAGGGAGCACTTTAGGGCATCTAAAAAGAAATGGCAGTTAAGCCATTCCAGGAGAGGGGAAGGAAAGCCGAAGGGTTCAGCCAGTGTTTTGAGGATCACATAAAAATTCTTTCTAAATCCCGGTCCTTTCTAAATCCTTTCTAAGCCTACCAGGACTGTTACTCCAGAAAATGTGCCCTGCCCTGTTGTAAATACCCACAGCACAGATGCAGCTTTAGGAGTCCAGAGCTGGTGATTTCCCACCGCTGACTGTTAATAAAATGAGGGTAAAGCAGTGAAGAAGCACTGCCACAAAGCAGCTAATTCAGAGCAAAGAAGAGGGAAAAAAGCTCCTACCCGTGTCTGCAGTGGCTTTAAAAATATGAGTTTGGGAATATTGATGAAAATATCAGTAATTAGTGGTTAAAAATAAGACTTCTGGCTAGCCATAATTTATGACACATCTAGCTTTGGTGGAATGGTTGCAATTGATTAATTACCTTCTAGCATGTGTTCATCAATTTGTGTTCAAACATTAACAGAAACAGTTGAAAAGGACATAGTCTTTTACAACCCTGATAGTAGCAGCCACGTTATCAGATTGCTCCACTTAGTATATTTTACTGAAATCAAGTGCATTTGAATACTTTTGAGATGATAAATGATTTACTAATTAATAGGCCTAACCAGTCCCTTGAATTATAGTTTACAAATTGTTTTAAATTACTTAACCAGTCTCTGGCTTCCTGCTGTTTGTTTTCCACAGTGTGGTAGAAAAAAGGTCAAGGTACACAGTACAATTATGATTTATTGATTTATACTGTGGAAGGGTAACAGTCTTCTTGGCAAGACTTTCCTTTCCTAGTGGTTTAAAAAGGGCTATTAGGCAATGACTAATATTATTATAGCTCTAATTTAACATGATTAAATGGTTGTATTTTATTTGGCAGTGGCTGGTACAGTTTGAGAAAAAGGAATCGTTTAATTACTAGAGTGATGGGTGCCTTGGAAAGCCTAATTGAGGTAGGTAGGAAGTTTCATTACTTTTGTTTCAATGTGGATTTAACAGATGTTGGATAGTTCTTTCAATTTGAAAATTCTTCATGTGGCATTATTAGTATTTTAGCTGGGAAGAAAAAAATAAGTTCAAATCACTTTGATTTACCCATTTCAGTCACGTGGATTTAAACCCTTAGTCATACATCTCCTAGCATGCATGACATGCTAATGTTCATAGTATGCTTTACACAAATTTATCCCAAATATTAAGACTGCAAAGAGATGGTAATGGAGTTTGTATTCCTCGAAAGACCACTAAGTTCCATTTCAACAACTGTCGGTTGCTTTTAGTGGCTTTCCTCGGTCACAGCAAGCTGGTCACTTTCATGTTCAACAGGTATCTGCTCTAATTAAAGTCCCTAAGGAAGAGCATTGGATCAGAGATGAGTAAGAGAGCATGGGTCTCCAGAGAGGACAAGAGGAAACAGCCTCAGGTTGTGTCAGGGGAGGTTTAGGTTGGGTATTAGGAAAAAATTCTTCACAGAGAGGGCTGTCAAGCATTGGAACAGACTGCCCGGGGCAGTGGTGGAGTTGCCATCCCTGGAGGTATTCAAAAGACAGGTAGATGTGGTGCTGAGGGACGTGGTTTAGTGGTAACTTGGCAGTGCTGGGTTAACAGCTGGACTCGATGATCTTGAAGATCTCTTCCAAGCGAAACAATTCTAAGATTCTATGATTCCATGAAATCCTAGAGGAGTCGTGCTGTCGTGCAACACGTTAGCATAAGGGACTGTCACGGTGTCCTGCTCGCCAGCATCACCATCAGACGCCTGTGGCACCATGAACCTTCCCTGCACACTGCATGCTGGTTCAAAGTGAAAAATCTGCAGCCAAATGGAAACTGCAACCATGTGTCACGTGGTGTGCCTGTATACGCAGTTAATTCTGACTAAATCCCATTAGATACATACAGAAGGCGCAAGCCAAGTTCTTTTGGGTTGTTTGTTTTGCAAATTAATAGTTGAATATTCAGGCTGCTTTCCATGGGAAAAAGCATTCACTTTCAGTCAAGTGCATGTGCATAGATAACCTCTCCCTTCCTGTTCAATCACAAAGTCCACACAAATATTATTACACTACCTCCAAGCAAAAATATAACCTTGATCTTTAGATGATATTAAAGACCCTGTATTTGCGTAGGATGAAATGCAGCAGTGTTCAGCGCCTACTTCAACAATGATGTAGTTATGTATGAAAGAAAAAAAAAAACAAACCACAACCACACACACACACAAAGGAACTTAGCATGTTATCTATAACATTTCCTTTCCTCTTCCTTTAACATTGAGAAGCATGTGTTTTTTTTTAATCAAGGTCAGGCATTCCGGAGTATGCTGGTCATATGTAAAGACAGTGCGGTAGAGCAAAAGACATTTAATCAGACACTAATAATATGTGTATCTTTGGCTTCTTGATGCATAGAAAGACCTTCACATTTTTATTGCTTATAAACATTACCACAGTTGCTTTGGTATTATTAATAACAATACTGCTGTTTTGCATTATTGATAATTTTAATCATTTTTAGGCAAACTGACAACACTGATACTCTGGAACTCTTGCCTGAATAAAACAAAAAAAATAAATAAATTCTGGAACTCAAGAAAAAGAGTGTCTCTGGAGGAAGATGAAGTCCAAATTCACCCAGCTAAAGGGCTCAAACCAGTCGTGTCCTTCCTACCGCAGGCAAGGAGCAGGCTCTGACTCACCATCCGCCACCACAGCCCCTTGGGACACACATGCTGCCCATCTTTGACTCGCATGGCGCGCACACCAATTGTCCAGCGTGTATCACAGAGCCTACGTACCTTCTCGGCAGCCAAAGCTCCCTTCAGCCCAACAAAAAGCAGGTGAGCACCGTAAAGGAAGCGCTGTCACAGGGGACAACCCGAGCAGGCTGTCCTGTAAAAAGCCAAAGGAAGAGAGAAAAGCGAAGCAGGAAACTGTGTGGTCACAGACAGATTTTCTGCCCCAAACTTGAAAGCCTAAAACACGACGAGAGGCGTGGCTCTCTCCAGTCCTTGCGGTGTCCCTGGAAACCAGTTAAAGATCAATCCAGAAACAAAAACAAGCCTGAAACAACCTCTCAGAATCAGATAGAGCTATTTTTATGGCCTCAGAGACAAATTAGCCAAACAGCCAGGGATGAGCCTCGTAGCACAAGACTTTAAACCACCTTTATTGAATACATAGTCTCACTGAGCAAAGCTGTGGTAGCTTCACACCCATGTACTCTCCAGGTCCTGCTCACAAGGAAGCCAGATCAGATTTTGCTGATCCTGGGCGGTGGGCTGGGCTGCCATGGGCTCAAGTGATCCACATCATGGAAGTCACTGAGGGGTCCTGGTAGCCTTGGCTAAAGCTGACACCTGGAAAGAATCCAGGACACCAGAAATCTAGCATCTCTTCCTTGTCTGTTGGGCCTCGAGAGCCTAGACCTGGGGCTTCCCATGTCCTCTCCCTCTCTCACCTTGTGCCAGACCAGTTTCTAAAGCTCTTTCCTAATATACCAGTCATGGGGATCTGGATAATGAAGTGCTTTTCTTCCGGTGCATAACTGTAGCATGCATGGTCCGTGGCATTGCACAAAATGAAGACACAAATTAGGGTTTGATCAGGTGCAGTCTTCAAGATTTTGACCCTCAAGACGCCTGAAGCCTGGGCACTGCAATGTTTTATCTCTGTCCTATCTAGACCTGCAATCTGGATGCCAGCAATATTCCTCTGGAAGAAGATCAACCCTACAGCACGATGCTAGAGCTAAGACAAATACCCCTGAGGGCCAGGAGAGGCAGAAGATCCAAATCGTCATCTGGGCATGGCCCAAGGCTGTCACTGTGGCTGCAGGAGAAGGGGGAAGCGAGACTCTGGGCAAAGGAAGTGACAGAAGCAAATATCTATTTTGTCTCTGCTGTATGCAAATACCTCCCGGGGGGACACTCCTGCTGCACCCATGTCTGGTGTATGTGCGGAGTGGATGGCGAACCTCACGTTAGCAAAGTTCTAGCCAGAAATAAGAGCGATGGATTCAGATAGATGCCTGTTTCTGTGGGGGAAAGCCAAGGGCAGGTGAGCGTTGAGTGCATTAATGCTGGTATATTGCGTAGTGGGCAGACAAGAGCATGAAGCTGGTGTCGTATAGCACATGGGCTGCAAGCGAGTTGGGTCTGTGTTGCCGGTGGAGGTGGCACCTCTGCCCATCAGCTCCATCTGAGCTGAGGCATCCTCCGCTCTCCTCCACAGGAGGGACAGCCGCCGGGTGTCGTGTTGGAGACCAAGAGCATGTCCATACTCCGGATCGCAGGCGGACGGCTGAGTGTGAGCTCAATATAAACGGCCAGCTACCATCAGGTAAAGTCTTTCTAAAGCTGACGTGTCAGCCGTGGCATTCTGCTGTCTTTGCTGGGGTTGCACGCACACCAGTCTCACACTGAACTGACTAACACCGTATTCCAGGTTTTTGTGGGAGATCTGGAGGTTCAGGTTCTCCACCTGCAGATAAAAATAGCATTTATGTTCACAACACAGGTGAGCTAAGGACAGATTTTCCCACCTGTGGATACAAAATATAAAATATAGTCAGTGAAATCCAGTGTTGAGAAATGTTGTCTGAGAGCCACAGGATCAGGATCTGACCTTGAGAAGCAGCAGAGCAGTCGCTGCCGACCGTACCCTGCCAGTACAAATGAACACAGTCACCCCAGGCCAAATCTGGCAATTGCTAATAATCAGGCTAAGACAATGACACTCACTGTCACTGATTTGTTTTCCGTGTTCTCAATTCTGGCTTAGAATGGGAAGAATGGGGCCTCACCGGGAAGAGACTCTTCTTCTTCTTCTTCTTCTTCTTCACACTTAATGGGATTAAACATCCCCCATCCTTTCCTGTTCTCCATAGGAGAACAGAGAAAAATCTCAGTTTCAAACCTCCCATCCCAAATCCAAGAAGTATTTTGTTTAAAGTCTTATTTATTGAAGTTTAAGACTAGCTTATAAAATACAGAAGCTCTCTCTCCATACGAGGCATTAATCATGCCTTTATTTCCCTCTCCACCAGGAAAACTAGAAATAATGGACCTAATTTTGAGCAAAACATGTATTGCCACTACTAATATAAAACTCATATAAGACAAAAAAAAAGGGGGCTTTAATTAGTTTCAACACAACAATTTTCCTTCTAGAGTAGATATCAGATTAAAGTAAGTAACAAGCAGTTCAACTAGTCAGAACTAATGGATTCTGGACACTTGTGGTCTACAGGCACTGACTTTGTGTTTTATGATCTGGGTGCTAACTTACTTCATATGATATGTAAAACTCTGCCTCTTGTTACCTCTTGTTACTTCTGCAAAAAAAAAAGAGTAATTTTAACAGTATTTCTAAGAGTATTTGAACATAACAAGAGCAGACATGAACAGAAACGCATCCTCTATTTCTTTGCTAATTCACACAGTTTCAGAAAGCTGGTCATTTTTTAATCATGTTTGCCTCAGTTTTATGAGGAGCAGAAAAATCTCAACTTCTGTTTCCTTTGCAATAAAAGATTGTTTTCACGAACATTCAAGGCTCCTTTTCTGGGTTAGGAAAGCAAGATGATATTGTTTTTCCATTTACTTTCTCCTCTAGAGCATGCTGCTCTCAAAAACAAGGTCTGTGTCCCCGGGGTCGGATGGCATAACTGTGTATACTGGCTCCGAGGATTCAGCTGTCCATCTCCTGAGGCTACGGGGGATTCTTTTCCATGCTCAGAGGATTATCTTTAATATTAATCTCCCGATGTTTGCAATGAGCCATTCCATTTGCAGGTCAGAAGGCTCGCTAGCAACTGCCTGGCATTTGCGCTGCTTCTTCTTGCTCCGCACTCCACAGCAGACTGTGATTTTTAAGGTGGGCAGACAGTTTCCAGCAGGTGATACAGCAGCGGTCCACACCGCTGCCATCGGTCAGGTACCCTAATCCTTAGTCCACTAAGGACCAGGGTTAGAGGTCTTCTCATGTGCAAAAGAGGTGTTCTGCCATCCCTGGATTTAAGGAGTTGACACACTCTTAACTCTGAAAAGCCCCTTCGCCCCGTAAAGTAAAATCATTAAACCTGGCTCTCAAAATGGAAGAACCTCAAAGCTGTAGGCACATGGTCCTTGGAGGAGGGCCACAGTGCTTGCCTTAGGTGCTCTGAATCGGCACAGAATGCTGCATCAGAAGGCAGAGGGTCAGGCTTACGGAAATAGTGAGAAGCAACTGGGTGATGGAAAACAAGAAAAAATAAAGGCAAGGAAGGTCTCAGAGGTTTTTCCTCTTTGCCTGTGCTCTAGGGCTGTTAATTTTTCCTTCCAGAAGTACCTACCCTCATCCTTCCATGGAACCGCCCAGAGCACAGGTAAGGGATGGCAGGAGCTGAAGACACCTCACCTTTCATACAGTGGACCGCTAATCAGAGCACTGCTCACAAATGGGGGGAGGGTTTTAGGCCTTCTGCAGCCCCACCAAATTCCAACTTGCCTCTTAAACCCTGATACCAGTCTAATGATCAGAGTGGAGACCTTCCACTGCCTGCCCATGGCTCCATGGCTGTGCCTTGGCCCAGGCAAGGTTTCAGTGTTCGCTGGGACAGAAAAATCAAGAGATACCACAAGGGAGCATGCCTGTCCCAAAACCTGCAGAAAGTCATAGAATCATAGAATGGTTTAGGTTGGAAAGGACCTTGAAGATCATCGAGTTCCAACCCCCCTGCCATAGGCAGGGACACCTCCCACCAGACCAGGCTGCCCAAGGCCACGTCCAGCCTGGCCTTGAACACCTCCAGGGATGGGGCCTCAACAACCTCTCTGGGCAACCTGTGCCAGTGCCTCACCACCCTCAAAGGGAAAAACTTCTTCTTAATGTTCAATCTAAACCTGTCCTCTTCCAGTTTGAAGCCATTCCCCCTCGTCCTATCACTCCATGCCCCAGTAAAAAGTCCTTCCCCAGCTCTCCTGTAGGCCCCCTTTAGGGACTGGAAGGCCACAATAAGATCTCCCCGGAGCCTTCTCTTCTCCAGGCTGAACAGCCCCAACTCTTTCAGCCTCTCCTCATAGGAGAGGTGCTCCAGCCCTCGGATCACCCTCGTGGCCCTCCTCTGGACACGCTCCAGCCGGTCCATGTCCTTCTTCTGTTGGGGACTCCAGAGCTGGACGCAGTACTCCAGGTGGGGTCTCATGAGAATGGAGTAGAGGGGCAGAATCACCTCCTTTGACCTGCTGGCCACACTTCTTCTGATGCAGCCCACTTAAAATGTCCAGACCATCTTTATTAAGTGTAGAACAGACAATAGCTGGGTACAGGATTCACATGGGTGGAGACACATTAACCAGTGAACTATGTATTTTGCCATCCAATTAGCTAAAGTTGGCATATGGTTAACTCTGAGGATGGTCTCCAGTATTTTATGCTGGAGTAGGATGCGACTCCTTCGGACCTTATCCAGCAGAAGGTACGAAACGTGGTAATTGCAGAACAACTAAGGAAGAAACCGGTTCCTTCTTACAAGACAGAAAAGCAGAATATTCATATCTGGCATTATGTCCTTACACAGGCCTGGCTGAGGGAAAGGGACCAAAAGCCTATTTGTGTGGGGGCGAATGCTATTAGAAGGAATAAGTGAACGACGACTCTCTTTGGGAAGGACTGTGGGCCCACAGCAGTGACTGAGGTGCTGGGGAAGCAGGAGGTCGGGGAGGAGGGTCGCTCCTTCAGCAGAAGAAAGTCGGTCGGTGGGGTATTTTTAAATTTCTCCTGCAAGGTGCGGTGCAAATAATGTCTGTGGCATGGAGAACAGATGCAAACAGGGCTCATTTTGGGGCTGAAGCACCAGAGAACAAGCCCCATGGGAGTCACCAGTGCAGACAGTGCCCGTGTGCCCCAGCAGAGGCATCAGGGCTGGCCGTGTGATCATCCTGCAGCAAGGAACATATGCACATGGTTGGTGAGGAGCAGCTCGCTATCTCCCTTTATCAGGGCTCAACAAGGATTTCGAGCGAGGTCGCTGTTTGTTTGTCTGTGCTTTTCCTCCTGCCCTGCCCCAATCTGCAGGAGATGTTGTCTTCCCAAAGCAAAAAGAAATATGGGCTTGCGTGCACATGGGACAGGAATCTGTCCAGTCTTTGCCAGATGGGAAAATCTTTGTCTTTGCCTCTCCGCTTCCGCAGCGTGGGGAACAGACGGACCCGAGGCAGCAGCGTGGCGGTGGGTCCTGCAGAGAGGGGCTGGAGGTGGTGCATCCCGTGCCGGTGTGCTGCAGGAGGCTGAGAGCAAAGGGAGGTTTCAGGCATCCCCTTTTTCTTGCACCTCTGCTGGCAACTGCACGTCCCATGCCTGGATGTGCGACTCTTTCCAGTTAGGAAACTGGGAAATCGCACGCTTAACTTCGGCTCAGGAATTGCAAAGCAGAAGCCAAGAAGTTTCCAGGGAAACCTGTTTCATAACCTGGACTGCAGTGCTTTAGCTTCCAGACTGCAACGGAATTTATTTTTATGATATTAAACTCTTACATCCCACAATTATTTTCTGTCTGTGTGTACACAGTGACATGTACTTGTGTTTCACACATACTTTGAACCATCAAAAGGTAGGCCAGATGCTGCTTTTTGGTCTGCATGAAGCGTAGATCCACACTGAAGACGACAGCTCTGGGAAGTTAGACCGTGTCTGGATAAAATTGCTGTGTGCTCGGATCAGCGGTACTACAGCACAGGAATGACCACACCATCCTTGAAGCCTACCTGCTGAGTTGGGGAGGACCCTGACAGCTTCAGTAAAAACCTTTCCCTGCACTTTTGAGGCCAGCCGTTGCTACAAAACATTCCGGGGCCATCTCCAAACTGTGTGTTTTAGCTAGGGAGTGGTGTCAGGGTTGTTAAATCCGTGCTCTCAAGCTCTGTGCTCGCAGTTCCCAGAATACGTTTCCCTTTTCTGGATATCCAGGAAAGTCCTTCTGGCAGCCTGTGGTACGAGCCATTGGCAAAATAATCCTGTGAGTAAAACCACCACCTCCAGGAGGAGCGAAGCACTCACCTTCCTGGGGATGCTGAGCAGGACGGCGGGACCAAAGAGATGCCGCATCAGACTTTGGGTTTGCATAGAAAACCAAAAATGATGAAATGCAGAAACAACAACAACAACAGAAAAGGTATTTACAATTTTCCCCGAATGTTGTGTGTTTGTGAAAACACTGTCTCTGCTGTGAGCACGACTTTGACTTGGTTAAAACCCAACCCACCAAACAAAACCATTCTTAGGGTTTTTGGGCTACCATTCCGGCCAGGTTACATAACTCAGTTTCAACACATCATTAGTCCAAGATATTTCATTCAGTGTTTGAGTATTACATTGTAATTATTTCCATGTATTTATTGCATAGAAGGTGATTTTGAACCATGAAATGAAAAATGGAAATTATTTTTTTTATTTTTTTCTGTGAAAATTAACAGAATCACATACTGACTTAAGCAGATGAGCCCAAACTTGCATGTGCTGTTTTCACTACATGTTACTGCCAGTAGAAGTAACACAGGAGCAAGTTTTGCTGCTAGCAAACTGGGCACACACTCTGGTTTCTCACTGGTTTACACCAGTGCTAGTGAAGCAGAATCCACAATAACAGGTTGAGGCCCACAGTATAGGCTGAACTCTAGTGAAATATATCTGAAGGCAGGATATGCCTGAACTTCAGCAATTTTCTAGTCAAACCTCTGCATGATCAGTCAATTTAACGTAATTTTATGTTGAGCACATAGGCACTTTATTGCTGTAAAGCTCTCAATACAATTTAATCCCTTGCAGATCAAAGCTCTCACTGTGCAGTTCTTGGCACGATGATGACTTTGGATGTAGGATATTGGAGTACTAAGCATTTGCTCTCAACTAGGTTCTAAAGAAAAAAAAATAAATCTGAGTATTTCTGTTCAAGTCACTGACTGGAATTGATCTATTTTGAATATGTACCAAGAAAAGTGAAATCAGAATCTGTTTCTCTGAACCATCACCTAAAAGATGTCTGTTGTTGTACTTAGCATTTTTCATCACTTATGCACCTGAATGTGAAATATATTCAGAAATCTCTTAAAAAAGTGAATTTACTTATGTTGGCATATGAGTGGTGATAAACTCCTGAAACACATCCATTCGTTCATCTGATCTACATACATAATTAAGTAGCTTTAGGGGAAGCTTATCTGGAAAAGGAGTCTCCTTCACACAGCGAACTACGAAATGTGACATCCGTATTAACCACAGCTCTTTCTACCCCTCAAAACACGAAGAATGGCTTCTTGTGGAGAAATGATGGCTCTTGTCGTAGGGAAAACAGCAAAGGCAGCACGTGTCCTGGTGCTCTCCATTACACAGGAGCAAAGCGAAGGGCTGAAGTCATCTTAGCGCGGCAGGCCCTGTGGCAACACTTGGTTTGAAAGGTATCTAGCTGTGGATTCGTTCGTCTCAGAGAAACCAAGAAATGTTTATGCTCTCTAACAAATTTTAAATAGCGCCCGAGATCAGGGAACCGCAGGAGGCGTTCAGTCTGGTTAGGGTAAGTCAAGCCAACGGTAGAGGTGCTCCTCCTGCCCAGGCGTGGCTGTTGGGCACACCTGAGTCAGAGCACACCGCTGCCCTGCTCCCCTCTCAATCTCCATCTGCTCAAGGAACAGCAGAAAGGAGCTGGGAGAGACCCATGCTGTTAAAACACTGAATTTCCTACAGACGGAGTATTTTCCTTGGGAAAAAAAAAAAAAAAAAAGAACAATTCTAGAACAATAACAAAATTCATCTCATGATCTTAAACCATGTGAGCACCACCTAGAGATTTAAAATTCAACAAATGTTGGCAGCGGACTTCATCCTACTGATCTGCTCTGAGAATGCTGATGCATTTACAGTAAATCCCTAACCCGGCCAGTTGTGCAACAAGCTGAAGTGACACAAAGTATTAACACTTATGGTGGTGAGTCAAAATCAAACAAACATCCTTCTTTTATAAGCTTTCTCACAGCATGTAGTAGCATGTACTGCGAGTAATGAAACATCTGTTACAGCCCCGGCTCTCTCGCAACCGGGTGAGTGTTGCAATCGTTCTGCGGGGCCAGGCTTCACGTCGGGGCTTTAGTGGGCAGATGAAAAGCATTGGCAATGGACAATGCTCATCTCAGCTGATTCAGGAAGAATGAAAAAAAGTGGTAATTAAAAAAAAACAAACCAACAAAAACCAACCCTCTTCAAGAGACAGGTTTCCTGTGTGGAAAATAAAAAAGTACCACATTGCACAGTGTCCAAAACTAATTTTAAGTCCATCCTGAGAGATTTATTTTGATGGTGCTTGCAGTTCATCCCTGTGCCCAGAATGCCCCTTGCCAGCAGGTGTAGGTAAGGGCAGAAAAGTGAATGATAAAATAGGCTTAGACGGTTCGCTCCTGTATAAAGTTACCTTCAGACGCAGAAGGCTTCCCCTCCTGCACAGGGGCAAAGGGTCCCCCCCGGCTTCTGGGTATTGCCCAGGGTGAAGCAAGGCTCATTGTCCACCCCCCTGCCCGCACCCTCCCGGGAAGTTTTGCCACTGACCACAAAGACTTGGCCGCGTTTGCTCCGTCGCCTGGCCAGCAGAAAAGGAGACGCCAAAATTCCGGGGAGTCGGAAGTTGAAGACTGGATGCTGCAGAACACGTACTAATTAAATATAGGCACGCTCTCATTTCCCATCAATTAAAATCTGCACTTAAAAAGCACTTGTTTGAGGGCTTTGCTGACTAGAAATAGTTTCCTGTGTCTGAATGCTTTTGCATTAGACCTTAAAGATGATGTCTGCTTTGGGTATGAGTGATGACTGTAAGCTGTGCAGTCCTACCAGCTATTACAGAACTGGGACACAGAAGACGGATTTGCTTGGGTTTTTCTTTTTTCCAGCTCAACAAGGAATTAGATACACTAAAATTTGTATATCGCTATAGCAAAGTTCACGGAACTATTTTTCATGAGAAAAGTTTTCTTCTAAAAGGAGACGTTGTTGCTCAGAGCTTGCTCAGCATTAAGCCTTTAGGCAAGTTCCTGAAGAAGGCATGAAGGGCTTGCGTTCTCATTTACTGCATTTCTATACTGCGCTCAGAAATGTTCAGAGGAAAATTCCCTCGGTCTCCTGCTTTAATGTGTTTTTCTTCCAGACCGTCTGTGCAGAAGCAGAGTTAATGATTCCTACAAGATCAGCCTGCCTCCCCCTCTCAGTTCTGAAATACTTCCTCTCTATTTTTTTTTTTTTCTTTTTCTCCCAAGGGAGGAACTTTTCTTGCTCATTTATGGCCCCGGATTACTGATCTCACTCTGTTTGTATTGCAATACTTGAACCCTTCAATCAGAACAGGGATATCTGCGTAGCACCCACAGAGATTAACAGAAAAGTCAACTCTTTGGAATTCCCCCTTATTTCTGACTGTGAGAAGAGTGAGAGAGTTTAATATTAGGAAACCAGCAAGGTAACGAAGTCGACGGCATGCAGCTGCCGGCGGTTTCGCTCTTGCCCTTCATCTCCCCTTCCCTCTGATTGTTGCAGGTCATTGCATATTTTATCATGTGTCCTGGTTTGAGGTAAAACAGAACCAATTTTGTTCAGTACTTCGCTTCTTAGCTGGGCCTCTTCTAACTACTGAAGTTAACAGCATATTGTGCAGAACGTTCACTTTCTCAGGGTGATAAGACCAATGTTTATAGCTGCTGCCCAGACATGGTATGCAGAGAGGCTCTTGCTTATACTTATTGCCATAACACCCAAGGCCAACCAACNGAGTCCAGCCTGGGACTGCCCCAGTGCCAGCTGGTGTCGTGATTGTCCTCTCGGGAACTTGATACGGTTTTGTATATATTTCATTATTTCTTTTTATTTTATTATTAATATTTCATTAAAGTAGTTTAGTTCTTTCTAAACTCGTAAGTCTCTTTTTCCTCCTCTGCCCCTCTCTCTGAAGAGGGGTAGAGGGGAGCATCTGTCGGTCCTATCTGGGGTCCCCTAGGTCCCCAGTAGCCAATTTGGCCTAAACCACGACATCATGTCACACTTTAAATTTCAAGCTCTCTGGCTCAAGACTGTGTCTTTATCTGAATTTGTAAAGTTCACAGATTTGGGTACTCAAGAACCAGTTAGAAGAGCACAGTTTCAGAAATTTGGAATAACTGTTTAATTAAAAAGCTCTCCTGCCCAACAGGGTCTCTGCACCATCTTCCAGCCCCGTAAGCCGCGAGCAGAAATAGCAGACTTGTTTGTATCAAACAGACTCTATTGTTTTTATTAATCAGTGTTACACGAGCAGGTTAATTAAAAAAGCTACAGTTTGAGAAATATGTCATCTAGCTACAAGATACAAATCTAGGCTGATTGCCATGGTATCTGTTGATGCTCAGCCACTGTAAAAAACTTACAGTTTATTTTCTGATATACAAAACCTCAAGAAAACGTTCCTTGTTACGCGTTCAGTAAAGCTCACAGCATTCTACTACACAGTTTCATACAGTGTTTTAGTGCAAAAGGAAGTACAAATATAAAAATACTGAGGCTCGAA
>VUYV01000332.1:171422-239654 GCA_008711295.1 Anarhynchus alexandrinus | reverse complement strand
AAAAAAAAACACAAAACAAAAAAAACCCCAAAAGCAAGCCGTGGAGTTAGAGGTGAGTGTCTGCTATGGGTATTCTTCTAAGCTCTACGATCTGGGAGTTCGCCATGCTGCCACCGTCCTGGCTGCCATGGCAAGATTCGTTATCGCTGACGCTGAGGCCTGCACCTGAAACAGCGAACAAACAAACAAACAAACAAAAGACTCCGTGAGAACGACATCCCGACACAGCAGCGGTGATACCGTGTCCTGCTCTGCTTTACTCCAGTTAGTGAAGCGCTTCCCTACCCCACAACGATGTGGCG
Organism: Anarhynchus alexandrinus; assembly: GCA_008711295.1. Taxonomy (NCBI): domain Eukaryota; kingdom Metazoa; phylum Chordata; class Aves; order Charadriiformes; family Charadriidae; genus Anarhynchus; species Anarhynchus alexandrinus. The sequence continues at coordinate 239,352 of VUYV01000332.1, read as the reverse complement.
AGTGCTTAGTAGTCCGCAATTCTGGATCCACGGATTATAACATTATCTGACGTAGTTTTTTACCGTCCAGATACGTTTTTTCACAATTCCACTGTCAGTCACTTTATTTGTCCCAGTAAACGGTACAATAGCTATTCAGAGGTTGCCTTGAAATCACAAGGGCATAAATCAAGGCCTGGCTTAGGCTGGGTTCGTGGTCTGGCTGTTACAGTCTGGTATTTCCAAGGACTTCTTCATGAAGAATTGATTTTTAATGATACAATTTCCCTGTTAAACTATAATTCCAGCTGTTTTAATAGGATTGTAATTTCAACATGAGAAAAGACGCTGACTAAATATTCTTTAAACCCACATTTGGCACCAGCTGGTGTATTGTGTTTTTCTTCTACTGTGAGAGAATACTAGACTTTGGCCCATGGAAACTTCCAAAACATGTCTGGAAAAGACCTCACGAGGCCACCTTCTCCATCCTTTTGTCAAGGGAGTTCTGCTAGCTTGTTGCTTCCCTATTTTGGGGTTTTTTTTTGGCTTGGTTTTTTTTTTTGGGGGTGGGGTGGGTGTTGAGTTGATTAGTGTAAAGATACACAACCCTCCACTAGTTTTTATGAAATGTGTATTTTTTCAGACCACAGAATATCAGTTGTAACAATAAACTTCAGTTTGTTTTCAGCTCCTCTCTTTGAGTTGCAGAGCGAATCCTGAAAAAATATATGGGTCTTGTTAGGGTTTAGAGCACTTGGGCTTTAAGTTTGTTGAGAACTGCACATCAGTGTAATTAGGCATGGTGATTTCAAGACAGACTAATTTCAGGCATGGTCTTACAGCAATGTCACTTACAAATAACTAAGCAAGTCATTCATTTTGGGCAGAAGTAGATCTGCACCTACATGCAGCTCAAGGGAGTTGCAAAGGAATGACATTTGGCTCAAAAAGCCCTGAACAGGGTATGCTGGGAGAGGCAGTGATTTGCATTTTCATACTAAAAAACATTTTCAGGAACTTCTATCAGTTGTACAATGCATCTCTTATTTCTGCCTCAGCTGACATCCCAGGCTTTGGCTTGTTTGGCAAAAGACAAGATAAGGTTCATTACTTTTTTGGAACTACCTCAGAACTTTCTATGCCCCCTATTGTTCCACGTTCACTGAGTTTTTCCACAGCACCTCTCCTTCCACCACCACCCAAGTAGGGATGATGTATGGAAAAGGGGGCAGCGGTGGGATGCTCCCTTCCTGCGGGAACTCAGGCTGCAATCTTGAATATGGAGCTTGGTCCAGAGAACCTGAGCAGAAGAACCCACAGGACCAGGCAGGCTTTCCTGCGGAGGTCTGGGAGTGGTCCTGCTAGAAGCCAAACTCAGCTGCGTGAGCCCAGCCCTACCGCATCTGGGTGAAAAGTGGGTATTTCTGCACTGTGATCCTGCTTACACCTGGTTTTGGTGTTTGGGTCACATTGACATCATTGACATCTACCAGATGAGTCCTGTTGTTGGGTCTGCATGACCCAAGCTCTTGAGACACCAGCAATTACTGTCAGAGTACGACAAGAGTAAAAATCCACTAATGTACAGAGATATAATAATAAAGACAAGAAGATTAGGCTCTGAATCATTAAAATACTTGTTTATAAGTGTACTGAAGATGATTAAGCTGTACTTACTGATTTAAATTTATATGCATATTTGACCTTTTCATTGAATCATGGTCTAATAACTAAAAGCTGCTTGAAAGTCCTGGGAAAAACAGCAATTGCATCAGCAAGTTGTTTGTGGGTTTTTGGGTTTTTTTTCCTTATCTTCTCTAAAACTGTTTGTTTTAGAAAGGAAACATAAATGTAATAGAGAAGATAAATCAGACTGCTGTATTTACCATTTGGGGATGCAAGAACAAGGTAATTGTTAGTAAAAAAAAAGTAAAAAAAACCCACTTTGAATGGAGAAACAAACCAAAACTTATTATGTAGCATCACTAACATTGAAATTCACTCAGAATATTTCTTTGGGCTGAATAAAGTACAAATTCTGAAAAGGAAAAAATACATTATTGAAAAAGTTTGCAATCGTATTATATAAATCCTGGGTTCAGATTTCAAGGTGAACACTGACTGTTGGGGTTAGAATGATATTTGCCTTCCTGGTGGTGACACTGCAATTATTCAGTACGGGGTTTCTTAAAGATTCTTGTGTTGGTCACTACAAAAAGATCAGACACCAGTCTAATACGGTATTACACGACATATCTTCTTAAATGACATATACGTGCATCCTTTGTGCACGCGCTGTGCAAAGTAAGAGGAGATATTTTTTTTTTGCTATGGACATTCTTATCAGCAACTTGGTAAACCAGCGCCTGAAGTATGCTACTTGGGGTTTACAAGGGCCTTGTTCTGCTGCTGATGCAAAGGCAAACTCTGCGTGAGCTGATCCTTTTTAGGAATGAGAGCCGAAATGTGATCAGGATGCCAGCTCACCAAACGGTCACCACGGCTGGGGAGGGCACGACTGTTTACACGATGGAGTTTCACAGAGCTCATAGGTCCGGCTTGTTCTCAGATTAGAGCAGAATTTGAACACAATCAGATCCAAAAAAGCGTGTACTCCCTGAGGGATGCTACCGTTGGACGATAGGTACATTGAGGGGGGTATTACTTTTCCCCAGTTTGTGAAGAAACTATTTTAAGAGAAAGACGCAGGGAAGTGAGGCCTTTCTTCCTTTCTTTTTGGATCAAAGGACTAACTAGAAGCTGAGAAGTCACAGCTGGCATTGCAAGGCCAGCCAGATCCCTCCAGTGACATCTACTGGCTGAGGGATTTCTTCAGGGCATTCCCACGTGTCCTTGAACGCCAGCTGTTATCATCTGCTTGTTCAGATACATCGCAGACTTTCACTAAAACATTTTAAGGGAGACGGAGTTTGTTTTGTAATTACTGTACCCATGTCTCTGGGGAGACTTTTTATCTCATAAGCACTTCCATCTTGATTTCTGAATAAATCATGACTTATAACGTATGTGTAAGATGTATTAGAAATTAATAAACTACACAAACCAACTTTAATTCTTCTTGCAGGGTTTTGACTCTACAGAAACGACACCAGCAGACATCCAGTCTTCTACAAATAAAGTTCAGATTGGACTAAAAACGCTTCCTGGATATCACACAGCCACGTTCAACAGCCAGCCGATCGCATATTGGTGAGCAACCACAAATGAGAAGTTGAATGAATACGCAGACTGGCTACCCTTCCTTCCTTTTTTTTTTTTNTGTGAAGTGAGCCCTTCAATACAGAAATGACGTAGGTTGATAAGGCGGGGCACGAATCTGGCACTTTGCCACCGTCTACAATTTACCTGCCCCATCACAGACAGTCTCCAGGATGTTGCACGGAACACCTTTCAGAGTTTGAAATTTCATTTTTTTCCTCTAGTTCTGGATGCCCAACGTGAGACGCTTAATTCTTAAACCAGGCATCTCCAGCGATAACATCAAGATTTAAAAAAAATCCTGACTTTGGAACCCGAGATGTATTGCATTGAAAATTATGAGTTGGTTTCTATAGCGTCATTATTGTAATAGCTGCATTTGTGATGGGTTTTTAACTTATATAGCAGGTTTTTTTGAGGTATTCTCCCTGTTGAATATTTATTTAGGATTTATCACATACTCCTCTATTAGAAGCAAAACCATGACACCACTCTAACCTATGAAGGTCTTTCCTACAGGGGTGGGTCACCAGTCAGCACTGGAGGGGTTTGGGCCCCTCTCAAAGGCTTTGCTGTGCTTTGCATTCACATCTCACCCAAAGGAAGGAATCGGTTCAGTTTTGCACATCACAGAACGGGGAGGACAAGAGCATTTGTAGGAGAAGGGAATATGGATGGAAGCTCAGAGATCAGCAAAGCTGTTGTGCATTTATGGTATTTATGCTTTCAAGCAAAGCTGAGGGCCAGCGTGCTGCTTTGGGGCAGATTCCATCTACTTTTATCCTCTTGGCTCCTCTTTTAAGTCCCCAGCCCTAACCAGAGTAGAAGTCCTTAGAGAATTCTGCTATATTGGGCTTTAGCCTCAATGACGGTAACATACGACTCTGTGACAATCTGGAAGGCAATGGTCTTATTAAATTGTCTACCAATATAAACCTTGCACAAGAAATCAGAGAAAAAATGAGATCTAGTCCAAAACGACAGCACTTTTAAAATTAGTTAGTGCAATTAACAAAAACTAATTAGTAAATAATTGTTATTCTCAGTAGAACCTAAGCCTTTCGTTCATTATAAAAGCCATAAATGAAATATAATAAAATAAATAATTTAAGCTGAATTCATAAAAATTATAAAAAATAATGCTTTAGCACATAGCAATAGGCAGGACGCGTCCCTAAATTATTTTTTCCTGCCATAATTGCTCTGGCATTTCCTCCATGCAAACTGCCTTGGAACTGCCTTTCCTTCCAAAAGATTCCCACAGAATAAAAGGTGATATAGTCACCATAGTGAATCCTAACTACGTATTTCTGGATGGAAATGAACATATTTGATGGAAAGGAGGAGTTAATTGATAAGACATTCAGAGGCCATGGCTTTATGATATAAGAAGTCCAGCTTTTGGATTTTTCGCACCAAACAAAAATTTCTATGGCCATGCGACGCAAAGCTTGCATAAAGCTGTCGTAAAAGCTGGCTAAGAAACAGTACACTGTTGTCCCCCTAAGTTGCTAGAAATGCAGTTGTATGCCTTCATCCGACCCAGTCCGTATTTCAGGTTAATCTGTAATTAGGCCCAGCATTAATGATTAGGGAACCAAGGGCTAAGTGCATAGTTCTACGACACATTTCTTTAGCAATAAGGCCAAGTGTGCCAACGCATCTATTTGCGGAGCCCCGCTGCAAACTGCAAGTTACTAAACCATTGCAAGTTAAAGAATAAAGTTGTGCTGGGGGGGGGTCTGCTTGATTTTTTTTTTTTTGAACCTGCATCAGTCATCCTTCATTTCTACTGCTGAGAGCGGCCAGATGCAGTCCGAGGGTAGGGGCAGGGGGAGGAATGAGATTTTAGCGTTGCGGTGATTATACCCTCATTCTCGCTGATCCTGGCCGCTAGATTAAACCTTGCGGCTACAGGCAGTGGAGCATAAATTAAAGTAACCTTCAGAGAGCTCCAAACTACATAAGCAGAAAGGACAGATGAAGTGCAAAGAGGCATAAAGACATTTTTGCATATTCCTCTGCTAATCAGTGCTGATCCTCAGCCAGCCTCCAGAGTGGGAGCTAATATTTTAGCACAGCTAAGGGTGAGTTTGGTTATAGATTGACAGTTTTAGGGTAACGACAGATAATGGAGGTTTCTGTTTCTGCTTATCAGAGGTGAAGCTCGAACAATAGCTGAGTGAGCATTTCTATTCTTCCTCTGCATCCCAACGCCATACCTCCCAGTTTAGGAGTGACAAAACCAGCTAAGGTGGTGCAAAGCACCTTTTCCCTGCTCTCCCAGGGGCTCCTCTGCTCGAGATGAGGAATTCTCAGCCTACTGAAATAAAGCCTGGTCTAAAAAGGTTTGAGAAGCACTGCTTATGGCCAATGACAGGCGAGCAAGGCAGCAAAAAGGCGTCCCAGCTGCCCATACACTTCAGCCTACTTAGAGAAGAGGTCGTGGTCTTCCAGTTGATGATGACCACTGCTTCCATGGAGCTGCGACTGGTGCTCAAAGGGCATCAAACTGATGCGGAGTGGCAAGGGGAGAGGGGGAGGGGAAGAGGAGTCTCGAGTTGTTGCGGTTTCACGTGAGTATGAGCAACGTTGCAAGAGAGGAAGAAGAAACATGCTGCCAGGAGGCACCAGGAGATAGGCTCCTCGCGGTGCCTGTTAGCTTAACTGTACCATAAAATTCCCGTCAGACCACAGCTCAGTGACTGCTTTGGCAGCATAAGCCTGTGCTGCCAAATAGAGAACACTTTCCACCTCCTCATCTCCCTTTTTATTGCTTCCACGTGGTTCCCTCCCTCGTGCCATCGGGAGCACCTTGACTCCTTGGCCGTGCACTGAACTGGACTGGAGAGCAGGTCTGGGTGAAAACAATAAAACAGACACGACTTGTAGTTACAGAAAAGCTCACATTCTTTTGACTTAAAGTATGTGTTGAGCTACAGCTTGTATCTAAGGCAATAGCTGATAAACATTTACTTTGGTGGTTTAACCTAAACACCGCCTACTCACTTTGGCTTGTTCAAATGTGTGGGGCTGCAACCAGATTGGACAACTGGTTCGGCTTAGAAATCATCTGGTTTTTGCCCCCGTAATGTTGCTGGGGACACAGTTTGGGCACACAAATAAGCATTGGGGTAAAACAGTCAGGTACTACTTGAATCACTAATACAAACAAAAGTATTTTTCTCCAACTGTGGCCTGAGGTCTCTGCTTCAAATCACATTCATACAAAAGGCTCACAAGAACAAATGATAATAACATATTAATAAAGAAGGCAATGATAAAATTTTGGCAAAATAATCAAAAGCTGGTTCGAGACCTACTTCCTTCAGAAAACAAATTAACTAAGGATGGAGCATGAAGTTTTATTAAAAAATCATTAAATGCTAAAGTTGTGGTGAATTATATTAACCACGAGTTTTAACTGCTGCTGTTGCCTAGATTGTTCGTCATGATTTAAGGCTCAGTCTTCCACAGCGTGTAGAGTTTACTGCAGAAAATAGCCCAACTGATGTCAAATCAGCTGCTTAAGCAGTAAACACTGTGTGCGATGGTGGGAGTGTTAGATGTGAATGGCTTCATATCTTACTAACTATCTGAGAATTATCTGGTTTCCTTAAAAATATTCAGGAAGGAGTGAAAAAACTAAAACCTACCGTCTTAGGTACTTAAAAAATGTTTGCAGCTGTAAGCTTATGGACCTAGATTTGAAAATCTTGCTCAAAATCTTTATCTGCATAACATTGTAGAAGTAGTCTGCAAAATGCCCAGGACAATTAATAGATACAATACAAATTTTGTAACAATTTTCATAAAAATTTGTATTTCTTAGCATTAGGCCAGTTATTAATCACCCAATTATCTTCATAATTAGAAAGTCCTCTGCAATGGAAATTGGCCTAGGAGATAAAGTATTATAGAATCATAGAATCAAAGAATGGTTTAGGTTGGAAAGGACCTTGAAGATCATCGAGTTCCAACCCCCCTGCCATAGGCAGGGACACCTCCCACGTCCAGCCTGGCCTTGAACACCTCCAGGGATGGGGCCTCAACAACCTCTCTGGGCAACCTGGGACAGTGCCTCACCACCCTCAAAGTGAAAAACTTCTTCCTAATGTTCAATCTAAACCTGCCCTCTTCCAGTTTGAAGCCATTCCCCCTCGTCCTATCACTCCATGCCCCAGTAAAAAGTCCTTCCCCAGCTCTCCTGTAGGCCCCCTTTAGGTACTGGAAGGCCGCAATAAGATCTCCCTGGAGCCTTCTCTTCTCCAGGCTCAACAGGCCCCAACTCTTTCAGCCTCTCCTCATAGGAGAGGTGCTCCAGCCCTCGGATCATCCTCGAGGCTCTCCTCTGGACACGCTCCAGCAGGTCCATGTCCTTCTTGTGTTGGGGACTCCAGAGCTGGACGCAGTACTCCATGTGGGGTGTCACAAGAGTAGAATGACTACACTGAATAAAACTACCACTTCATTAGCGGCATTCCCAGTCTTCCAACCAGTTTGACTGTTTTCCATGGTGTCACTGAAGGGAACAAATCCCTGAAATTATTGGTGCCAGACCACTTAACCTGCTAATGTCACCAGTACCTCGCTGTTGTCTCTTGCAAGGCTTGATGGTACCCCCAAATATCATCCAGATGACCTCCTACTACCAAGCTTGTCCATTTTTATTTCACCTGGTGCCTAGAGGAGGTGGGTTTGGGTTGGGCATCGGCCAGGTCTTATCAGGTGGTGCTGCTTTACCTTCGTGGTCATCTTATCGGCCATTCCCATGTTGACCTATCTTTGAATCAGGTTTCACTTAATTTCTTCCACCTGTGACCATGTCTGGCTATCTGTTTATATCATCATTTGGATAACCTGAAGTTTCATTGGTGGAGTAGGTAAGAAGGAAGAAAAGCAATACATAACTGAGGGCAAAGCCTGGGATTTTGAAGACTTGAACTCTAAGTGTATTGAGGGGAATCTGATTACAAATGTTCTGTTTTGTAGGTGTGGTTTGAGTGTGGACACCTAGAGTGGCCTCCCCTGCTTCTGTCCTCCAGCAATATGGTGAGCTCATCACAGATGGCTCTTGCATTTGGGCAGAAGTCTATCTAGTTTATCTTTCCAGTGTACACCATTTTTTCAGATCCAAATGTATTTTCTATAAATATTTTGCCCTACACTTATTGGGAGAATCAATTTTTATGAAGTTATGCTATTTTTCACATATATATATATAAAATAAAGATAGGCATATATAATCTATATATCTGTATATAATCTATATATCAACTTGAAAAATAAAGGAAAAGAAAAGATGGGACATGTCTAGAGGCAGCAAATGAGCCATTTAGGCACTTGTGAAAAAATGTCGGAGCCTCCAATCTGCTGCTGCTTTCTGTAGGTCTACTTATCATCATGACTCAAAACGTATTTTTGCAGACTCCTTCTCTGTTGTTTTAGATAGCCCGCACAATATTTTTCACGCAATAGCAGTCCAAGGCAAAACAATTTTACTTCAGATTTCCACTGGCAATCAGATTATATTAACGGATCTCGTTAATTGGATCTCAGGGAATGTGACACCATTGTGATGAAGAACAACATAACAACCTGTGAGGAACAAGGAGAAGAGTCACTCACCAGTCTTTAAAGCAAATATTAGGTCATCGAACTCCTGCGATTCCTCATCAGCAACCAATGAGCTGGTACTAAATCCTCCAGAAGGGTGGAAAACATTGCCATTTTGTGGACTCTGCTTAAAGGCAGCACTAGCTTGACTAGCAGGCTGCAAGGATGCCCTCTCCCAGTCTGCGGGCACCTGCAAAGTTTAAAAAGACACAGAAATGCAGTAATCATCAAAACTATAGCGCAGAAGCTGGACACTGTGACTGGAGCTGAACTCAGGACCAAGAGATTATGGAAACAGCTATTCTGTCACTTCTGTAGTGAACCAGGTAGCCTTTCTTTTTTCTTTACTAAAATATATATATATATATGTAACTCTATTACAAGACATTTAACGTTGTGTTTATTGTACCTTCCCGAGCTATCTCAAAAACTTGAAAAACTGTTGCTATTTCTGACCATTGGCCTCTGGTATGGAGAACTTAAAATGAAAGCACTGAAAGGTTCCAGCTCACTCCTCTTTTACCACTGCCTCTTCCTCTCCTGGACCCTGCTTCTCCTTTCCATAACCTCTAATCATAATTACTTGCCATTATATGATTTACAGTTGGCAACCCACTGCTTCCCATGTTTATCAATACAACATTTTAAAGTAATTTGCCAGTCTTTGAAGGTTCTGGTGGTGGTATGAAACCCTCCAGTTTTTATATCAACTTTGCTATAGTTCACCTGCCACTTCAGGAGCTGTACAAAAAAACCAGAATTTCAGTTCATGAGAAAAGAGGTGGTTTTGAAAATCTATCTACTCCTTAAATGTGATGAAAAGCTAAAATACCGAACTCTAAAGAAAATATGTATTTTAGGACAATCACAATATATTTTCTTGGTTTATTGCTCATCCACTGCTCTACATAAAAGCTTGCCATGTAGAGCTGAGAAGCTATGATGTCCACTAAACTGGGGATCCAGGCACCACCGTAAGTGAGATGCTGAGAAGTTGAATAAATTTAGTGGTCCGACAAGAGGCAGCTGAGAAGCTTTAAAATCCAGGCAAACCTACAGTCAAGCAGGTAGAGAAAGGGGCAAAACAGCTGCCAGGTGAGCAGCTGGGTTTCCACAACAATTATTTCTAGAACTGACATGTTCCCTCGAAATATTTCAGTTCCATTAAATTGGTTTTTTCTTCCTGGAAAAACTGTTTAGCTGGAAAATTTTCAACTAGTTCTATCAACCTGCACATGTATGTAGCAACAAAAGTCACCTTGGTTTACTACAGGTAGTAAAAATTGATAACTAGCAGCATTCCAGTTCCAGCAATGAAGAGATTGAAAACCATCTCCCTCAAAATTTTTTCCCTTTTCCCTTTTGCCTTTTCCCTTTTCCCTTTTCTCTTTTCTCTTTTCCCTTTTCTTTTCCCTTTTCCCTTTTCCTTTTCTTTCCTAATTTTATCCTATTCTATTAAAGTTTCCAGAAATTTTCCAATGACTTGGAAAATTAAAACCTTAAAACTCATCTAAGACCTACGGTAAGCTGAAAGAATTAACATGATATTTTGATTTCTCATGACCTACTTTTGACATCACTTTAGCCACCCTCTGTAACAAACTGAAGACTCAAGTGGAAAAGGGGAAATTCTCTAGATGAGATGTCACCAGAGAATTGTAAGTTCCAAGAATATCACCATGGTTAAAGATAACAATTTTTACGGTAAAAAAAAAAATAATCCCCCCCTCCCCAAACCCAATTTATAATAATTAGCATCTTGTTCCCATGTATTACACTTTAGTACTGCCGATTAAATCTCCAGGTACATTTTCCACACACAAGGTAATGACTATAGAGCACTGTTACCTCTTCCATAGCGCTGATGAGGTTCTGAGTGGACTTGCTGATCTCTCCACCTGCAGCCGGCAGACCACTGCCGTGTGTGAAAAAAGCCGATCCCGGAGTTGTGTGCCCGTTCATGTCTACAGTATAACTCGCTTTCACAGGACAGCAAAGTTGGTTGTGCAGGATAAAATATACCACAAAGACATAAAGACCCTGAAACAGAGACAGGAGAAGAACATCAGGGTGTGAAATGAAGGGAGCTTAGATCAGGGTATGAACGCAGTCACGGCAAGGTCCTATATGCTGTAGCAGATGCCTTCCCTTACACCAGCAGTCCGTGCCTCAAAGAGCTGCAGCCAGTTTCTATAGAAAATAAGAGACAAAGTCACTGCTCATCAGAGATCTGGAAGTTAAAAGTAAGATCATATCCTGAGGCTTCCAGCAAAAAACAAGACCCCAAAGGGTCACTGAAAATGATTATTTGGTTGAACCCACACAGCTGCAAAGCAAAGCCAAGATCCCAACAGCAACAAAAACAACTCGAGTTTCACAGTTGTCATAATAGTGAAAATGTGGTTAAGGGCCGCCTTTACAGCAGGGCTTGGCTGCTGGCCCCTAGCCACACTCCTGTATTTCCTTACCGACCTGCTGGCTCTTCGCACTCTTGCCCAAATCTCAATCATCTCGTGCAAACTGCACTGCTGCCGTCACAGATACCAAGTGGTAGCTATAAATTAGATTCTCTACAATATCTACTAATTCAGCACTGTCTTTCATTTGTGATTACTACAAAGGCTCCGCTGTATGCCTCTGCAGTTCTTCTTTAAAACTTGCTAATTTTGACCTTTAGACTTAGCCAAGAAAAGTATTATAACCATGTCTTTTGTTTGCAAAGAAATCCAGTGATTGAACTTCTTGAATATGAAATCTGACTTTCACTAATTCTTAAGTTGCACTAATACTGAGGGAAAATAGTCCATTTCAATTGATAAATAAACCAGTTCAATAATTACTAAAAAGGGGGTTAACCAAAAGAGTACAGAAAGAAGACTTCTGGATTGTTCCTGATTGCTGCAGTACAATTACATTTGCCTTGTTTTTTCTATTTCACATTGTCCTCTATACCCCTGAAACCAGTTGTAATAAACAGAACAATTTATTGGAAAGGTACCCACTGGCATGAAAGTAATAACTGGGATTATAAATAGTAAAGTAAATAGTAAAAATAGTAAAAATAGTAAAGAGTTTCATCTAATTATATTTGGGAATTCCTAATGGAAGGAATTTTGAAAATATACGGAGACCGCAAATACCCAAGATATATGTTCATTATCGCATCCCTGTAAAGCAGGCAGCATTAAGCCACACTTCATGACCCACAGATTCATCATTTCTAATGCCAAAACTATACGACAAGGCAGTCTGCTCCAAAGTGATACACGGCAGTAGTCAATAGGATTCAATGGGATTTCAGTCTTAGCTGGTCAAACACTGGAAATACCCTCACACAGCCGCTATAAAGCCTTACAGCTCTGTGCGTGCATTTTTTTAAAAAGCAAACCATCAAACAAAAGTCTTAAAAACAACTATTTTGAGTGAACGTTTTCCCACTTTTCCAGATTATTGTTTTTTGTCACAAGGACCCACAGCAGTTAACTGAGAGGAAATGTCTTTGTGATACATGTAAGTAAATACATTCCAAAAACCTGATGCAAACACATATTGCACTTAAGAGACACTAAAAAGGAACTAAAATGTCCTTTCATTCTATAAACAAATCCAAGGACTCTGATGTAGGTCAAGCATAATGGGACCAGCAAGCGGATTTCTTTTAATTTAAGTTGTTTAATGGATGTGAAGAGGATAAAAAAACCCAAGAAGAACAGATAACAGTGACGACACTGAATTCAGAGCAGCCTCTGGCGTTTTGGTCTCTGAGGACCTAGCCACGAAAGCTGCACGTACGTTTCAAGTGGTTTTGTACTTTTCAAGAAAACCCATTAGCTGAAAATGCTGCACAGCCCTGTCTTTCAGAATCGCAGGGACACATTGCTGTGCAAGGCCCAAAGCGATGTCACTCTCCTGTGCAGCCCCAAGTGTGGACACTCATTCTTCCAAAACAAATAAACACGGAATAAAGTGCCACAATTACCTCCTTAACTTGGACTGGTGTCCTGATTTAACTGTCTGTGTGTTTCAGACAGTGCTATTTCTGAGGAACTCTTGTTCTGCCAGAACCATAGAAAGGCATTTTGGCACCCAAAGCATCCTTCCTGCCACCCCCCTCCTGCTGCCACCACTTTTGACCCTTGCTGTGGTCCAGCGATGCAGACCCTTATGTTCTGGGCATTAGGAGCATCCCTGAGATGCATCGCCACGTGTGGCACTCCTGCTGCAGCCCTCCTTTCACAGAATCACAGAATCTCCTAGACTGGAGATTCTGGACCTGTAAGATCATCTAGTCCAATCATTAACATAACTGCTCATGCCCTATGTTGGGCGCCAATTAATCTGTCATGGTTTACACCAAATCGGCTACTGGGGACCTGGGGGACGCCAGATGGGACCAACAAATGCTCCCCTCTACCCTTCTTCAAAGAGAGAGGCAGAGGAGGGAAAAGAGACTTATGAGTTTAGAAGGAACTAAACTACTTTAATGAAATGTTAATAATAAAATAAAAAGAAATAATGAAATATATACAAAACCGTATCAAGCTCCCGAGATGACCATCACGACACCGGCTGGCACTGGGCCAGTCCCAGGCTGGACTCGGTGACGGACGGGAACCGGATTCCGGATCTGCATTCAGGATGGGGATCACAGGCAGACGAACGGAGTCCTCCTCAGACATCGGCCATTGAAGGAAGAGAGCTGACCCTTTGATCCCTCAGCTTTTATACTGAGCATGATGCAGATGGGATGGAATACCCCGTTGGTCAGTTTTGGGTCACCTGTCCTGTCCACTCCTCCCCGCAGGTGGGACCCCACTGCGCTTTTCCGCTTCCAACCCTCCAACGGGGCAAACAACAAAGTTGGTTGCCCTTGGGGGTTATAGCAATGAGTATAAGCAGAGCCTCTCTGCACACCATGCCTGGGCATCAGCTATAAACATTGGTCTGATCACTCTGAGAGAGAACAGTGTCTGCACAATATGCTGTTCATTTCAGTAGTTAGAAGAGGCCCAGCTAAGAAGCAAAGCTACTGAACAAAATTGGTCCTGTTTTACCTCAAACCAGGACACACCGACAAGCCCACCGCTAAACCATGCCCCTGAGCACTATATCTACACGACCCTTAAATACCTCCAGGGATGGGGACTCCACCACTGCCCTGGGTAACGCATTCCAATGCCTTCGCGTTTCCTCAAGGCTGAGAAGGAACTTATGTGCAGTTCAGAGATCTCCTATGTATTGATGACGACAGGTGATGAGACAACTCCTCTGGGTCCTTCCATAACAAGAACATGGACCAAGGTAGGTTATTTGGCTTGTCTAACAACAAGGAGGAGTCATGGGCTGAGTTAGGTAACAGAAACAAAAATTATGAGGTTTGCTTCTCCTGCTCTTGTAAAATACTACTGCAATGCCTTAAAAACAAAAGCTTATAAACTATTGTAACTAAGAAAACCCAACAGTCCTAAGTAGGTTATACGTTAACACAGGAACTGTATTGCTGGGTATAAGATTTCTTGCTCAGCTGGAAAAAGGATGGAACCTTCTTTGACCCGCATTCCTACCCAAATCCCGAGTCTCAAGAAGATACACTCTGTAAAGGTGAGTTCTTACATGCCATCCTTGTGGTTTTCTCTGAAGTATCAAAAGGGGTTTGTGGTCTTACTCTCACCACACTGTCTCTCTATTAGAAACCACTGCAACTGAATTTGGGGAAATCAAAAACAAGGCAAATGGTCCTGCCCAAACAACACGGAGTTCCAATGATTGTACACATGAAGAAGCCGTGGATCAAGTCGTATTGATCCATGCTTGTTTTAGCACCAGCAGCTACCAGGCTGTTTACTCTGAAAGAGCACGGGCAGGATGCAGGCACGCGGGTTGTGTCAGTGCAACCACAGCTTTCACAGTCTCAGTGGGGTTTTTTTTCAGAGAATTGAATTGTCCTTCATCACACTTTTGGTACTCATAATGTTCCTTTTCCCTTCATCCTTTAATATCATGAAAATACTCTTAAAGTACTATGAAAATAAGGCTGTTGGCATTGCAATATGTGTTCCACTGCGTTTATCATATAAACAACTTTGGCCAAGTTGCCACCACGTTACTTTTCCAAGGGACACATGAACATTGTCCTTGCCAGTTGCCACAGCACGTAGCCTGTGAGGACATGCTGAGGGAAGCGGGCTTTTCAGTGTGAAAAAGGGAATTAATTCAGAGGGGAATTAATAGCCATTAACTGCTATTACCCTTCCAATAGACAAGAGGTGGTTACCGAGAAGAACAGAGGAGCACAGCAGGAGAATGAGACATACTGGTCCTAAGTTGACACAGGGGAGGTTCCAACTGGGTATTCACTATGAGGCTAATTAAGCTCTGGAACAAGTTGCCCAAAGAGTCTGTGGAAAGTTCTCTATAGGAGATGAAGGGAGGTTTTCCTGGTACATTTTATAACTTGCGGGAGGGTTTTGTGCATGCACGTGTGTAAGGGGGTTTCTCATACGCAGCGGCTTGATTTATTTATTCTGCTGAGTGACGGCTGCAGGAAGCCAGTAAATTAAGGACAAACTTCCATAGCTGTCAATAAAAGGAGGAAATACATCTTACACTTCATAAGATCACACGCAAACCTGGTGGACTGATGGATAGAAACCTTTCATTGAGCATTTGACGCTTGTCTCTCTGTCTCTTTATCCTCTAATTCTGCATGTTCCAACTCACTGTGCTGCCACTGCAGTGCGTCTAAATTTGGAAATTGAGATAACTTTGCTAATAGTAATGAGTAAGGACATAACAGACTGTAGGCCATTAACAAACCTCTTCTTTATCTCCTGTTTACACACTGAGAGAAAGCCAAGATGCCTACTGCAACCCATCATTTTAAATTGGTCTTGTAAGACACAGGGCTTTTATTCCTCTAATGAACACAAACACACCAAGGCATTAGATTTTATTTTTTTTTTAAACTAAAATACGTCATAATTCTCGCACATGTGGTTTCATCAATGGCTGAAATATCCTAGCCTGAAATTGCAAAGACTGTTTTTCCAAGGCAAAGTGGATTAAGATAATGTCATCTATTTTAGAGGAGTGGTATTTCTATTTATAAAACTAAAGTAACTTTGCAGGACTTTTGGTAAAGAAAAGTCATTTGAACACTCCATTTGAACAGTTCCTCAACCTATTTCATGGTATTTATCAGCACTAAAAAAAATTTTGTGCACACTACAGATGCACTCCATGAGTTCTTATTTTAATTTGGAAAATTTTATCATCATGTCACTATATCACTAATCATGTGACTGTATCACTAAAAGTTTGTTGGTGGTTTTTTTTTTTTTTCCAAAAGAGAATATGTTAAGTGAAATCGAGGCTTATGAAGAAAGATGGTATCTTGTGTTGGACCTCAAAAAGACCTCTTTGTCCAGAAATGGATCATTCTGACCCTTAGATCACCGTGACTACAACTTCACTATTATTTTTAAAGTTACACATTTATCAGTGCCAGGTGGTAAAAAATCCAAGAAATCACACAAATAGGCGTCTCTGCCAACAGAAGAGTTGTCTTTAACTCAGGTCAGCTCTTAAGACTTGCTGTCTGTAGTCACTGTAGAGGAATTTCCGCAAGCTGGTTTACGCTTTGATTAGTTTCACTTTAGTTCTTAATCTTATCAGGGTGAGATTTAATCTTATTGTCTGTCTGGACTACGCTAATTTACTCTTGGCAACCAGTCTGCTTGTCAGTTTAATGGTCAGGCTGGGCGGCTGTCGATGGCCACGGGTGCTGCTGCCATTCCTGGTGGCACCTTAACGCCTTAGCTGACTTCTTGTGAACTTCCTTGGGCATTTCACAAATTTACTGGAAGTTCTTACGTTGTGGAATTCTCTTTTATCACGTAGTTTTCCATCACTGGCCAGTCAAAGCCTGCTTTGGATTAACACTGATTTACATGACAAGTGCCTACTGCTCTTGGGAAAATTACTGATCCGATTAATCCAGATAATTTGCATGTTTTGCTATATTCAAGAAGCTAGTATCTACATAGCAAAAAATGACTCACAACGTTACAGGAATCATATTCAGGAAATTATAATCAGGGCCATTGTACAATGCATGATATATATTTGATATTGTTGTCTTTCCTAATCTATTTTTGGAAGGAAATTAGCCATGGAATTGAATATTCATATGCACAATTATTAATGCTAGCCAAGTGACAAAAAGCATATATAATTCTCTATTTCCTTCTCTAAGTTTCCTTATTTTTAGAGATAGTTACAATAAGTTGCACGCACAGCATTTTTGTGCATGTCTAGATATCAAAAAATGAGACTTCAATGTACTTTTTTTTTTCTGTATCTTCTTCAACCATATTTTTCTTTGAGAACAGCTTGGAGATCTTTTATTGGTGTTCTCATGACAGAAGTATAATCTTAGTCACATGAGTCTATATCCTAAGGCATAACTTAAAATCTCCCACTCATAGTTCTCCAGAAATATTAACCTTTGAAATGTAAATGAGATCCTTCTGTTTAAGTCTAACTCTTTTTCTTAGCATTCAAAGTGACTGTTGTAAAAGCCACGTCCGGAGCAGTGCAACCCTGCCAACTGGTGATTACACTTAATAAGTCAACTTTGGACCTGCTGTGTGTCATCAAGGGTTTGACTGTTATTTGCCGTTAAGCTCCATTTTTGATGAAGCTGTTATCATTCTTATCATTCATATCATTTCTGTTATCACAGTTTCTGCTGGGAACATTTACTGCTTATCCGCACTTTGCCTCCTGGGGTATTTACTCTCCATTTTGCTCTGTAGGAAAAGATTAGTGTCAGTTAAAGCTGAAGTTCTAAAAATTCACATTAAAATCAAAAGACAACGATAAATGCGATTGAGGACTGCAAAACTCATACCATCTCGGTAGGCAACGTCATAAAACCACGTGTTGAACCAAACAACTGCCACCACAAACACACATGCACAGACGCCACCATAAAAGTGGAATGAAGAAAAGTAATCATTCATATATATACATCATTAAATTAAGAATGTATTTGCAGGTTTGCGCTAAGAGTTATTTCCAGCGCTTTCTTTTTTTTTTTTGTAAAGTTATAATTCCACAGATAAACAGGTTATGGTTGTATTTTATGATGATAAAAATACTGTGCTTTCAGCATTATGAATACAATTTCCTAATATTAACGTAACACCTGAGACATAATCTGAATTGCCAAGTTTCTCTTGCTATGCCAAGACCATGCTGAATCTTGCACTTTCTACCCAAAGCCAAAGCCATAAATTCCTTTCTGGCAAACTGCATTCAGCTCAGATTTAGTCTACACTTGGCTGAGGCTTACCTGAAAGGTTCACAAACTTTGGCAAATCTTTAAAAGGCAGATTTGCTTGGATACTCGGGATTCACTATAAATATTTTGCGTAGCTCTCAGCACGCTGTCAGCTACTCCCACACAACAGTCATTCGTACCTCCGATTTCAGCCCTGCAAGTGGTGGAAAAGGTTTTGGTTTGGGGTTTTGTTTTTTTGTTGTTGTTATCTGTTTTAATAGGGCAGACTGAAATTTTAAGAGAGAGGTGTTCAGCCTGACGATGCACTGGAAATACAGATACTTAGCCCAACTTGCCAGATGTGCAGATTGGGCTAGAATAAGATTCCGTTATTTCCTTCCAATCTAGTCATCCCGGAAATACCAAGAAAGTCCTATTTTTGTATTTCAGCTTAGCGGAGGAAGAAATAAACACCGAGTCGAAGACGGAAGGTACAAACAGTGGGATAGGCGTGATCTGTGGAGGGCAAGCACGGCAGAGCCAGCGTGCAGAAGCAGCTTGCAATTCACCTCCGTGGTTCTGGCTGCAGTCCCTCGTTACAGAGCTCCGTGAGGTTGGGTAAATCACACCAACCACACGTAGTTGCAGGAGGCTGAGAGCAGCCAAGAGCAGCCCATCGCTCCCCATCTCTGCCCCGTTTCTCTGCCCACGGCCGCCTTCTCCTCTGCCTTCCCCACCCCCCACCCCCCANGTTCAAGGCCAGGCTGGAGGTGGCCTTGGGCAACCTGGTCTGGTGGGAGGTGTCCCTGCCTATGGCAGGGGGGTTGGAACTCGATGATCTTCAAGGTCCTTTCCAACCTAAACTATTCTATGATTCTATCAAATCAGGGACAGCATCCCTTCTTCAGGTCCTCTTTGCATTAGGTTCTTCTCATGCTTTGTGCCACGTGGAGGACCACTCTGGCAGCAGAACACAGCCAGATCACATACCAGTGAGAGAATATTTGTCCACTGATGAACCCTACACTAAAAAAGAAAACCCAGAAAGACCAAAAGCTGTGAGCTTATTCCTCATGTATTTTTCAACAGCATTGTCTGCAAAGACCTAGAAATATCAGAGGTCATGGATTTGCACCTATGCTCTGCAATATTTTGCAAACATTTACTCTCATACTTGCTTTCCAAGGTAAACATTTATAAACTTACATCTCAGCTCACACCTTACAGTCTAAGCCTACCACTGTTTTAACTTCTTTCCCTAAGAGGCGAGAAGTGGTGGGTGAAAAAGCCTTTGTCACCTACGCCCCTAGGTCAAGAGTCCATGGCTAACAGTGTTAGGACAGTTAATGCTCCAGCTGTACCCAAAAGCAGGCTGAAAGCTCGCACAGGACAGCAATGCCCATGAGGAAAGTTGGCAATCGAGGAAGTTGCATTCAGGGGCCACACAAACCGGCGCCACTGAATACAGGTCAATCCTTAAAAAGCCCAAGAAAGCGCTATTTCTGCAGCATATTAAAGTATTATTTTTATCATTATATTTTGCTAAAGCAATAATTTCCACAGGGGTACCTTAATGACAAATACACGGAGTTAAAAGAAACAAGGAATTGAAAGTCAGCATTGACAGACAAGAAGAAGGAAAAGAGAGAAGCTAACTTTGAGTTTATTGCCAAATTTTACTTGCTGTTACAGAAAATCTCAAAATGAAGAGTTGAGGAAAGGCTAGGAGTTATTGCTATAACAATTTTTTTTTCCCTTTAATTGACTCTTTCAGTGTCATAATCTCTCTTATGCCTACTGTTATCTCTTTGTTTCTTGTTACTCTGTGATATCTGACTGAGAAATTGGACAGATCATTTATTTAGCAGCATTCCGCTGCAGTGCCATAAATGAGTAAAACTGCTAACTGACTGGTGCAACTTCAGAAGCCATGAATGCAAGAAATCTTAAGAAAAAATCTCGCTTGGAGGAAACCCAAGAGTTAGTGGTTACTGACATAATTACCTTCCATATACCTGCTGCTTGGGTGTTTTAGGCCAAGACTTATAGGAATAAGGTCTTTGTATACTCCACTGTTCTCTGCCTGTTGGGAAAACCTTTTGGGGATGCTGCAGCCAGTTAGAGAGCGACAGCCACACAGTGCTGCAAGGCACCAAATAAAGCCTTACCATCTTCAACCTCCCCTTAATTAAAACTGACTCCAGCACGTACCTTGCAATGACTTTTTATGCTTTTTAGGTCCAGAAAAACAGATGTGTAAGTTACCGCAAGAAGCAGTTATTTTTCCAGAGAGCTCTGATTGTCTCAGAAGTAGAGGTCTTGTTCAGCAGGCTTTGCTACGATATTTGTAGGAACCTGCCAGCAGGTTAGACTCCCTACTCCCCTTCATTTTAATCAAAAATACTGTAGATATTTACTGCCTTTCTGCAGCTTCAGAGACAGCAGAAGGCAAGTCTTATTTATAAAGCAGGAAGTTGACACTCTTTTGGTTAGGGATGCTCCGCAAAAAAGGGAAACGTGGGCAAAAATGAGGACAAGGACTAGACGTCCTTCCGTATCTGACAAGTAGGTGAACAAGAGTAGGTGGAGGTATAATAATATATTTGGCTCTGTCGTTGAAATCATTCACTTCCTGGCTTGAGATAACGAGCTGATTTTCCTCCCCTTATCCTTGCCCCCAGTCTGTGCAAGGAGAAGGAATAAAAAGTACCTCATGAGTTAACGACATCTCTTTTCACAGGGAGTGTTACTCAAAGTAAAATTAAAACCAAACTCACTTTAAATATGGGTATGATGTCAGTCTTGTATTAGAAACTTTTGTTTTGAGGGTTTTTTTTTAGCAGTGGTAGCTCTAAAGCTTCCTAGAATTTGCATTTGTGGGTTACAACTTTTTGTTTTCTAATGGAAAAATCATTGGCACAAAAATTTAAATCAGGACTTTCTAAATAGACTCGGACAGAAATACCACTACTAAGCTGTGAGCAAAAAAACCCAGGAAATTTACTGAAAATAGGGAATGAAATGAAGATTGAGGCAATCCCATTGGCTGATGCTGAACAGGGACCACACTGTGCTTCTGAGACAAGAACAACACTTGATGGAGTAACGACCTTGTCGTATTCAGTTATTTCCCTATGATTCTGCTTATAAAAGCCCAAATTGTATGTTAATGCATACCAATGTAATACCAAAGGATATATATACACACACACATATGTATTTCAAAACCAAGCAATTGGAACATTTGATTGCCATGCCTTGCTACATTTATTGAATTCTGCAGGTCTGTAGCTCTACCCGTTGTCAGCAACAGATAGTGTAAGTCATGAAACACACATCGATCTGTTGCTTCTTCTTGTACATGGAAAACAAGAAGTTGCTTTCCCTCTTGGAAATTCTTGCTAATGGATTAATGCCAGAAGTGACCTGAGATATGTCTGCAGCACTAAACAGAAGAATTTGGATATGACCTGCTCTGTGACCCACTCCTGCTACCTGTGGAGCGTTTCTTAAGAGGAAAGAACAATAGGAGCTGATGAAGGATGGAATTTCACATATTTTTCAAAGCAACAAGCTTCTCAGCTGTTGTTTTGTCTTTTATTTTATGCCAGTTTTTCCTATTACTTAGCACAGAATATATGTCCTTTTGAGGTCTCCCTCTTTGTGTGAGGGCTGCAGATCGCTGCCTACCCTCTTCCAGCACCCCCGTACGGCAGTAACTGCTGGCTCTGCAGTATCATGTTTTCTCATTGCAAAACCACCCAAAACGTTTGCCACAGCCGTCTTGGCTGCGCGCTGAAGTCCAATGTAAAGCAAACAGAGACAGCTGCCAAATCCAGAGCTGCATGGTGGGTCAAGAGGAGAGTACATGACTGGAAAGAGGCCTTCACTATTTTTTTTTTAACTCCAGTGCTTTTTGACTTTTCTTCCTTTGTACTTTCTCAACCCCAGTCGTAGCAGAGCAGCCACCAGTTCTGCCATTATCCCTCCTCCAGTCAGTGCTGGGAGAAAGACCTCGAGCCTTCTTTCTCCAAGCCCGCAGCATCACTGGTAGCGCCGGCTCTGCCTGCGGAGCAGGGCCAGCACGTGGAGCTGAGCTCCACCAACCTGGAGGTACCGACGGGTCAGACCGGATTGGGAACACTGACCTCATTAGGTTTCCACCCCCAGACTGTGCGTGATCAGATGTTCGTAACAGTGTTTTGGCTCCTTGAAGAAGTTAGCAGGAAAGATGGGCTGATAAGTGAGTAACGAAAATCCTGATGAGAGGTAAAAGCAATCGTCTCCTGAGGGAACCAGTAGGAAATTCTGCAGCAAGACAGGGAAACTTTGCCAGGCAGGTAGATTTTGAAGTAATTTTATGTCAAGCAGGTCAAACATAAAGCCTATAAACCCCTATATTGTTATATCATAGAATCATAGAATCATAGAATGGTTTAGGCTGGAAAGGACCTTGAAGATCATCGAGTTCCAACCCCCCTGCCATAGGCAGGGACACCTCCCACCAGACCAGGCTGCCCAAGGCCACGTTCAGCCTGGCCTTGAACACCTCCAGGGATGGGGCCTCAACAACCTCTCGGGGCAACCTGGGACAGTGCCTCACCACCCTTAAAGTGAAAAACTTCTTCCTAATGTTCAATCTAAACCTGCCCTCTTCCAGTTTGAAGCCATTCCCCCTCGTCCTATCACTACATGCCCTAGTAAAAAGTCCTTCCCCAGCTCTCCTGTAGGTACTGGAAGGCTGCAATAAGGTCTCCCTGGAGCCTTCTCTTCTCCAGGCAAGTACTGGAAGTCTCTGCCTGGTGTCGATGTGCTGCTTCACATAATTAATACACATAATTTAACAAATATGGAAATCCATAGGGTGATGTTCATCGTCCTATTCTAGTGAGGACAGTTGAAACACTGACAACATGAACGTGTATCTGCTTTCTCTGCTCCTACATCGGGCACGGTGTCTCCACCACCGCCACCGGGATGGTGGTTCTCGCCGCAGGCTCACTCGGAAAATTTCAGTTTAATGTAATATAATGACACTGCTAAAACTGGCCAAGCCAGTTCCTCCGAGTGCTCTCAGTGGAAAACCGTAGTCTCTCGTCTCTGCATACCTATCTTCTGCCTCACTGTCACTCCATGCTTTTCCTTAGGAGTGTTTCAAAGCTACAAACGGCCCGTGAGGGTTTTTTAAGGTGGTTTCTGTGCTAAGATATGCTACACTTTTTCTGGGTATCAGAAAAATACATTAATCTGTGTTTGCCCATAACTATATGTGTGTAACTTTATAACTATCTACCTATATATGTAATGTAATATAGATAAACTAGGCGCAGGCAGAACATTTCCTGCCGGCACAATTGTTCTTTGAACACAGTCAGTGAGTGAGGCAAGTTTTAGGAAAGATATGAGCTTCCATCTTAGGCCTCAGATAACTCTGCTCCACACGGACCTACCTCTGCGTTCAGACACAGAGCTACTCAAAGCACGTACGTTCAGCTACTTGTAACTGCACTCACAGCCTTAGGTTAAGCTTCATGTGTAATAAGTTACTTGACGTAAAATTAGATGTAAAATTACATTACTAGATGTAAAATTTGAGGCAAAGATAATAATATGTTTTTTTTCTCCATTAAAAAATGCAGACTTACAGTGAAGATTTTACTTATCAATATGAATTAAAGCAACAAAATGCATTTACTTTGTGTCATGTGTTAGTTATGTGTTGCCTTTACTGCAGAAGTAGAATGAATGGAGGCTAAACCGCACTTCTTAATTTGAAAGGAAAACGAAAAAGAGTACTGGTAGTAGTAATCTTTCCAAAGTTTGCTGAAAGCAACAGAAAAGGAATTAGAGATTACGATTTCATCTCACGTATGAGTATCACACACACACCACTTCAACTTCTGTATGCAAAGGAAATGCTATAATAAAATCCAGTATAAGCATAAAAAGGAAGACAAGTTGCTAGTCAAAAACCCATAAAATGGTCAGTAATACATTGGCCTGTACAAGAATGTCACCCATGGAAGGCGTTTTCATGCTTGGCAAATGGACTCGTAGCAGGTGTAATCATTAATTCCTATTAGTTCTGAGATAATTGGCAGAATCTGTTCCAAGATTCTATTTATGCATAGTTTCTAAGGGGTCAATAAATCATTAATATGTGGTATTGGCACGGCTGTTATGTTTTGCAGATGTTACTATGTGCAGTATGTGTGGCATGGCTGTTGTGATAATTATAGCCCAACCTGTTGGGCATTAACAGACTTTGTGCAACAAAGCACTGACCACAGCACCTGTTATTTGGTAAACTTTAACTGTACATGTGAAAGTGAAGTTTTAATACAAAACAAAATTTAACACAAACCAAAACATGACCCAACCGAATGATCAATCCAAAGGCCACTAAGGAAGAGGGCACCTGGAGTCCGCGTCTGAGCAGCGGTACGGCGGCGTCGGCGGTACTGAGCCGGGTCGACGGCGGCATCGCAGAGTGAGCGGCGCCGAGCCCAGTCCTGGGAGCTTTTCCCCCCACCGCTGCGCTCCCTGCCTCTGCGTCTCTGTCGACACCGTTATATTACCCTCGGCTCCAAAGCAGATGTACTTTATGTCCGTTTAGGATTATCTGTGTCACACCGCATAGCGGATGCATTTCAAGCGGCAGCCCAAAAATCCAGCACTTGTGGTTTAAGGATGCGCTGGCGTATTTTTGTAAAGGAAATAAATAAATGTCTTTACACCTTTTTCACTATTTGTGGAATGTGCTACAAGGAAGTTTTCACATCCAGTGAAAAGACTGTTTTTCTATGTTCATTTTAGGTCATCAAAACTGAGTTTTTATCCAGTTTGCTAATGAAAGGCTCCCATAGGACATGATACGAGTCTAATTTCACCCTTTAGGAGGAGAGGATACAGTAACCTTATACGCTGCTTTTTTCTGGGATTATTTTTGCCCTGTTGCCTTTCAGAGGTCAGCAAGTGATAGCAATGAAGATAGCAGTAAAGAAAAGAAATTAACTTCTGATCCTTTGGCTCCGCAGTGCTGGCGATGAGATTACCCAGTGGGATAGGATGAAGTATCCTACAAAACACAACTAAACCCCAAATGGCAAGACTCTTCCATCCTCTACACAAAGTCTTTGAGTATTGACACAATCACGGAATCTTCTTTTTTATTAAAAAAAATACAACCGAACCATTTTTTACTATGAGGGTGGTGAGGCACTGTCCCAGGTTGCCCCGAGAAGCTGTGGCTGCCCCATCCCTGGAGGTGTTCAAGGCCAGGTTGGACGGGGCTTGGAGCAACCTGGGCTGCTGGGAGGTGTCCCTGCCCATGGTAGGGGGTTGGAATGAGATGATCTTGAGGGTCCCTTCCAACCTAAACCATTCTGTGATTCTATGACTTAACTCATACTCAAACACATTTTTGAAAAGCTGAAGTGTACGGTGTAACTTTGCTTTGTGCGTGAACAAAGCTAATAAAAATAATCTTCTAATGCAGTAGATAGATAAATCTATACAAGTCACACACAGAAATCATATTCTTGGCAGAAAGCTGTAACTATGATCCTGGGACTTACCTATTTTTCATTTTTGCATTGTTTGTATTGGTACTGTGCAAAGAGACATTTCCAGGCAAGTTAGACACCACTTACTGTTAAGTACTGCATTAATTTGTTCCAGTCTATGCTCGGTGTTTTAGCTGTTACAAATCATTCCTACAAACTAAGGCAAGCCGTGTTAGCAAAGTGACCGAATAGTTTGTGCTAATGCTCTTTGCCAGCGGAAAGGAGGGTGGCAATCTGAAGCGATCCAAAAAGAGTTGTTTCCAGGAAGAGGAAGGTCTTTATTTAGGTTATGTTGAGAATCATTCATCCCACAGCTCCTTCTACGCTCTGCTGTTACAGGGATTTAATGAACTAGTAGCACTATATTTGGCTTCCATTTAGAAAATACAATCCATTAGGAAAAATAAAGTACTTTCGGCAATACAGACTAAGAGACTGGTCGTAATGCTGTTTAACAAACTGAGCACAAGCCTGAAATGTAGGAGCCATTAAATTTGCTTCCTATATTAGTAAGTATGCTGGCCCTACACAAGCCATTTGCCTTGCCATGGCTTTTATTCCAGCCATCTGTAAAACAGAGATGGTACTACTCGTCTCAGAAAGGTACTCTGAAGATTGACAGGTTGGTAATTCATGCCTCTGCGGAGCAGACACGACTGCTTACAGGCCAGATGAATTATAAAAAGAAGATAGTCCTTAAAAAATAATTTATTTGCAGCTTTTCATATATCATATCAATGTATCCCATTGTGACAATTTTCACAAGCAGAAAATGACTACTTGTGACTGCTTTGAAATTTCTTTACAATATATGAACCTAAAATTTATATTACACTAGTGAAAATACTACATTTTTCGACTCTCCCTATAAATTTGTCCAAATACAGCAGATATGGTCTATGTTTTTCTACAAATGTATTTTCTAAGAGGAAAAACTATCAACATTTTTGTTACTTTAAGTATTTCTAAAATTTTGTAAATGTTCCCCCAAAAATACTTTCTCAGTTGGTTTTCATGTGTCCTAAAAGTAGGAAAGTAAGACAGTTACATTGTTTTTCAAGGGATTAGGATAATAACATCAAACAAAACACCACACGTGGCTGGATCTTGGATAAATTACTTTTTAGACGACTTCTACGCTGATCCTTAAGAAAAACTTCAGGTAGTCCAAGAATCTCATCATGACTCCATGGCCTCACTACATCCTATACTACTGTAGCCTATGTGAAGGACATCTACTCGGTGCTTATTTGCAAAGCAAAGCCCCCGTGGAAACAGGGACACAAATTATTTGGTTCTCCTTCCGAGATTACCTATTTCTTAGAGAAAAATGAAAAATGGTTCTGAGATAGGCAGAGAAATACTGGAATGAGTGCTAGCAGACTTTCTGTTCTCAACGTATGCAATGTCTAGATAATATTTTTTTAAATCCTACACAGAAGGGGACAAAGAAGCATGTGCCTAGGGACAGGGTCTTCTTTGGGACTAAATCTCAGTAGAGTTTCAAGGATGGGACTGTATTCCTGCCATGGGAAGAAGGGGAGAAGCTTCACAGCTTGTTGAAAAACGCTCCACAGCGTTGGTCCTTTCTGCGGTTTCAGAGAACAGAAACTGTTTATTTCTCCCTGATTCGGCTCAAAGGAACCGAATATACTTGAGGTCTATTTCAATTTATTTTCATTGTCCTTCATTCTCACACCACTGCAGCACTTTGAACAGTGCAGTGCGCTGCTGACTGTGATTTTTATGGTCAAATAGTTAAATATCCAACCTGCTCATGTTCTTGCTGCCCTCCTCTTAGGTCTCCGGCTACAAAATCTTGTTGCCTGCCTGTCATGCTGCCTGTTGTCTAATTGCCCGCTTGTACTGCATGTCCCGAGTGTCCATTTTTTTTGTCTCACATCTGAGTTTATAGACACTTTGGGGCACAGGACGTCTTTTTGTTCTCTGCTTGTACAGTATTCAACACAACGAAAGTCTCCCCCATGCGTGAACTCCGGAGCACAACAGTTAATACATAATCATAGTTTCTCAGTCTAAATAGTTGCCAGGCATCAGCATTTGCTAAGTGGCACGTACACAGGCAAGCAGCTAAAGCAGGTGGTCCCAACCTGAGCTTATTTCTCAAGACTTTAGCAGATGTTCATCGGCAAAAAAATACTGTAATAATGAAAGGACAAAGCACTCCATCATTAAGGGGCAACCTGAAAGTAACCAGTTTCTAAGACAACTATTATTTTCACTTTTCTATGGAGTTCGTTGGGTTTTTTTTTTAACAAAAAGGCATTTCTATTTACTAAAACATGACTGTATAAAGAGCCTGAATACTGACACGTTATGCTAACTGAAAATAATGAGAAAGCAGAAACCTGACATGTGTCTGATGAAGCATCCTCTGGGATCACATTTCTCTCTTTACTGACCACATAAAAAGCCTTTGTAAACCATTGTACTGATTTAGGTGCCTAGAGTTGGGGCGTGTGACTAACCCTTTTTTATCCACTGATGAAAACGAAATGACAGAATTGAGACTAGACCTACAAGCACATATTGCTTTTATGAAGTAAAGATTTCTGTCACTTAGGTTGGCCTGTTTGGGTAATAATACCTGGCTACACAAAAGCTAATGTGAAAATAACAAAGCTTCGCAGGAAAGCAGCAGTTTTCACGGTGAGAATCACTGTTTTCCTGCCATTTTGCAAAAGACAGGAATGAGAAAAAGGTCCTGCAAGAGCTACTGGCTCCACTCCACTCAGAAAGGAATCACTCTGCCTATTAAAATGCCAATATTCTCTTTCCTGGAACTCAAAAGATTACTTGTAGAGGGTGCTCAGGCATAAGAAATACCGATCTTTCAAAATCGTTTACTGGGTACACAGGGTATCTGAGTATATTTTAGGATAAGTGTTACAATTTTCAACCTGCTTCCCTATTATGCATTTTTTGAAGCACAGTCACAACTTCAGGAAGTCTCCAGTAGATCTTGTGTTTTATTTACACACACTCACACACACACGGAGAAAATAAGATGATGCCCTTCTCAAAACTCAGTCTTCTACCTACTCTCCTTTAAGAAGACATACAAAGAACAAAGAAAAAAATATCAGTGTGGTTCCCAGTTTTGCAATCGAGGATCTAACATGTCTTTGTCATTAAAACTTTCCATGACTCTGTTCTAACAGCAAAACAACACATCTGAAGATTTAAACAAATAATCAGCTGACAGTACGAGTTGATTTGGTGCTTTTTTAAATCCAATTGACCTTTGTCAAGGCAAAGGCAAAAGAGCAACACTTGACATTTTGCTCAAAATAAAGAAAACATAATTTAGCAATTTTCATCCAACTGTGGTTTGCTCCAGCTTCACAGTTGCTCAACTCTTTCCAGACACAAATGATTTGCAGTCCTCACATGCATTAGAAAGCTTCCTGAGAGAGTTCCTATTAAGTGGTTATATTCAGATCTCACATTTAACTGTTGACATGTTCCCCTTTGGAGAAAAAAACCCATCTCAAAAATTCAGTATGAAAAGAAAACATTGGCAACATTACACTTAAAAACTTTCAAACAAACTGATTTTGGAATGAATGTGCAACAGTACATTTAACATGTTCCTTAAATTTACGGTCCTTTTGTTAATAGAAGGAAATACTAAACATCTCAAAGAATTTAGTGGTATGAGATCACAGCCCCACGCAGTGTTTCTGCGCAGGTTAGACGTTTAACTGTTTGCCCATAGAAATCGCAGCTGGCAGAGCACTGTGCTAGTAGATGTAGTCAAAGCGAATTTAACTTTGAACATGATGCTCAGTGCCTTCTTTATACCCTGAGACCACTTTGCCTCCCGAGCAGAACCAAAGTGCTGGAAATCAAAAAGTTGTTCTGAGTTAGGGCCAACTCTGAAAAAGGACTGAAGCCTCTAAAAAAACGCCTGCTGAGAGACAGGATATATTATTTTGTGTGCAACACAACGCCGGTGTGAGTATACAGCTGCTGGATCGAGGCCAGTATGCGCACGGACAACAGATGATTGCTGACATCTGAAATATTCTCAGGCTTCTCAGATAAGATTTTCAAATCCCTGATCTCCACTAATACTTGTTTTCTACTCCTACCATATACAGAATTCATATCTCGGACCAACAGGCTGAGAAATGCCCGCAGGATCCCAAATCATGCATCACCAGTACCGTTTGCAGTGTCATTCATATTGCTGTTGGGTACAAAATTCGTTGGGCATTTGCTTCTTTCAAGCCTGTATCACACTGGTGATTTGCATTTGTCCTGAGATAAAACAATACACCCACCTTTATTTGTACTTCTCAGTTATATGTAACTTACTGACTTACAGCAGAAATTATTTCACTGTTAGTATCTTGGTGCATAATTTTGCACTTAGTGTTGTCAGTTCTCATGTAATTGCTATTAAGTCATTCCAAAGACTAAAAATCATCAGTATCATTGTGTAAGATATGTCAGTCCTCTGAATCACCAATAACCCCCAAATTTGTGTAATCAAAAAGCTATATTAACATTTTTTTGGCCATGGTCATAATGCAAATGCAAGTGAAGATTAGTATTGAGACGCAATATTGCTATTTTTTTAATTTTTCCTATTTTATTTTTCCCTCTATTCTTACTCCTCCAGTTTTGTTGTGGAACTGTATCAAATCACTCCCTATAAGAGCTGAACAGATTTGCTGCATTTCCTTTGTCTGGATTAGCAGGTAATGGCTTGGAGTATTATGCCTAACTTCACTACATCCAAGCTAGGTTTTGTCTTACTTTTAAGTATCTGATCTTTAATTGTAAAACTGGTGTCTTATTAACATCAAGATATATTTAGTATATAAGATATAACTGAATGTATGTTGTGTCACAAAAAGGTTTTGCTGACGTCTAGACGTCTCCAGCTTTATTTCAAGGATTTTTTGCTCACTCTGTTCCAAAATGCTTTTAAGTAAAAAGCAAACTATACTTTCATATCATGTCACTGTTTCAAAAAGTCATTGTTTCTTTTGGCAAACTACCTCCCGTTTAGCCCTAATGTGACCTGTCAGAGCCCACAACAACACTTCTTTAGAAGAAAGTACTTCTAAAAAGAACAGCTTCTTTTAGGCTAACTCTGTCCTAGTTTTGACAACTAATTCATTATTTCCCAGGCTAGCAAAATCATCATCAACTGTACTTGGAGAACTGCTCTGTCCTCACCGGAAAATGAGCATTTGCAGTTTAACTGCATGTAGATCAATACAGGAATTTTTTAAAAGAAGCACTATAAGAAAAAGCTGCCAAGAGTTGGTCTCACTGATATTGCAAGATGATTTTAACTCTGTCTTGCCCACAATACAGGAGAATTTCACTAGGTGAGAAAAAATATTTATTTTTTTAAAGTTTGGAACTCCTACTTAACTCACACTAGTTGCTGTATGCAATAACCTTTTTACCTTCATGAGACAAGTTCCTTCATGTATTATTCTATAAGGACCATATGCTTAAGTGATTCAATTTCCTTTTTCCAAGTCTTGTACATATTTTTCATGCCTCTTCCCCTTCTCTTCTTTTACCAATTCAACAAGTCATCCTATATATTAAGGCTGGGTAGTGGTCCTTTAATTCACATTCCTTCGACATTCATTAGCTGGACGACATTTCAAAAATCTAAACAATTTCCAACAGTGACACCTGTTTAAAATGTACTATATGTCAAGGAAAAAATAAAATACAGAGAGGGACTTTACGTTGCGTACAGCACTTCAGAAAAAAAGTTAATCAAGTCTGATTTACTGAATTCCTTTTATTTCGGTGTTTCTTCAGAATGAAATTTTAGCTTATCGTGGTCTCTGCTAAAAATGCATATCATGAATATGCTGAGTAAAAATGAAACTATGACAGATAAAAGTAGTAATGCCATTCACTCATTCTACAGTAGTTGCATGGAGGCCACTGAAGATGTATATAAAATAAGATAATGATTTGTTGTTGGTTTTGTTTTTTTTTTTTTAACATGAGTTTTACAAGTCCCCAAACAATGCCTCATCTGTATTTATTACAAAGGAAAGGAGAAAACATCCTTCTCATACTGGTGAGACATCAGGCTTGTACAATATAGAAGGTTCTTGAGCAGGAAATGCGTGGGTGGAGGAAACGGGAATGGTTCTTTTCCTAGAGACTATCAAAACTTTACATGCATTTATTTCACCGAAATGTTCAGATCAGCCTTCATAACATAACGATGTTCAGTCGGAAGATATGTATGTGTAGAGACCATGCTGCAGCACCGAAACATGAGAAACTGAATCCACTGCTCCAAAGCCATTCCTAAAGATGGCTATAATTTTACCTAAACTTTCCTGTCTATTTAATTTCCAGGTCTTTGGGTTTTATCATTACTCCAGTGATATTTGATGCTTTTCTAAAAATTCCTGACCTCAGGGCCACGTGGCCAGTGTTCTTATCTCTCTGTCACAATGAATGGGTTGAAATAGAGCTTCCCACACATCAGATCACAGAATCACAGAATCCCAGGAAAACTGGCTGGATGGGACTTCTGAAGGTCATTCAGTCCACTCAAAGGTCAGTCCATTGATCAGGTCAGTACGGATTTGTCTATCTGAGCCTTAAAACCATACAGCCATGGAAATTCCAAACCTCTCTGGGCAACAGTTCCAGTTCTCTGCTTCCTCCTAGTGAATTATTTTTCCCAGTGTCCAATCTGAAAACCTCCCACACCACAGTTTTGTGGCCATGTGCCCTTCTTGTTATCACCTAGCACTATCAAGAGAATAGAGGGGAAGAGCACAACATCATCAGCTTTTTAACTACCTTTCACTTATTTGCATACTGCTATTACATTTTTCATTGCTGTCCTACTCACCTCACTAAATAAACCCAGCTCCTTCAGCCACTCTTCACAGGACATGTGCTCCAGGCCCAGGAGCACATGGTAGCACATGGTACCACTACTGTGGTAGTCCTCTCTTGGAGCCTCACCAGTTTCTCCACACACCTCGTGAACTGGAGTCTCCAAAACTGGACAAAGTATTCCAAGTGTGGCTTCACTAGCTCCAAGCAGACCAGCATGATAACTCAGTTGGTTCATTGGCCAAATTCCTCCTGGTGCAGCCTGGTATGTGGTCTGCCTTACTTCCAAGAGGAGTTTCACTTCACCTAGTTACCGTCAACCGCAAATTTCCTAAAGTTACACGCTGCCTTTCTAAAATTTGATAGTAATGTTATCCTTCCACCACACTTATCCTCAGCCACCACGATTTTTCAAAAATAGGCTCACAATTACATGGCCAGCTCTTCCATCACTTCTGGATGAATCCCTTGGATTCACCCCCATGGATCGGGGTATTACAGCTTCTCTGCGTGGTCCTCAGCCTGTGGTTTACTGCCTCTCTCCTTCTCAGACCCTGCCGGTGCATGCAGCAGGCTTTGCCTGTGAAAACCAGTGGGGAATAAAAAAAAGGGCATTAAGTACTTCAGCCAATTATAAAGACACTCATTCTTTTCAAGACTTAGAAGCCACGCTCTCAGCTTCTGAATTCTATGACCATCAATTAATGGTCTTAAAATAAGAGTAGAGAATTTAGAAGTCTGAATTTAAAGGCAAAATAGAGATTGACTCTACATTATGATTACACTGAGTTACTTACTTTAGCTGAGTTATTGAAACAATGCTATTTATGGGGACACAAAGAGATCGGCAGCAATGTAAAACGAGAAGGCGGGTGATTTGTTGCAGACACCGAATTTGGTTGCTATTTTATTCTCCACAATAAGAAAGCTGACTCTTACTGACAGAGATGGAAGAAGATCCCAAGTCCTTTTCAGTGGATATACTTCCACTGACTGCAGCAGTTACATTCCTCACTTCTTGTTGTGTACCACATAACTCTTGCTATTACTAACGCCTTCCTAGGGGAACGGTTAAAGTTGCTTTGTCATCTTCTACCTCAAAAAAATAATAAAGTGTTTAGAGGTTTTTCCTGAAGTATATGTTTATTGTAAGTTCTTCAAGAACTTCTGAAGTAGCTTCATAAATGCTGTAAGACCTAAAATGTTATTTAATTACACATTTGTTTTAAAAAATATATTGCATTTATTTTTTCTATTGTAAATGGGCAAATGACTGAACTACTCCATACATGTTTTTGATTGACGATTGGTTGAAATTGCAGTAAACCAAATCCCACTTCAGTACATTCTTTCACTCTGTACTTTTTACAATTTTATAACGCATTATTCTGTATATTTTCATCATCATAAACACAGCTCTAGACACAAGTTACTCTCTTCTGACATCAGTTTCTCCTGTGTATTTAGGAGATATTTAGTTCCAAACTAACAATGCTTCCTTTGTTTACCTGACACTGCACACTGTTTTGTTTGTTTTGTCTTCAGCTATAGTCTGACTTTGGGTCCATTACATAAGCACTGGAATAGGTAAAGGGAATATCTTACCATAATTTCACAAGTCATTACAGTAATCATGTATTAGAGTACGTTTAAGGTGATAATGAGGAACACAGAATTCTTTTTTAAGAAGGAACTAATATACGTCGAGAAAGGGATATAAAATTGAATACTGCATTGTTTTGATTCACTGAATAATCGTCACTCGAACGGCTTTGTAAGCCTGCAGGGCTGGTACATTGCATACCAATGCCATTGCCCAATCAGGATCACATCCCAGAAGTTTAGCTGATGATGTCAAAAAGTGCCAAGTCTCGAAAAGTGACAAGCTTTCTTTATTTGCTTTATATTAATAAATTAATAAATTAAAATAAATGCACGCACTGAACAGACTTCCAGGGTTTTTAACTTTTAACAAAAATAACATCTTTTTCTACTCCTTTGTTGTTAAACAAGTGAACCGTATGGAGTGTACTATTTTCTTTCCTTCCAGGTAGAGTATGCCTGAAAGAGAGTCCAAGCCCCCAGAAACAGCATAGGAATCTAATTTATTGCACAGATGTTGAGATGCAATGCCTGCTTTGGGTGTGTTTTGTATTTTGTTTCTGGGGTAGTGTATGAGCACATTCTTTGAGCTGTGTTTACTCGCGCTTGGTTATGCACTCAGCTGACAGAACAGGGTTTGGTATTGCTTGTACTATTTCTACTTGAACAAGCTTATGTGCTTTTCTTGACATTCTGCTTGTACTTCACCTTATCCTGGCAATACTATGATGACTTCATTGTCTTCTGTTGGGCTTATCTGCAGCGTAGAGTCACTTTCTGCAAACTCTCTAGGCAGCCTTTTGTAGCCCACCACATTTACTCTCATGTCCTTCTAGTACTTGAGTTTGTTTGTTTTTGTGTGGCTTAGATCATCAGAACTGCTGTATGGGATCATCTAGTCCATCTCTGACTCATCAGGAGGAGACACTTTAGGAAGATGCCATAAGAAACAGGAAGTGAACCTATTTATATCAGTGGCCTTCTCAGTGTCCCCTGACTATGTCCCACAGTTAAATAGCATGTTCTAGGAAAAAACATATCTTTCATTTGCAACTGGTGCTGGCATGAGCTTCATAAACCATATACTTTTGTTTATTTTCTTTACTGCACGAATATAATGCACTTACAAAACTGTATGTCTTTGTTCTCTTCTTGGTTTCTCAATATGCTGATTTTTTTTTTACTTTGTTTTTGCCTCTAAAACTGTGTCATATTGATTTCTCTTGCCACATTTATTTTCTGTTGTACTATAAACACGGTATCCTTCATTACAATATAGTGGGTTTTTTTCTTGCCACCATATGTACCAGTTTTCTTTGACATTTTATCTCCTTTGCTGTTTGAGGTAGCCCTTGCTCCCATTCTGGTTGCCTCTGCTATTTTAATTAATGGAGTTTGGTGAATCACGTCTGCTCCAGCCAATGACAGGTTTGGGCATGCGCCTGTTCACTCTTTTCCTGTATGTCCATGTTTCTTGTTAAAGGTACCGTGGGCTTTTCAAACATTCATACCTGAACTCCTGAACTCTTACTGTAATCCGCTACAAACAAGTTGACTTTTAAGAATTGTCCTATGAGGCAAGTCAGCCATTTTGCCCAGTTTGGAAAACTCTTCCACGTTTTTCCTGTGTTCCTTGGGAAGAGGCATTTTACACGTGACGCTCTTCGTCATTATGTGGGCACGAGTCATCCTGGTGTGCTCAAACACAGAACAGGCAAAGACATTTTACCCTTGTTTTGCATCAGCCAAAACAACCACACGAGATCTTTTTTAATACCGTGGTTAATAACGGGAGACCTCCCAGTTTTGATTTACTTTTCTCCTGATTTAAAATTGCTGAAAAATGGATTTTTTATACTGTCGGCGGGTAACATTTCCGTATTACCTAAGAGCGAGGTTTTGATTCAAAATTACTTATTGAAAAAGTTAATTAATTAACTGCTGGGGCTAGGATGTGGTGGGGCTTTTGGTGCAGGAAACCACAACAGGGGCAGCTCAGGGGTATCAAATACCTTTTCGTTTGCAGTGTAGATACACCCTAAATTATAAGATGGAGGGTTGAGGCGTGCAGCACAGTTTGCTGGAAATGCAGCCAAAGAATAATCAAGATTTTACTGAGAAAGTTGGCTGTGGGGAAGAGCCTGAGAACGGGCCTGGAGCCTCATCCCAACCCCTCTGCAAACAATGGGAAGAGATCCACCCACCGCCCTGAACTTTGGATCCATCGAACGGCAAATACGCCGCTGATGACATTAGCTGTACAAACCCGAAACACCCCCCTAATTGCATCAAAAACACGGCGATCATTTATACGAGCACAGCGTATGCAAAACGGCTTGTGAAATCCTAACCTTTAGAGAGAGGCGGCTTATTCTTTCGCTCCTGACCCCGGCAAATATCTTGTAAATAAATCCACGGAGGCAATCATATGTAAAGAAAAGAGGTAAATGTTCCTCTCGTTTTTTCAAGCGAAAAGACGATAAGCTGAGGCCTTTCACGTGGCGGCACGGAGTATGTTCCTGCAGCACAGATGCTGCCCGGGTAGGACAATCAGGAGCACGCCACCGGGGAGCTCAAAACATCAGATATCCCAAACAGATATCCCAACATCAGATAACCCAAACACCCTTCTCATCCTTTTCCTTCTTTAATTTTTTTTCTTTTTTCTTTTCTAATTTTTTTTTATTATTATTTTGTAGCTATTGTGCCCCCATAATGGCACTTTGCATGTTTATTCGTGAAGTTAGAGGGAACGGACTGGCTTTCCCCTCCACGCACTAGCACAGCTCGTACGATAAACTCGGCTCTGATGGGAACCGTTTCCCGCGGGAAGTGCTCAGAAACAATTCGTCCTTAGAAGATGGCTTTTCTACCAAGCGCATTTCCTAGGAAATGTATGCCACAAGGCTAAACAACTAAATTGGATAACACGCAGTGTCCTTCCAATCCCCTGAGCTGAATCCGTTTGGATATCCAACGCATTTTAATGGGTCACGTTCTGCCTCGTTACATGGTCTGTAGCTCCTGAGCAGCAGGGGAGCGGGTCTCTGTTTCACATAAACTATCGCATGCTCTCGTTCTGGTTGGGGGAAAGCTCTTAATGATCACTGAATTGCTTTCCAACGGAAACAGGGCACATTGTCTAACAGAAATGCCCACCAATAAATGGTAAAAAAACCTTCTATTGCAGAAAAATGGCCGCGTTTTAACAATCATTATCAATTCTTAGAGCTGATAAAGACATAATGCATGGGAATGAGGTGCAACAGCATCCGCTAAAAGACAGCTAGTTCCTCCCGAAATCATCATTAAAATGTATTACCCACTGTTTAGGACCGTTTTCCTCTCCCATTCCCAAATAGCCGGGCTGAGGTTAAAGTTTCGAAGGACACTGGAGACGGCAGCCGTCTTCCCCCGACGGCTGACGGGGGAACTTGGCTCTGCAGAGCTTGGTGTCCAGTAGGACCTCTCCGCAGAGAGCGTGTCCTCCCCAGAGCAGCCCCTCCTTAGTGGCAGTGTGGTCTCCAAAAGCTTTATAAATCTATACCTGCTTACAGCACAACCTTCATTTATTCAGTAGTCAGTGCTTGTAACGCGTAATTTTCTTCTACCCAAACAGTTTGCATACTGACACTGTCTAATTAAGACAACTCGGTGTTTCTGGTTATTTGATGAAAAGCATAGATTAAGGAAATTTACAGACTGTTCACCTTGTTCCTTCCTTGTTTTTCACTTCGTGCTGCATGTCACCTGAATCGCACGTCAGCTCTTCTGTTTCCTGATTAGATAAATGGCAACTTTAAAACAGGAGAACAATATAGGCGGGGCGGTTATTTAAAATGTGGGGGTGTTCCAGGAAATGTTCTTTAAACTTGTTTTATTGTAGAGATTTACAAAGCACTGAAGACAATCACCTATTAAAACAAACAAACAAATATAAAAACTGCAGTGCTGTGAAAGCGCTACTCCATTTGGTTTTACTGTTCTCAGGGCACCCAACACTAAAAAGGTATCTTTTCCTTTTAAATATTTGGTAAATTTGGTAAATTTGGTAAAATTATACTTTAAAATGTAATTTCCAATATCTAGTTATAAAAGGCAGTGGATACTGTCCTTTTACATTTTATGTCCGAAAGTTCCAGCAAAAGATAAAAATTGTTTTTAAAATGTGAAGTGTAAAGT
Organism: Anarhynchus alexandrinus; assembly: GCA_008711295.1. Classification (NCBI taxonomy): domain Eukaryota; kingdom Metazoa; phylum Chordata; class Aves; order Charadriiformes; family Charadriidae; genus Anarhynchus; species Anarhynchus alexandrinus. Next base: position 201,039 of record VUYV01000332.1, on the reverse strand, counting down.
TCTTGAGCTCTTCATAGCTGAAAGGAAAAGTCTTTATTTACTACTGTTTGAATTAGAGCTACAGAACTGCATGTTTTAATTTAAAATATTAATCAGGAAGAGATTATACATTTGAAATTTTCGCATTTCCTTTCAATAATGGACAATTTATTTTATATTTGAGGATTTACGGATTCTCTAGGGCTGGCAATAACAAAACCAACAGATTTCTCCTTTTGATGTGGAAGATCAGTACTGATGTAGTCTGAACAGGGATGCTGCAGTGTCTCCTGCAGGCCAGTAGACATCTACAGTTATTCCTCAGATATTACGATCTTTCATCGGGGCAGGAAGCCAAATGAGTTGATCCAAAAAGAAAAGACGGTATCTGTTGGTGCCGCAGGTGCTTGTGTTGGGAGAGAGTCAAAGGAAGAATGACGGGCAGAAGGGCAACGTGGGCAGCCTGGCATCACCACGGGTTTGAAACTGGGGCTGTGCTCCACGCGTGGTGTCGCACAGCGATGACAACAACGCAAGGCGAGCCAGGCAGCGGAGGGTGAAGCTTGTTGTATCTGGTCTCTTAATTTTTTGTTTCCTAGCTCCTCTGAAGGGTTTCAAGCAAGCTGTCTGAATACATATTTCCCACCTGTCTAATTGAGGGTGGAGACATGTCCCTGAAAGATTAGAAACGCACCTGCCAATAGAGGTTATTGGATCTTTGTGCATGACCCACTGCAGGATACAGACGACAGAAGAGTAGAGCTCTTCAGAGTGAAAATTGTTTACATCAGGTCCTTGAGTGCCAAAACAATATATACAGAACTATGCATTCTTTCAGTTGCATGAAATTATGGTAGGAATATTTCTGGCATTATAATACCCCCGAAAAAGTTCCAGCAGAAGCACACAAGAGTTACGTATTACCTATGCAGGTCTTATTGGCATTTAACTTTTGTATGGACAAGCAATGCTGATAAGAGATGAGTCAGCAATCAAAGATCAGCCAATAAAAGAAAAAAAATTACTTCTGAAGTTCAAAGATTTTTGGAGTGCACGAATTTAAACTGAACTACATAAAAAGAATCAAATATAACCAACTGAAAAACTTCACATAGATTGAGAAATGCAAATATTTCTGATATCATCTCACTTTTAGCTGGACTTAAACAAAATAATAACTTTGGAGTTATGTAGTGGTGCACCTCTAATAGCAGTCATGACTTAAACATTATTCCAGGCATGCTTTTACATCTGTGTTTTCCACACCACCTGCTATCATACCGGACCACTAGTGCACTAAATCCCCCACAGACCTCATGGGCCTCATATTTTACACTTCTGGTGTTCAACATAGCCTGCTTCACTTCTTGGTCCTATTGCATGAATTGATGTCTTGAAACTGTCAACATTAATTAAAATAACAATAACTCTATGGCTTTGAACTTTACTTGAATAAAATGAAATTTCAAGTTATATAAAGCAGACTAATATCAAGTGTCTTCTGGCAATTACAAAGAAGGGTCAATATTTTGGCCAAGAATGATAATTTTCAGAGAGTACTCATATCCCTCTTCTTTAAATATGCACTGGCAATAAAGTAATTTTATATTAAAGCAAATACCTATGCATATTACAGTGCTGCAGCACTGTTTCACCTCTGCCATAAAAACCTCAATGATAATAAATTACACTTTTCAGAAATTTGCATCTGAGACAGATCTACGTAACGCAAACCCAGATCGGATTCGAGTAATAATTCTTTGAAGAGAGAAAGTAAGGAAGGATGTATAAAAATATATACCTGTATATCTACATGTACATACCCACATGTCACCAGACTTTTATGCTTTATATGAACGCATTAAGTCTCACTATAAAGCTGCAGCAGTTACAGTTGTGGTGCTAAAGCCCCCGTGGGGTTTTTCCCCGTGTTCTCAGGCTTTGCGAGGGGGAGAGGAAAGGGAGGGAAAGTGCTTTGGTACCACTGCCGGTGCTGCGGAGCTGTGGCAGTCTCACTGCAAGAAAGCAACTTTACGTCCGTGCAAACCTATTAACCTAACTTCACAGAAAAAAAAAAAAATCATACCTAATTTGAGCCAATATATGCCAATATATACAGAATAGTTAAATGACAATATATACTTATTAATCAAATGTATTACAAGGAGAATAAGCAACATTTTTTTCTCAATTAAAAAAAAAGAATTTATGTCCGAGTTGTACATTTTGAAAATATTAGATTGCTGCTTAAGGAAACTCCCACCTGGAGAAATAACATCTAAAATAAATCCGTTTTGTGAAAATACACCTTTTTAATTAATTTTTATTTAATGAAGTATAAAGATTTGGAAAATAATACAAGGTGTCCCGGGTATTTTTGTTATAAAAACGACAGAGGAATTGACACATCAGAGATTTGGATATATATTTTTCTTAACTTCACTGTTTTCAGACATCAGAGGCATTTTCCCATCCGTGATACACTAACGTGTATTCTGTAAACAATTCTGCAGCGTGCAGTACGGCATCGAATGCAGTGTAATGCAGTACTGACTCCGGTGGAAGCACTTACCTGTGTAAGAATTTGCAAAGGGCTATTTGCATTTTTTATAACTAATAACATCTAGTCTATATTTGATTTTTTCGATGAAAAGATCTTCGCTTTACCAATGTGCACGCTGTGTGAGAAAAGCTATGCCTCAAGCCTCACCTCTTATAGTGGAAAAAAAATTCAGTATTGGGGTTATATAATTTTAAATCTCTGTGGGTTTTTTTTTATTAGAGTTAACGGATACAGAAAATTGAAATAGTCAGTGCTTTTGCAAAGGCTGCAGATATTTGAGTTTTGCTGGTATACTTATCTCAGTAACACATTACACACAGAAGCGAGCAATTTTATTTCGCGGTGTATTAGCTGTGAAATTAAACCTATGCAATTATGCCGCCGTTGCTTCAAAACAATGCCTCCCTTGCCTTAATATGCATTCTGTACGTTAATTTGAGGAATAAACAGAATACATAATTAAGGCTTCCACCGCCTCTCAGTGTGTTCCTGGGTGCCGCTCAGCCGGCGATGCTGAAACGCCGCGCGTGCAGCGATGACCCCCGTCCCTGCAGGAGGACCGAAGGGAAAGGCGCCGTCTCTTACCTGCAGGCTGTTGAAGATGATGAAGAAGACCAACATCCAGAGGTGCCGGTAAGCCATGTGCAGTCCTCCCCACAGCCAGGTGACAGAAATGAGGGCAAAGAGGTACAAGACCAGGGGGATCTCTGAAAACCACAAACACAGCGTTTCAGCTGGTGCGCCCTGGGGAAAAAACACTTTTTTAAAGCGTTACTGACGCAGGACCTGGTTTTGCCGTTTCTGGCCAACCTTGGAGTTCGTTCTCCAGTGATGGGCAGCCCTCCTCCTGCCCCAGGGCTCTTGGGTCCCCCCTCCAGGGCCAGGGGGAAGAGCACACGCAAAGTCAGAAAAATGCACTGACCTTGGGGAAAGCACGGGAGAGCTCTTGGCAAGCTCTGGAAACTTTGGGAGGAAACAGATTTTCAAGAATTGAGGGGAAAGGGAAAAGACAACAAAAGGATTATTGGTACAAAAAACTGCTATGGCTGTGGGAATGTATAGAATGATATAGAAATTATACAAATAGCTTATTCTCTGATTTGTTATTACTTTCACTGCAAGCCAAACACGAGGAGGCATCCGACCCTACAAAATGTTAAGTGACAACCTCCACTGCATCGAGGATCCCCCCCAAACACAGACTATGGAACCGGTTCGCTTCATCCGCCTTCAAAAACACATGCAGAATCCGTCCTTAAGCACACATACATACAGCTGCACTGTACATTCCCTACTGCATTCACAGCATACAAGATTTAAGGAATGCTGGCAGGAAGATGTCCGCGTGGACAAAGTTTGCAAAAAGTTCAGCAGAAGTTGGCCTTCGCCCCCGCCCGCTCCCATTGCCGGCCGGCAGGTACACCAGGCTGGCCCCCTCCCCGTGTTGACCCTATTAGCGGCGGACCTCAAAGTCCATGTTTGCCCAGCTCCGCACACTTCAGGGGCAGAGGTGCTCGGCCAGGCATTGCCCCTCTCCGCGTGAGTCATGCGGCATCAGCAAAGAGCAGGGACATACTTTTGACAGGCACCGTTCCGGCAACAGCCCTTGGGGAGCACTTTTGGCATTTTGTTTAATATCGTACAACCAGTAAGTGCCTTCTGAAGGTAGGCAACAGCCAAAGTCAAGACCACCTTACAGCGAGGCAGGCGGTAGTTGCTTCAGGGTAATGACCATTGCTTTGGTAGAAACGCGTGTGTATATTTTTATAAACAAGGAATGACTTGAAGGGAAGCGCAATGTGAACAGGGACCGTATTCCTAACGTTTCTCCTGTTAAAGCCTCATACCGCTCAGTAAAACCTGGGCTGCAATCCTCAGCCTGGGCTGTCCTGCAATCGCTGCTTGAGAGTGTGACATGGTATTTAACACAGATAGGTATTTTCTTAGTGAATTATAAGACATATAAGTGAAATACTGTGTTACACGTGAAAATTAACATTATGTTAGGGTAGTGATAACCTAGGACTAGAGGCAGTAAAACCGAACTATTAAAATAAACTTTGTTCTTAGGAGCAGCTAAAAAGGTCTTGCTTTTCCTGCACAGAGGGAAAAAAAACCCAAACCCTACCTATTTTTACAGAAAAATAATAAAGGCCATTACAGCATTATGAAAATCAGATTCCCTAAGCAATGATTTTTGAAAGCTCATCTCCAATCATCATGAAGGTACTCCTGTTCTGCCACTTAGGTCTGAGAACATGATATAAATCCTCTCCAGTGTGGCCATTTGTAAACAGAGGTATTTCAAGAAGTGGTGCATCAGGAAGAGTGTGGCCAGCAGGTCGAGGGAGGTCATCCTCCCCCTCTGCTCTGCCCTGGGGAGGCTACATCTGGAGCACCGTGTCCAGTTCGGGGCTCCCCGGGTCAAGAAGGACAGGGAACTGCTGGAGAGGGTCCAGCAAAGGGCCCCAAAGATGATGAGGGGACTGGAGTATCTTTCTGATGAGGAAAGGCTGAGGGACTTGGGGCTTTTCAGTCTGGAGAGGAGAAGACTGAGGGGGGATCTTATCAACGCTTATAAATCCTTAAAGGGAGGGTGCCAGGGGGATGGGAACAGTCTTTTTTCAGTGGTGCCCAGTGACAGGACAAGAGGGAATGGGCACAAACTTGACCATAGGAAGTCCCAGCTGAACCTGAGGAGGGCCTTCTCTCCTGTGCGGGTGGCAGAGCACTGGCACAGGCTGCCCAGAGAGGTGGGGGAGTCTCCCACTCTGGAGCCATTCCAAACCTGCCTGGACGCCGTCCTGTGCCACTGCTGGAGGTGCCCCTGCTCTGGCAGGGGGTGGCACTGGGGGAGCTCCAGAGGGCCCTTCCAACACTCACCAGTCTGGGATTCAGTGAGTCTGTGCATGCGGGCCTGCTAACTGTCTCTCAGTGGATGGGAGAATGCAGTACTGAGAGCCCTAGGCAGCTGGGGACCTCCAGCAGGACTTGAGGAGGCATCAAGGGTGGGTACTGGTGCCTTAGAATGGCATTCGATTCGTGTATTTCGTGTCACAGGAGACCTAAAGGATCTGTACACAATCAGTACATAGAATGGTTCAGGTTGGAAGGGACCTTAAAGATCATCTAGTCCCAACTCCCCTGCCATGGGCAGGGACAGCTTCCATTAGAACACAGGACCTGTGGAAGACCCATCCTCTATGAAGAGAAAGCTGGAGGCCAGACTGGATAACCCTGGTTGTCTCAAATGACAATTAATGCCCATTAAGCACCTGAATCACTTCTCCCATGGTGAGGTGAGGTCTGCCCAAAATTTAGTAAAAGTCCAAGACTTCCCAAGGATCCCTGATCCATAACAACACTAATTACACATGTGTATTTTTCAGAGAAGCATCAAGGGAAGAAGATAAAGGCTACGTACCCCTGTTACTTGTCTGGAAGGAACTCGGTTTTGTTGGATGAATAGAATGGAAAAGCAATGTATTTCTCACGCCGCAGTCCACAGGCACGAGTATCCCTAGCACACAAAGCCCCCGTCTCAAAGTCCATTGGGCACAATGGGAAAATTCCTTGTGGCCTCGATGGATATTGAAACAAACTTTGTTACAACAGCTGCTAATGTACCTGGCCAACATCACAACGCTTTTACAATAATTAAAAATGCAAAGCCCTCAAAAGTACCAGGTAGTGCGGTAAGAAGTAGAGCATTAAGTATTTCCTTTTATTCTACATTAATGAATCCAAATACTTACCAGATGTGTACTTAACAATGTTCATAAAAAAAGAAACCAGCAAAGAACTGGCAACCTCAAAGTTTTTGAAGTTATAATAATGAAATTTACCAAAATAAAAAATAAGAAAACGTACATCATGACAATGGAATTCTAAAGGTAAATTCAGTAATTATCTGTAGAGCCACCCATTAATTTATTTGTGCACAGATATTAATGGAATGTTATCATCTTTTTGTTTAAATCTCAAAAACCTGCAATAAGCTTTAGCTGCTTATGAAATTCAGCTGATACAATGGACTGGCAACTAATGATCACTAATGCATACAATTCTAAATGCTGTTCATAGACCAAAGCAAACAATGATGAGAATTGTCTCGGGAAGTTGAATAATGATTTGGTTTTTGTATCACTTTGCAATATGGTGGGACTCAGGTGGGCGCAGGGGAGAGAAGAAATCGAAATGTGGAAGGGCAAACTGCAGGCAGTAGAATATGCCAAGAATTAACACCACGATTTCTGCTTTTAGTGCATAAACATCACCTAAGGAAAAATACCACAATATTAATTATAACTGAGCACCTCTAAATTGTTGAAACCATAGATCACTGGAACAGCTGTGTATATGAAGCTGAAGGAAATGGAGCAATATGATATCTAGATCATATACTTTTGACAGAAAATGATCTGACTTTATTATCTCCACGTGCGCATGAGGTGGTAATTTGATAAATTTAGTGCCATATCACCAAAATAAAATTACCAGAGGTAAAACCAGAATCAAGCTCACTGAAGTTCTCTATGGAGTGTACCTTGAGTAATTCTGATAAAAGTTTATGTAAGGAAAGCTACTCAGTACAAACATGTCAATTTATACATGCATTATGACAATAAAGATGGTATGAAGATACCTGCTTTTTGTCTGATGCTGAATGTTTATGATTCTGCTTTTATCTTTGTCAGTAACAATTGCTTCATTATCGGTATTGTAAAGGGTTAATACAGAGTTGAAACTTTGGCAGCATTTAGTTTCAGCTGTTTGAATTCTCTTCACCCATTTTGATCAGCCAATTTGTTGTATTTAATCAAACAAAAGCCCAATTACTAGATAAAACATACCAGAAAAACAGCAACAATGTCTTTTAAGTTTGTGAAAACACAACTGCAGAAAGCAAAAGGATGCCAATAAATAAGCTTGAACTGAACAAAAACAGACAATCTAGTTACCTGTGGTTTCCTTCATAGAGAAAGAAAAGCAAAAACTCCCTCCCCAAACAAACTCAAAGGGTATTTCTGGGCTGATGAACCTTCACTGACAAGAATTTTACTCTAAGTCCAAGCGCGAGGAGTCGCCTTTAGGCTACTTGAGTAAACCATAGCAGATAGAAGACTGCCGTGGAGCCGTCAACTGACCATCAGTGGGAGGCAGGGGAGACATTGTCAAGGAGCTCTCTTGGGCATTACATATTCAAACCATGCTGGTCCACAGCTTTTTACACCATTACCACCCCTGTTTTTAGTACTAGGCATGATGAAAGATTTTGTTTAAGCAACAGTCAGTCCACTCTCTCCACATGTATGTATGTATGTATGTATGTATGTATGCACATATCACATCCTGACTGTTCACGCCTCTCCCTAAAATATCTCCCCTTTTCCTTAATGACAAGCTTAAGAAACATTGGCAGAGTTGACAACCCAATACAGATAAATGCAGCTTAAGCAGCTGTAGACGCAGTTTCTTAGAGTTTGAAAACTTACCATAGTTCAGCTTGGTATTCGACCAGCTGAAATTACACACCTTCAATTTACCAAACAACTAAATGAGCCCACTGTTTCTCACTTCTTCCCCATTGCTGAGAAAATATTATTTTCCTTATTAACTTAGCTACAAAATTTATTTTTCTACAATGATTAGTGTTCTGAGGGCTGTGGTACATTGTAATCAGTTTTTTTGGGGTGGTAAAGCTGTAGTTTTACTACAGTGGGGGAGTTCTTAGAGTAAACACAAAACTTTGTCCAGTGATTTACATAGAAACAATGCTGGTGAGAATTTGAAAGATAGGCTGCCATATTTTCATGACAGGTTTGGGTTAGATTACAAAATGCATAAAACAGGAAAAGTATCAAAATGCTGGAAAAAAATTATTTACCTCAGTGGGAACCTAACAGGAGCTGAACTGGGTATGAACAAAAGTTTACCTGGCCTTGCCTCCAAGGGCTGAAAAAGCTGGCCAGATGTGATGCTTCTCCCCACAACTCTCCCATTCACAACTCAGGAGCTTCCTGAACCAGACACCGTTTCTTTCTATTTACTAATCTTCAGGGGACTTCTGTTGCACAAACTCATCTTGAACTAATTGCGGTGAACTTTGATAATTCAGAGTATCCAGTGGCAAGGAACTCCACAGGAATAGCATGAGGTTCAGGTTATAAAATGTCAGATTGCTCAGCTGAAACAGCTGTCAGCCTTGTCTTTGTTGTTTGGTTTCCTTACAGCAGAAGCAAGAACAAGAAATAGAAGCAAACAAAAACCCCAGAACATTTCCAAACAGCTATGCTTTCACCTACAGGGGTTTTAAATCTGTAAGGAAGTAAACCCATAGAGTTTTATATTTCTGAAATAAACCTCAAAAGAAGGATTATGGTGACTGTTTTTAAGTTTCACCTTCTCCTGTGCTATGACATCTGTACAGACCTACGCAGAGAAATAATCTGATGATGAGGCTCACCCATCTACAGCTTTTACTGAAGCAGGTTGCAGCAGCTTCCTGAGGTCCACAAAGAATTTACCACCTTCAGGTCTGTGGTCCGTTGAACCTCTGCATGATGCCTTCAGAAATGAGAACTGCATTGATTGTCACACCTATGTGCCCAAAAGGAGTGGAAAAATGGGGAGAAATACTGCATTTTACAAGGTGAGACTGCCTAAAATTTATTCATAGATGGTGACTGGAATAGTCTGTGCCAATTGAGTAGAGCTGGTTCAGACACTGCAGAGAAAGAGAAAAAGAGTAAGGGAGTGATGATGATTTTGCAGCATCCAACGTATCCTGTGCACTAACTCCCTCCATAGATAGGTACACCTGTCTCGGAAAGCATGGGAAGGGGACACCTGCCAACCTCTGCGCCCACACTGAGAGCACTGAAAGCTGTGATACCTCTTGGTAGTCCAAGGCTGGAGGAGGAATGAAGAAGAAAAAGGTGGAAGCCATGCGGTGTTCCCCATTGCAGTCTGCTGTCACACCTTTGAAGGTTCACCTAATGGCAAGTTGAAGGTTGAGGTGGATTCATACGTGTAATTGTAGTTTCACCTAACGACGGGACAGTTCACGCGACTAACCTCTCCTGTCCCTGTGTAGTGCCTATTGATTATGACAGAATAATTTGATGGTGCCTGCCTCAACCTGTTTTACCAGGGAGGGAAGCAGCAGTGGAAATCCTCATGCACAATTTCTGTCAACGGCTGCCCATGGTGCATCGTGAAAGGTTCTTTAAAACTGTCCTATTGCTATGTATTTTATACTTTACAGTTAGGAAGAACAACGGATGAGCACTTGGGCCAACAGAAAACCAACTGTCTGAATGAAACCAACCACTCAATTGAAAAAAAGTCATCAAAACAGAAATAAGTCATAAGCCCTATGAAACGATGATCGTCTCATTGCTATGGAGAAAATCTGTAGCGTTACTAGGAAAAGTAACTGAAATGGACTAGAAAAACAAAGCACTGCTTTTATGGATTGCCAGCACTGGAACTCTCTTCAGAAAACCAGGATTAGTCCCTTCATAATACCACATTCAGTCCATCAGGTGGGTTTTGATGGTGTTTTTGCAATTGGTATTCAGAAAAAAAGCCTAACTTTTCAGTTTGAATTAGATTATATATTTCAGAATATAATACATTACTTTCCTCCTCAAATAGACATGTAATTCAAAAGAAAATAAACTTCATATTCTGTAATTGCCAATTTTCTGTTTCTTCTGTCTGTAGAGTTAGAACTACTCCTTAACTTTATATATTCAGTCTGTTTCATTACAAAATTGTCAGGTAGACTTCCTGAAGGCTTTCTTCCTTCCTTCCATAACTGATACTATAGGTAAAGTTCTCCAGACAATGAGTCTGAGCAGTGAAAAATGTTAAATCAAATAGAAATTATTAAAACTGGAAATTATTAAATAATATTAAAACTCTGAAGTGTAATGCTGAGTATGTCTTTGCAGGAAAAATCTAGATGATTTAACTATGGAAAATAAAGAATGCACTATGCTTTCATAACACGTCCAAATATTTGTATTCTCACTGCTGTGTTGGCCCATATTATGTCTTTTTTCTATTGCCTGAAGTGTTTCTTTTTTTTTTTTTCTAAAAATAGGAAAGTCAATAAAAGAAGCAATTAAATAATACAGCTGTAATGATCTTCTGAGTTTACCTATAAATATTTACTATATGTCTTCCCCTTAGGTTGTTAAACTGATAATGCAACTTTAATTGCTTTTAATTGTTTTTGGCTAGACATAAAGACCTACTTAAAAACCTGAAAGATCTTTACAAACATTTTTTCCTAGATGATTGGGGAGAATGTATTGCTTCACAGAATTTCACTGTTTCATGGGAGACCTGAATTAGTAAAACATTTACAGATTATTGCTTAAGAAGTCATGGGTTAAACTTAGCAACAGATCTACAAAAATGCCACAAAACCAATTTTTTTTTTTTTTTTTAAAAACACTTGAATAACAGTGTTCCAAATCCTGCTGGCTCCATTTTCAATTGCTTTTGACAACTGCTGAAAAAAGGAGTTTGGTAACAGGATTTTGTGGCCAAAATAAAAAAGCTAACAGATTTCCTCATGGAGTTCAAAGGAGAAAATACCACCACCACCACCAACATGCAATCAGTGACTCACGACAAATGCTCTGATTCCAGATTAGGAATGTTAAAGAGCTGCAGAATTTAACAGTAGCTGATATTGCAGACCAGAAGGCTGGTAGGTAAATATCCATGAAATCCAACTGGACAAAATTGTTCATAGATAATTTATAAAAATACGAAGCAGAAAACCTCTTAAAATATTATTTTTGGTTCACTTATATTTTTTGATCTGCTGCTCCTTGTGGCAAGGAAGAGTTTGAAATTAAAGAATACCTTTGAAAAGAGAAGCACACCTCCTATTCAGCATGAAGACTACATCGCTACTGCAAAAACATAGAAGATTGACCTCTCTAACCTTCCCACTAAATCTCGGGTTTTTGGCAAACTTTCTCATACATCTTTAAGACACTTTACAGTATAATCAAATGAAAGACCGGGCATCTTATTATAGCTTATCCTACCACTGCTATGCTGGGAACATGGCAAATCTCAGAACAAGAGCAAATCAAAAAAGAAAGAAAGAGTTGAACCTACTTATCACCATATAAAAAATTATTTAGAAGTATTATGCAAAATATTAAATGAGTGCTAATTTCACAACTGTACAGGCATAACTCATGAAAATTAACCTGCTTCTGCAGATTTCTTTAAAGGCAGAAAGGTAACTTGGGCATGTGAAGCACTGTGCAAACAATTTAAATTACATGAGTGCAGATGATGTATTTAAGTCTTGTCTTATCCAGATCTTTGTTCTTTATTTCAGCTTGTAATCACACATTTCGTCTTAACTGTATTTGTAAAAATGTCGGAGGCAAAGATTTGTTTTCCTCCTAATTACAAAAAAGGAAAGCCCCTGGAGCACTATGGAGACTAAAATATCATATCCATGTGTGACTGTGATGAATACTGTGAATAATGTACACAACCTCTAGTTCAGAGGTAGCCAACATCTGGTTCTTGATTTCTAGATGTATATTGTCATCTCAAGATGAAAGCACTCCTGCAAGTCACTGTTCCTTCGATTCTCTTAGATACATGATATGTATCTTACAATTCAAGATAAAGATTTTAGCATATAGCTCACAGGATAAGGAAGACATGTAACTACAGGTTTAGACACACATTCTCGCTTAGGATCAAAAGCCCTGTCCTCACTATCATCTCCTGAGCACAGAAGCACGGTTGGAATGTCCTGTACTTGCATTTCACATGTCTTATTTGTTTCTTGAGAAGTTCACAAGATAGTAGGTATAGGTGGACCATCTAACATGCTCTGGCATGATCAGGAATTGCATACTGCTAAGACAATAAATGTATCAGAGATATTTATATTAAAGACACAGGAAGGTAGGTAAAATTTTACATCTAAATATCTAAGGCATTCTTCATGAAGTTCTATTTTGGCAACATAGAGTTTTAATCTTGACATTAATTCTGGCACATTTACAATGATGATATCTGAATCACATAACTTTTACTGCAGATTTAGGTGTAGGGCATGAAAATTATGCCACTACATATTGCTCAATCAATAGAGGTCATCTCTTCACAAAGGTATTATCAGAAAAAAATGCAGGTGATTTTCCAATTCAAATTTTTCCATTATATTTTCAAATCTTTTTTTTTGTGAAATTATGAAAAGTTAGCAGACAGTTGCAAAATAAAAAGATGTATGTTGGATTGCTGTCTTATTCATCTCCAATTTCTGCATTTGCATATTAGGACTTTAAAGAAAAAACAATCATCTCATATATGCCTATTTCAACCTCCTGTTATTTCAGCCAAATACAACCGTCCTGCTTTACACCACCTGATTTCCTTCAAAAGCAGTCTTTCTTGTTGCAAACTCAAATATTAGTTCACCTAGAGGCTGTTTACCCAATGCGCGCTCCTGACTTGGCTCCCGTCAAGGCTCACTTTTGAGAAGTGAGTTTCTATATATAGCAGAATGATCAGCCAACAGCACATGTTTTCTGAAAGGCTGGCAAACTGCATCAGTTCAAACTGAAGGCTCTTTTCTAGCAAACTCAATGCATACCTCCGAAAGAGTATGCGAGAGGTAGAGTTGTCATTCGTTGTAAATCAGCTTCCACGCTGTTTTCCAACACCCGCTTCTGAGGAGGAAGAGCCGCCTGCTCTGCGAGATAATTAATTCTGGACTCTCCCATTGCCCTTTCTTCCAGACTTCTACTGTTGAGGAAAATTTCCTGACCTAAGCAAGCTGTATCAATCACCATAAAAAACAACATGACTACTCACAGAGCCATTCTGGAGAGTAAAAAAAGAGTGTGAGAGGGCATCCTCACGTATTTGGTGTTCTGGGCAGGGCGATGAGAAGTGTGCACATTGCTCAAATTAAGAGCTGGCAAATTCCATTTATTTGTGTTTATTCTCCACTACAACCTTGTTTTTATCATACACTTTTACAGCGATATGCTGGGCACAAGGAAAGAGTACGATAAGATTTCTGGGAATATCACAGACCACTGCCAAAGGAATTGGCGTTTATGAAAAGCAGAATTTTGCTGGAATAAATGTCCCTGGGCCATGATGATTTCTTGAAAGCCTAGAAACTGCCAAAGTAGGGTATGAGACATTTGACTGTACTTAAGAACACCCAGGATAAATCTAGAGGACTACAAGAATGCATGGCAGAAAAGGAGGCACAACTAATAAATGTAAATAACTGTAAAAAAACCCAATTATATCCTATAGTTTTCTAAGAAACTGTTTAACCCTGTACAAACAGATCCTTTTTGCAGTTACCAAGGGGCAAAGTTTTTCTCTGAGATCCGTATGGTGAAACCCAGCATTGTTCTCCTGCTCTTAGGAACAAAATCACATGGAAGTCCCCTTTAGTGTGGGCAACAACAAACTCTGCTCTTACAGACAGAACAAGATATTAAAACACAGTAATGCTACTGAAGTTCAGGAAGATATTTTACTACAGCAGACAGAATTTATTCTAATAGCTGTAGGAGACTAATCTACACTATGATGGAGTGACTGTGGTGGTAGATAAGGGAAGAGCAGCTGGTACCATCTATCTTGGCTTCTCTAACGCCTTTGAAACGGTCTCACACAACAACCTTGTCTCTTAATTGGAGAGACATGGGTTTGATAGATGAATTACTTGATGGGTAAGGAATTGGCTGGATGGCCACATCCAAAGAATTGCAGTCAACAGCTCAATGTCCAAATGCAGATCGGTGACAAGTGGTGTCCTTCGGCAGTCTGTACCGGGACCAGTACTGTTCAATGTCTTTATTAATGACATAGACAGTAGGACAGAGTGCGCCTTCAGCAAGTTTGTGGATGATACCAAACTGAGTGGTGTGGTTGATATGCTTGAGGGAGGGGATGCCACCCAGAGAGACCTTGGCAACCGGGAGAAGCGGACCCATGTCAACCTCATGAAGTTCAACAAGGCCAAGTGAAAGGTCCTGCACCTGGAATAGGGCAATCACCAATATCAGTATGGACTGGGGAGATGAAGAATTGCGAGCAACCCTGCAGAGAAGGACATGGGGATATTGGTGGATGAAAAACTCGATATGAGCTGGCAATGTGCACTTTTATCCCAGACAGCCAGTTGTATTCTGGGCTGCATCAAAAGAAACGTGGCCAGCAGGGCGAGGGAGGTGATTCTGTCCCTCTACTCTGCTCTCATGAGACACCCTCTAGAGTACTGCATCCAGCTCTAGGGTCCCCAGCACAAGGAAGACACGGACCTATTAGAGCAGGTCCAGAGGAGGGCCACAAAAATGATCCAAGGGCTGGAGCACCTCTGCTATAGGGACAGGCTGAGAGAGCTGGAGTTGTTCAGCCTGGAGAAGAGAAGGCTCTGGGGACACCTTAGTGTGGCATTTCAATATTTAAAGAAGGCGTATAAGAAAGATGGAGAAACACGTTTTACCAGGGCCTGTAGTGGCAGGATAAGGGGCAACGGTTTTAAACTGAAAGGGGGTAGGTTTAGAATGGATATAAGGAAGATTCGTTTTATGACGAGGGTGGTGAGGCACTGGCACAGGTTGCCCAGAGAAGTTGTGAATGTCCCATCTTTGGAGGTGTTCAAGGTCAGGTTGGATGGGGCTTTAAGCAATGTGATCTAGTGGAAGATGTCCCTGCCCATGGCAGGGGGGTTGGAACTAGATGATCTTTAAAGGTCCCTTCCAACATAAAACATTCTATGATTCTGTGATTCTGGATAGTTCAAGATGAACCTTCTTTGCAAGGCAAGCTTCAGAGTATTCCAACAAAAGGAGAAAAGGGAGTAAGAAAAAAAAATTAACTTAATTTTTAGCTTAACCACTTACATAGTCAATTTATTTGGGGGAAAAAAAAGTATATGCTACAAATGAGGATAAACTTTACTGTTTCTATCGCTATTAAATGTCTATTAAAGTTATTAATAGTCTTCCTCAAGTAGAGATCACAAATATGGAACTTCAGAATCACCAGCTATAGCTTAAGTGGCTTTTCCTACAATCTATGAAATTACCTGAAGTATGTACACTCAGAAGCCAGGTAACATTTTTTTTTCTTTCAGATCTGCATATCCAACCCCTTATTCTGTTTTATGGTAATATGATGCAAGCCAGTGACCTTGCTATTTTATTTTTATTGACAACATTCAGTAGTGTTTTGCATGAATTATTGCAGAAACCGCATGGGGTCATCTGTATCATGCTGCAATTTTAACTATCTTCTAACTGAACGACCCTCAGAAGGGAAATAAATACTACTAGTTCAAATTTTCACATGCAAATAGGTGTTTTCATGAATATCTGTGTATAAATGATAATTACATGTCTATATAGGCTACTTTTTTGATTCTGCAATACTCTTTGCTCTCTGGAATTTAAATGAACAGGTGTCCACAATTACTAGTAAAAGTAAAAGCGCATTTAAAATTATTTTTGTCCATGTTTACAGCTCTCTACACTCAATATGTCAGAATTGTTTACAGTGTCATTCACTCAGAATTTTATTCTCTTTCTAGAGAAGGTAACTAATGGAGAGCAGACAGTTTTCCAAAGCAGTGATTTTTTGTTTTCTTTTTCTTTTTTTCCCATTCCTTATCCCACTGTTCAAAGCGGGGAAATTTGGGTACTGAACCTCAGCCTGGAGACTTGGAAAGGTTTTTTTTTGCGGTAGGTATTAATTGTTACGGGTGACCGAACATGGAGGAAATCAACATGGGGATGAAAGCTGGAGACAAGATAGAATACGACACTACACAGAGACAACTGTTGCTTGGTAGCTCCACCTTTCCTCTGGTTTTGGACGAAGCAGAGAGAAACCCTGCTACGTTCATTGCCATAACAAAATGGCAAAATACTGCGTGCCTGTGCAACTTAAAGAGATGTCATTACCAGAAGACCTCCCTACCCCGTAGGATCTTGTTAGTCGCACCGAAGCCTGAATGGGGCATGGGGTGATGCAGGACCCCCTCCCTGTTGCAGAAGCAAGACATCACGATGCAGTTGATCGACTGCAGGCAACTTTGCCGTTGTGAAAAATGGTGTTCCCCACAGCATCCTCTGTGGTGGTTGCAATAACAGCACTGAAGCAGGAGGTGGTCCCACTGAGTTTGTAAGAACACGGAGGCAGTGGAGTGAACTTCTCCACAGAGTGGGTCGCATGGTAAGATTCAAAAATTTAAAAGTGGTAATAAGTCTCACCGCTGCAAACTGCCTTTGAATATGCCTTTGATAGCACAATGTACCCATAAAATATCAAAAATAATGTAAATATACTACCGCCATCTCAAATTTCAGGAGAGAAAGAATCAGTCGTAAAGTCAGAGGCCTTTTGTTAACAGTTACTGCTTTGTCATGTAGTTATAGGCAATGTTACAAGCCAGAGAAATCACCAGCGTTTCTTTCTGGACGCTTACACTATAAACACAGACGCACAGAGAGCCCTCACACCACCACAGGCACTGTAAACCTCAGCAGGTAGCTCTTTTTCTTCTCTAAAACAGCCTCTCTCCAACTTGCTCTCGCCCCCACCGCACGAGGTTCTTTCATCTGTGCTTGAGAAAGCCCTATGGTAGCAAAATGCCAGTTTGCCATGAAGGTGCACAAGTAGTAAAAATTACAGCCTGCTTTTAAAAAAAACCACTGTTATTGACATTTTATCAAACACCTCTCTTCCTGATTTATTTTTTTTTCTCCTGAGACCTCAGCATCCTCTGTACCATTTTCTGGACTCTATTGGAGAAAAAAACCCACCCTGAATGCTATGTTAAATCAAATAAAAGGTTTTTTTCCACCCTACTCTTTCATGTCTATAGGTCATGTAGATATAACTCCTATTAGCACTTTCTGCCATTTTGCATGCAAATTTTATTTATGGTATCGTTTCAGTATTCAGGTTTGGGGATTTTTTTTTGGTTTAACAGCTCTAAGACAAGCCTTAACCCTCAACATATGAATATGGAATCTCCATCCTTACAGATACTAAAAAAAAGGCATTTATAAATAAATAAACTATACATGATTCAAGACCAAATAAGGAACCACCTTTGTGATTGCTCCAGGCAGTCCCTTTTATATCAGAAAGAAATGAAAGAGAAAAGTGCATGTAAGGTCTTGAGTGTGATACTTATAAGCTATGTTTATCAGACCTTATCCAAATTCATATAGCTCTTAGTCAAGCTGACATTTTGTCACTAAAAAAGAAATTAATATTTGAAGAAATGTACAGATAATAAATATTTAATTTTTTTTTCATTTTCTCATAAAAGGAATATATTTCTATAAGCTTGATATTAAAAAAACCCCACAGCCCTTCATTTCATAATGCAACTATCACTGAAAATTTGAGGATTTGAACAAGACAGCTACTCTTTATAAATCTGAACAGTTACAAGCACTGGACTACTCAGTGGAATTTTTTAATAATCCACTGTCCCTTTTAAGTTCATATGATATTTTTCTAATGAATTGGGAAAAATGATTCAAGAATCTTTCCCAAGTTTATAAAATTTAAGTGGCTTCATGCAGTCAGGGTGAAAATAGATACACCCTTATTAAAAATCTATATGTTTGCAGTTCTTTAAAAAAACTCAGATTTTTTTCTTCCAAAACCACCACGAAAACAAAAGAATTATCCTCAGCTTCCCACAGAGTGTCCTACTATTATGGTCTAAACTGGTGCAACTTTATTTCGGGAACATAATTGTATTTGAAATTGTTCTAAGAGAGGGGACCGACCGATACTTCCTGTTTTGCACGAGAGACAGATCTTTTCTTTCGAGCACGTTTCAGCCGCGAGCAGCGCTAGGGAAGTTCAAAACAGAGGCATTAACTCCAAATACTCCAACGCGCAGCCCGCGCGTGGCCGCGCGTCCCGTGAGACACAAGGGCCGGGAGCTGTGCCCATCACCCGGGGAGCAGCAGAGGACCACGGGGTGGGTTCGTATGTGATGGCTGCCCCGGAGCACCCCCAGCCCGCCCCAGGACAGGGCTGTTCGGTGCCCTCAGCCAAACGCAGGCACGGCGACATAGCGCTCCATGCAGGGCGGTGCTGCGCTTTATCGCTATTCTCTTTGCTAGACTAGACATCACCAGCGAGGCTAATTTCTTGTTTGGGGTTTTACACAATTTTGTACTCCTAAGACAGCCGAGCATCTGCATCACTTTCATCATTAAAGTACTTTCACAGACTTCAAACAGACCGCTGGGATGCTTCGCCTTAAACAAGTGCGTAGGTATCTATCGAACTGTGGTTTCTACTGGGGTTTTCTGAACTGGCGAGAACAGTCAGTACCGTTCTGAAAGTCCAACTTGTTTGTGTAGGGGTAGGCAACGTGTCATACCTGCAGCGTTTGTTCTTCCTCTGAAAATATCGTCGTACGCTTTCCATTGCGGGGTCACCTGGTAGGCGTGGATGAACACCACAAAAACCACTACCAAGCACATTAATGGCACCAGAGCAGCGGTGAAGAGAGCAGCGTAGGCATTTGGAATGAAGCACCTGATGGAAAAAAATGGGAAAAAATGCTGTTTATAAACAAAACAGACATCTCGAACAGTCATAAGTAAAATTTCAAAAAACAAACTTTTTTTGAAAGGATATGCTTTACTAACCACAAATTCTTTAACTCTGTTCCCAGAGTAACCTTGATAGGATGCACAGAGCTCTGTTGGTTCTTATGTCCTCATCATATCTGAAGGAATATAACATTTGTACCTTAAAAGTATGCATGTTATATTTTAGCCTAACCAATGTTAGAGAGATTTAAATTGTTGCAATGGAATAAATTATATTTCAACAAACTCCATGCATGCTATATTCATTTAATGTGATCACTCTTAGTCACCAAAGTCCAAAAGGGCATTATGCAATTTTCTATACTTAGCTCCTGAAACCACAAATTAAATTTTGAGAAATATATTTTTAAAATAAATGAACTAGTCTTAAAGGCAAGATAACTATTCCTCCTCAAGTTGTTGGAAATTATATGTCATTTGCACACTGAAGCCAAATGCTCACTCCCTCCCATTTTTTTTTTTAAATTGTCCTGTCTCTCCTCACCCTTTCCATTTATTAAAGTTATAATTATTTATAAAGATGTGGCAAGAACGCGGGTTATTCCTGAAAAAGAGTCAAATTACGCATATAAGATGATGACCTGATGGATATGGAGATGATAGCTGAAGAGAGCTCTCGACAGTATGAGAGATCAGGGTTTTCTGTGAACTCCCTGGAGGTCAGTATGTGCTTTACTGCCACTGACCTACTCTAGAGATGACGCACAACGGAGCAGCCCGAGGGACCGCTTGGGAGTCAGTATGTCTAGAGAGTATGTGGTCACTGCTATCCCTATTAAGAGGGTGTAACTTACCCAGCCCTTATGTTTGTCAGGTCAACTCTGCTAAATAGGCTTAGAGTCAATGCTGGTATAATACACATCTGAGAAGAGCCTTGGGTATATGTTTCCCTGGTACACCTTTTCGGTTTGCTTAGATGGACACGTGTACTCTGTCCAGCAAGTCCTGCAAGACCCTGCGATTGCGTTCTGTGTCATCTCTTCCAGAGCATTGGGCACTCTCCATGAATCCCAAAATCATTTCCAGCAAAATCTAGATGCCTTCTACAACTCTCTTCAGAAGCTCCATGCTCAGTCAGACACTAGGCCGAGATACCACCTGATAACATCACTGAGCAAGCAAGCAACAGGGAAGGTAGGAACTCTCTATCGCAATTGAAGGTGTTTGTTTCACAGAATCTCACAATGGCTGAGGTAGGAAGGGACCTCTGCAGGTCATCTTGTCCAATCCTCCTGCTCAAGCATGGACACATACATCTGATTGCCCATGAGTGTGTCTAGATGCTTTTTTAATATCTCCAAGGATGGAGACTCCATGACCTCTCTGGGCAACCTGTGCCAATGCTCGGTCAACCTCACAGTGAAAAGATGTTCCCTGATGTTCAGAGGGAACCTCCTGTGTTTCAGATTGTGCCCATGGCCTCTTGTCCTGACACTGGGCACCACTAAAAAGAGCCTGGCTCCATCCTATTTTGCACCCTCCCTTCAGGCATTTATATACATTAAAATGACCGCCCTGAGCCTTCTCTTCTCCAGGCTGAACAGCCCCAGCTCTCTCAGTCTTTCCTCATTGGAGAGATGCTCCAGTCCCTTACTCATCTTGGTGGCCCTTTGTTGGATTTCGTATAGTCTGTCCGTGTCGCTTTTGTACTGAGAAGCCCAGCACTGGACCCAGCGCTCCAGGTGTGGCCTCACCAGTGCTGAGCAGAGGGGAAGGATCACCTCTCTTGACCTGCTGTCAACACGGTTGTTTCCTGGACACCACATCTGATCCATTTCATCCTTCTAATTTTTAATATNGGAGATCTTATTGCGGCCTTTCAGTACCTAAAGGGGGCCTACAGGAGAGCTGGGGAAGGACTTTTTACCAGGGCATGTAGTGACAGGACAAGGGGGAATGGCTTCAAACTGGAAGAGGGCAGGTTTAGATTGAACATTAGGAAGAAGTTTTTCACTTTGAGGGTGGTGAGGCACTGTTCCAGGTTGCCCAGAGAGGTTGTTGAGGCCCCATCCCTGGAGGTGTTCAAGGCCAGGCTGGACGTGGCCTTGGGCAACCTGGTCTAGTGGGAGGTGTCCCTGCCTATGGCAGGGGGGGTGGAACTTGATGATCTTCAAGGTCCTTTCCAACCTAAACCATTCTATGATTCTATGAATATATGTTGAAAGATATCTTTTATGCTGGAAATCATATGGGATATCATTATAGGAACCAACTGAAAATATTTATTATACTTGATACTAGGGGCACACATTTATAATTCCATTACTGTGACACATTTGTCACATGGAACTACTATGTCTCTCATGTTCCTAGCATTGGATGGGAATAGAAGAAAAACGTCCTAACACATCAACTAAGCTGGTGCTCCAGAACACTACTATTCTACAGAAAACGGCTGATGTGGAAACTGGAATGAACTACATAATTACAAACCGTACTTATTTAAAAAAGAGCATTATCTCCTGCAGTATAGCCTTCATGCAAGTTGCCTTTTTTTTTTTTTGTAAACAGGCACTAGACTTTGCATAGTGTGTCTTTAATCCATGAAAGACAGAGCCATTGTGCACAATGAAGTTATTTTTGTATTTCTTTCTTGGGTGAGTAAGTACAAGATTTTTGTTTAGTTTGTTTTGAATCTGAGTAATAGCAAAAAAAATAATAAATAAATACAGCTACCCGTTGAAATACACGCCTTGTGCAGTAGGGACAAGAAAAATCAAACACTGGTGGCTTCTTCAGAGACTGTCACTTTATTACAAAGCTTTTGTGACTTCCTGTTAACACCTTCTATTACCAAGTTGTACTTTTTCCCCTCCCTGGCTGTTTTGAGAAGTTTTGCTACCAGCTTACATCTCTTCTAGCATCAAGAAGACAACTGTTCAGCTTTTGTCCAAACTGCCTCCTCTTTTGCTCTTCTAGACTATTGTTATCTGACTGAATGGCCCAACTTTGGTTGTGTTTTGACCACTCTGTTCTCACCATTGACTTTGTCTTGATCCCTGGTTTTGTTTTGATGACTATAAATTTCTCTGGTAACCTCAACAGCAACATATTCCTGTTGGTGGATTCTCTTCCACTACTCCTAGCTAAACTAATTGGTTTTCATTATCTTCAAGACCCCCTCTGGTAGCCTCCCAATCTCCTGCACCACTCATGGTGTTACTTTTCTCACAAACAGCATTTTACTTCCAACTCAAATGTTTCTAACTTAGAAATTTTTTTCCAACTTACGAGAACATTAAACACAGTATCCAAAGCCCTCTGCAGGTCTGTTTCTGTTATAATTCTATGAAAGAGATTAGATATAATTTTAGAAATAATTGTCTTTAGTATGTGTCTTCTCCAAGGTGTAAGTCCATACTAGCATGAAGTGTTTTGTTATTAATTTTAGAACTCAAAAAAACCAACCCAGAAACTATATACAATTTTTTCATTCGATACCAAGCAATAAGATTGGTATTTTTTATCAGGATTAGAATGATGAGAGACAGCTTTAATATATAAGATTTTTTTTCTGTCTTGAGAACTACTGCAGATTTGATCTAAATTGGTACTTTTAAAGACACCAAATGCGGGGAGATTTGAACATACAAATTAATAGAGAATATCATCTTCCCTTCGGAAAAGATGTAAACTCAGAAAATCATATACATTTAAATCAATTCATTGATTAACATGACCTCACTAATTGCCCAGCCATAATCAGGTTTTTACCTTAGTTTTGCTTTTTCCCTGACTTCTAATCTATATAAAAGGGATTGATAGGTTTGTTTTCTTCTCAAGGGGGTGAAGAATGTTCATCTGACTTCCTTGTGAAGTCTTCTGTGAACTCTTAAACCATAATATTTCCTAAAATCTGGACAAGAATTCAAGCTAGGTAAGATATGGAAGGTTGTCTTTTATTTTTCCTAACAGTTTTAAAGGAAAAACAGAAAACAACTGACAAGATGTATACTGGAACTATTTTTTAGCACAATTACATAATTAATAACAAAAAAGGAAAAAAAACCCAACCAAAACAAATAAACAAACAAACAAAACCCAACCAAGCAGCATTGTTAAGGAAATAAGGATGGTTTGAAACATTAAGGAAGGTATTCAATGAAGGGACTGGCATATTTTGTTCCAATGCATTATAGACAGATTCATTCCTTTATTGTCATGCCTCAAATTCTGAGGACAATCACCTTCAAATGCATCTGGAAACTGTGGAAAGTTAAGTTTGACAAAAAATTGCAAGGCTTTTGGACTAACGAAAAATATCTGGACTTCTCTTTTAGTTTTGCCAGCAGGGAGCTAACCTTTTGACTTTTACTTGTCACATGAGTTTCCGTTGTTAGGCCTAGGTTATTATTATTATTACTGTTGTTGTTGCTATTTTTTCACTTATTCTTTATTTTAATTTTCATTATTATTGTTATTTAATCCGGGGCGCAAAGCTCGACAACCCTTGAGCTTCTCCCTTGCTTGAGGCACGGCTGGCTCGCGGGCAGCCCGGCACACAGAGCAGGGAACTGTGGCACCACGTGAATTTGCTCATGTTGCGCATGTTACATCGGGAAAGTAAAAGGCAAAGGTCAGGCACACGAATTTGGGCTTCTGTTTGCATTTCATCACCTCCACGTACAGAAGGAAATTGGTGTACCTAAAATAACCTAAGGAAAGACAAAGCTTGATGCATTTATTCATGCTTACTCATCAAATTTTTCACATAGCATAGGAGACAATGCTAAAAAATGAAAATATGCAGGTTAGGTTATGATGTACATACAAATCTAGATGTTCACACACTCTGGGCTTTCTTAAAAAGGAATTTGCTCTGTTCCAGGTTTTGGTTTTGTTGTGGAAGAAGGCTACATTACCCTTGAGTTGGCACTTTGCATTTCTACTAGAACATGCTCAACAATTCTCCATGAAGCGCAGAGCAAGCCAGACAATGGAAATGTTTTTTCACAAATAATTACTTGCTAAAAAGTTGTTAATCTGACAAATTATCTGCAGCAAATTGCGCATGACCTGTATCTAAGCAACGTACTGAAACCTAAAATGTCTTTCTTTTATGATCTCATCCTAGATGATGATACTTATTATCTGTGCCTGATGTTTTGGGCAGCTTAACAGTTTGATAACCACCCCCCTTTTGAAAACACTATAGGTTTTTAATACGGAGAACCTCTGGACTTTTGGTTTTGACACTGTTTTTAAGTATAACTCTCTGAGAAGATCTGATCTCTTGCATTGCATCTCAGAGTCACCGGCAAACTCAGTTCTCGGCTATACGTCCGTTTGCAATTTCAGCTGATGAACTGCTCCCGTGTGTGCCTACATCGACCGTAATAACTCTGACTGCAGTTTATGCTGCTCCCTCTGGTCCCTTCTACCAACTTTCTGCTTGTTTTGGAACACTGCTGTTCTCTATATCAAATACCTCTACAGCTTTTGGCAGTGAGGTACAAACCCAAAGCAGTTTAGTGTCCAGGTAATGCTGTAGTATTTTATTTCCCTTAGCACCAAGCTAGAGGCACCGGTCCACGGACCCTGCACGCACTATTTGGGATTGACGTTTTATGCACGTGGCCATCCACCACCACAGTGAAATCAATGCAGTGAACCAATGCAGAGCGGCTCATGAGGCACTGAACGTTAAAGCGGAGCATTTTAAAGCAAAACAAAAATAATGCTCATTTACTTTAAAACAGCATGCAGGAAAACACTGGTTTTAGCAACTGTTTGAGACCGAATTGGTGGTGGGCATACCCTCAGAGCAGATCACCGCGTCAGCTTCTTCAGTGCTAAAGCCTCCTGAACCTGGCGAATTTTCAGCCTGAACAGACTATACAGTTCCACTCTTTTCTTGATTTATACTCTAACAGTAGTCATTTTCCATAAATATGTTAAGCAACAAGATTAATGGTTGTGCTGTGCTTTGTTTTCAGCTCCTTCCTCTAGTGGGAGGTGTCCCTGCCTATGGCAGGGGGGTTGGAACTCGATGATCTTCAGGGTCCTTTCCAACCTAAACCATTCTATGATTCTATGAAAGAAACATGTGGACAATTTTGTTGTATGTGTTGTTTTGTTTTGTTTTGTTTTGTTTTGTTTTTTAAATGCTTAAGTTTCTATGAACTGACATGAAGAAAACCAGTCGGAAAGGGAACGCTAAGCTTAAATTGGGGAACATTTGAGATGACAGTCACTAGTTCCTGTGGAAATTCAAGCCACATTCACAACAGAGAAATTTCCGTTTCTAGAGGACATAACATTCTAGATATTTCTACAAGATTATACAAAAATTCACAGTGCCAAAGGGGCACAGGTTTAGACCCATATTGTTTACTCCACTTCATGCAGTCTTCTAGATACATTGACAACAGACCGCACAACACCCCAAAACCACAGACTTAACACTTTTTAAAACTCAGAGGAAGACTGAATTGAAGAGAGTGGTCCTATTTGATGTGCTTTATGGCTACCTTGGGCAATGGAGGGTGGTGCAGCATTTATTTGGAGGCTTTTTGAGCTTTACCGCACAGATAGGAAGTTTGTAACCCAGCCAAAAAACAATGGCACGTATAACAGATGCCACCTTGCTACCTAACATTGAGGCAAGTGTTGGCCTGTGATGGCGTCATGGGTACAGCTACGGGATGGTTTAACACCAGTGAGAATCGGAAAATATTTTTGAAGTACCATCAGAAATGACTCACTGTCCATGGGAACCTTTTACTAAGGGAAATTAAACTGTGGCAGAGAACTAAAAACCTTTTTTCTCTCCATAAAAAAGCTTTTCTCTATACCACACCCTACGTCACTACCGCCTGATGTCTGTCCAGCCTGATGAAAAACGTCTCCAAGAAACCTGTTTCAGTGCTTCACAGGACTTACCTCCAGGGACCATTTCCCAGCGTTAAACTTAACTCTTTCTTGGTGCAGTTTACGCACATTATATCTTAATTAACATGGATGGGGAAAACAGATTTTTCCCTTGTTTGCTGCAACATTTCTCTATCTACTTGTAAATTGCAACAATTTTCCCCTCCAGTCTTCTTTTAACTGAGCGGTCCGCGACCTTTCAGTCTGTCTGAGTGTATTTTGTATTTAAGACCTTTGCCAGTCTCACTGGTTACACCGCTTTGCTAATGTATTTCTTAAATTACGGAGTCCAGTACTTTTGAGAGCATTTCATCTCAGTACACGACCACAGTAGAAAGACTTTATGTGTCCGTAAGACTACGTTGCTTTATATCTCGGCCAACACCACGCCTGCCTTTTGTGCCGTAGCACAAAGTTGTTGACTCATGCTCAGTTTGTCATCCACAATACACACGAGATCTTTGCCTGAAGAACTGGTAAACAGCCAGTTATTCCCCATCCTATTTTTGCATAGCTAATTATTCTTGGCAAGATACAATTCTTTCCACATGTCCCCACAGAATACCATGCTACTTTTTCAGAACAGACCTCAGATGTCAATAATATTATGAATTATAACCGACATTCAATGTATTTCTTTCCCAGCTTTGTGCTGTGGTAAATTTGAATGGAAACTCCTTTATCCCAGGCTTGTATTATATGAGGTTAATGTAATATTTTCCAGTCTATTAGTAACCGGGGAAGATGTTGAACAGTATTCGAAGGACATTTTAAAGCCATGACTCTTTGAGAAGTTTCATTCAAGAATTAGGAAAAAATTACCTAATTAGTTAGTCTGTTGACAGCTTTTTCAATATGTCTTGGAATATACGGGGAAATTTGAGATGACTAGATATGTACTAACATTGCTCCAAAGGTCAGAAAGGGCAACAACATGATCTAACTGACATATCAGTCTGTTGAACAGACACAACCAAACAAATATGAGACACGATAAAACATTCAGCTCATGAAGAATTAAAAAGCCAAAATTATGGTGCTTTTCTGGACAACAGACTACGTCAGATAAACGATTTCATTGGTTCTTGAGGTTGCAGGTTTGGCTTATAAATGCACCTGGAAAGTTTTTGACACTTTTGAATTATGTAGTGGGTTGCAACACAAGGAAAGCAAATTTGTAAATCCTACTAAACACCTACTACCCTCACTGGCTGGTTCTTAATTCTGCAGAAAAGAATCTGGAAATTACTGTGGATCACATTAAGCAGAACATGAGTGGCAACCTCATGCTGCCGCTGCAGAGGTCGATGTCATACTTGGACGTATGAACAGCAGTATATAGCGCGACACGTATGAAGTAACCGTTCTGCTCCAGTCAGCATGACAAAAACCTCAGTGGCAAGCTGTGTCTGGTTTCAGCATATTTCAAAAACATGAATTGCATGAAGAAAGTTCACAGGAGAGCAGTGAAGACTACCAGAGGTCTTATAAATATGTTCCACTCAGAAAGACTGAAACAAATGGTTTTGATTTGCTTGGTTGGTTTGGGTTTTTTTTTTTTTCTTTCTGAAGAGAAGGGACACGTATTGGCAAACTACAGTAGGCAAAGGAACTGGCAATCCACGAATAGGCAAAAACCAAAAGAATAAACCTTTCTCCATGTTGTAATACATCTTTCTTGCTGGAAAACACAAGCTGAGAGGCTTAAACTATGCCAAGATTGGCTGATGGCTATCAGTAGTCCCAGAAGGGATGAGCTGCACTGGGCTAGGTCCCTTGGAAGAGGATCCAGACACAAACTCGCAAGGTACTTTCAACCCCAGAAATTAATGCTTGAGAAAATAAAGATAGAAATACCTAAAGCACACGCCTTACAATGAGAGATGTTAGGCAGCTCTTATTTCTGTGTTTGAACCATGCTTTTGAATGAAGCCCCTGAGGTTCAGTTCTAACACAGATAAAGCTTTCTCTTCTGGTGAACACTTGTTAAACATTTCCTAGGCAATCCACAGAGTCAAGCCCAAAATAGGAAACAGAGAAGATCAGCTGAGCTTTCTTTTTTTCCACTGTAGATAATTTCTTAATTCTACTCCTTTTTCTTTCCTCGCCTCGCCTTTCCTTTCCTTTCTTCTTTGCTTCCTCCCCTTTCCTTCCCTTCTCTTCATTATCAATAACTGCAAACTATGCGCAGGCACAGGATAACTGCACACATCCAGAGAACGTGCCTGGCATGTATTTTATTTACATCCTATTAGGTATTTGACTAGGACGTTGCCCACCAATGCCTCTGATGGTAAGCAAGCTCATTTATATCCATAATCGGCTAAAATATTGCACAATCCAAACTGCACAATAGGAAAAGTAATCCTTCAGATGCATAAGAGTGAAAACCACATGTATAGGTCCAGTGTTTGCTTTATCCAGTACCCAAACAACGTTTACCAAAAGCTTTACTTTCACTGCTACTATGTCTTGCATCCTGCTAACGGTCAGAGAATCTCTCTCTAAAGATACGCATAAAACACAAAGAAGAGAATTTTAAAACAACCCATCAGCAAAGGTTTTTCTATTTCTTTTTGGCTTTGCAAAGGGCAAAGGGCATTGCAATACGATACAACATCCCAAGGTTTACATTTTTTTCCTAAGTCTTCAGACAGCAACCACTGCTGCCAGGTGTGCTCTGAGTAATAACGTGGCATGCAAACGATAGTATTGAGTGATGCTTCCATCATCTATAGTCACTAAGCAAGGGCTATAAAGATTACAATTTCCATTTGCAGCGTAGGAGGAAAACTTGGTGATGCAACATAATTTTTACAAGGCTTTTGAGGATGTCGGTGCCAGGTCAAAAAGCACAATGAAGGAGAACGCAGCTGCCAGGACAGTCGTTAGACAATCAGGTCTCTGTCTGTGTGGATGCAGTAATATGCAAGTACAGCTTGAAACAACATTTTTCAACCAAATGTTGGTCCAATGTTGGCACAATATATCTGCTCGGTTAAGTGAAAAGGAAAAACAAGGATCCAGGAAGAATTCCCATCCTCTTTCAATACTGACGTAGTGGGGGACATCCACACTGGCAAAAGATCTAGGGATCTGTGGTCAAGCATGGAGCCTCTCACCATCCAAAATGCCCAACTCTGTTTAACATTGCTCCAACTAGATATTTTCAAAACAATACCCAGGCAGAGGCAGACTGAGTCAAAAAGAGTCATTATTGATGAACCTACCTCAGATTTTACCCCTTCCATCCTCTAAAGTCTATAAACGCTACTCCAACCCTACTCCAGGCCTTAGGGCTCTCAATGATGCCCACATACCACCTGTGAGGGCACGCCACACACCCCCTGAGTTTTGTGTTACAAAAACACTCCCTGGTTGCTGTCAGTGCAGCTCTTGTGTTGTTTCACGTACTCTGAATTGAAAAAAAAAAACCACAAAGCAATATACTTTATTGCTATGAAGACTCTTTGAAGAGACCAGAGTAGATACAGGACCAAGTGCTATCTAGTTTTGGCTGGGGGGGGGGGGGATT
>VUYV01000332.1:92618-171326 GCA_008711295.1 Anarhynchus alexandrinus | reverse complement strand
CAGGTTGCCCAGAGAGGTTGTTGAGGCCCCATCCCTGGAGGTGTTCAAGGCCAGGCTGGAGGTGGCCTTGGGCAACCTGGTCTAGTGGGAGGTGTCCCTGCCTATGGCAGGGGGGTTGGAACTCGATGATCTTCAAGGTCCTTTCCAACCTAAACCATTCTATGATTCTATGAATATACTTTATTGCTATGAAGACTCTTTGAAGAGACCAGAGTAGATACAGGACCAAGTGATATCTAGTTTTGGCTGTGGGGGGGATTTCAAGCAAATGTGAATGAGAAGCAGTCTGTGTCACTTAACCTTTGGGCCAGGTATCAGTCCTTGGAGCTCTTTTATTTGGCATGAATGTTTGGAATTTGAGGGGTCATTTTATAATTTAAAACATTTTCAAAAATAGCAAATAGTAACCTCCTCAACTCCAGGAGGCCTGGTGAAATTGATAATTCTGGGTGATGGTGGATACCTAAGAGTTGGAGAGGCACAGGCCGTTATAGTATTTCAAGTTGGTCCCGAAAATTTATACGCAAGTATTTTTTTTCCCTTTGTCTTGGTTTACAGCGGTAAGATTAAACTTCTACAGAAAACTCAATGGTGATTGGGAAAAAGTATCTTCTAACAGTTTTACTACAGTGTTTATGTATAAATTAAAATCAGCTAGTAAAGCATATTGAAATATTGATTCATTACCCTAAGTTCAAACTGTGATAGCCATATTCCAGTAGTTAAAATAATAAAACATATAAGTGAAGGCCTAAATATAAACTAGTCTTTTTGCAAATTTGGATGTCATCATTTCCCAGCCAGCAAAAGAGAATGCTTATGTCTGTGCTGTTTCAGAAACTGACAGCAGTGTTTGAGCATCTTTGTCTGAAGCAGAAAACTCCAGCAACTATAGAAAAAAAAAAGTCATAATAAAATAATGTACTGCAGCTGCATAATGACCTGCATGAAAAGGAAGCAACAGTTTCCATTCTTTTAGAAAGACATTATCATTACATAATTGTGATGACGGTGATGATAATAATGATTATGATAATAATGTTGTTTTTCCAAATGCTACGCATCCCTCACCAAAAAGCGTAAAAACATGATTTGACGAAAACAAACATCTGGCTTCCAGCATCGCTCCACAAGGCCAGGGACGCCGTGATAAAAATGAAGACTCAGAAGGCCACGGCAGCTGTACCGAAGCTGAGCGTTAATGGTCGGACGCACGCTGCATTTCTAACAGCTCATTATTCGTAATAACCTCAGGCCCGTGGCAAGTTTTAAAAGAAGAAGTGACACGGCTTGGGCAAAGCGAGCACTGGCAGGCGAGCACGGCGGTGCCGTGGCTCGGGAAGACACAACGTGTCCCCGTTCATGACTCAGTGCTTCAGAAACCTCCACACGAGCGCACTGAGCAAGGACCTTCCCTCCAGCCGGGGTGATTTTTCTACAGGACTGAGCAGGGAAGAACAATTTCACACTGGTCAGCATAAATTACTGCCGCCTCGGGGTACTCTAAATTACATTTGGCAGGCCAGAGAGGTTATTCAAGCAGCGGAGGCTGACGGAAATGTGGCATGGCTTCATATTTTGATGACTCTCCGATATGCAGGGGTTTCTTTTAGCAAGAGGTTCCTCTCAGGAAATTTTTTTTTTTTTTCTTTAATCTGCTCAGCAACAAGAGAGTAGCTCGAAATAACCAGGAGAGGGCTATCTGATTTATATTTTCACCGGGTGACTCTAATAAACGGCCTTAAGGTAGGGTGAAAGCAGCACTGGTTTATAACTGAGTCAAAGGGTTTCGCTGGACCTTTCAAAGAGGCGTCACCCAACCCACGTCCCGCTGACATCCCCTGGGCAGGACGTGGTTGCCCACCACCTCTCCTGTGTTCTTTGGAAAATCCCTGCCACCCTTTTTTTTTTTTTTAATTAATATTTTTTACCAATGACTTGCAATCAAACTGCACGCTTAACCCATGTCGGCCTAATTACACGGTCTTTATCAAATTTAAACTGAACTCCGGTTTTCCTAAATCAAGCTGCAGTACAGTATTACAAAATAGCTTGAATTCTGGTTTTATTAGGAAAAATCTTGGAAATGTATTTATTACACACTGGAAATTTCTAACTCAATAGTTTAAGATTTTAAAGTGGTATTTAGATATGTACATGCTCTTACTAGAAATATTTTGCCTATTTCTTCCCATAAAAAAACGCAGGCAGCTGTGAGAATTGGGTCCTAAATACAAGCAATTGCGTGCTAAACACTGACTGTACTGAAACTAAAGGGTGCATGATGATTACAGGAGTTTTTTAAAAACTGGCAGTCTGCTGGAGTTACATTTTATGAAGCAAAGAGTTTTCAAATATTGGTGGGTTCCAGTCCCAAAGAATAATCTGCTGTGTGTAAAGCACCTCTGAAATTTACGACGACAGACGGAACAGTTGTAAATATTACACTTCTTTCCGCATGATCTGTATCTGAAGCTATTTAAATGTCAGTTCCTGTTGCTTCTAGTTCTGAAAAAAAAAAAAATATATCCTTTCTGTAATTTAAAGGGGAAATTTGCTAAAAATAAGTAGGCTTTCTACCAGTAAGATAAGGCGTTTAGGATAGCTAAGAAAATGTCAGGTGAAACAAATCAGAAATGTAATAAAGCACACCAAGCGTTTATAAAGATTTCTCTCCTTTTTTAACTGAAACAACACAGCGTTTGCTGAACTTCTACCATAAGCTCATGCCGGTGCTGTTACTGATAAGCGAAGAACACTAATATAAATAAATGTTCTCGCTGATAAGCGGACCACAGGCAACCCTTCCTGCTATGAGTTCGTTGTTTGGGTTTTTCTTAAAAGTTTTGCCTCAATTCTCACCTCCAAGCAACGCAGACAGAGAATCTCCAGCTCCGGGTGTCAACAGAGGCTTTTGCAATACGCAGAGTTTTGTTTGTTTGGGGTTTTCAGGGTGGTGGTTTTTTTTTCCTGCCCCCCTCACCCCTCCCACCTTCGCTTTGCGGACAGGCGCCGCTCTCAGTACAGCGTGTGCAGGACACGGCGCAGGGCGGAAACCCGCAGCGTGACTGCTCGCTGGAGGAACCACCAGCTTCTTTCCTCGCAAAGAGCCTGAAAAAAACCTAAAAATGCGAGCCTGCAGAGTCGGCAAAACCCCCTCCCCGTGCTGCCCCGGCAAAAAAACACCCGGCAAAACTCATCTCTCGGCTCCGGGCGCCGCTGCTGCTGCTCAGCAAACGTCGAGGACCGTGCCCCAGGAGCTCGGGTCCCCTCCGGCAGCGGTCCCACCACGCACGGCCACCTCCAGCAAGAGGCACAGTTGGCAGCGCTGTCAGGTCTGTTAGCTCCTGGATGATGAACTGCCACTTGCTGAAGGTTGAGCGTTATGGGCTCCACCAGCTGTTTATTAACAGGGTCGTACAAGGCTGTGCTTTGTTAGCCAGTGCCGGCACGTTGCGCAAGCAGACTGTCAGAGAAGATGCTTCTTGCAGCTGAGGATCCTGAGGCCAGCACAGCCCCCCGGGGAAGATCATAGGATCATAGAATCGTCTAGTTTGGAAGGGACCTTTAAGATCATCGAGTCCAACCATCAGCCCAACACTGCCAAGTCCACCACTAAACCATGTCCCTCAGCACCACATCTACACATCTTTTAAATACCTCCAGGGATGGCGACTCCACCACTTCCCTGGGCAGCCTGTTCCGATGCTTGATAACTCTGTCAGTGAAGAAATTGTTCCTAATTTCCATCCTAAACCTCCCCTGGTGCAAATTGAGGCCGTTTCCTCTTGTCCTGTCGCTTGTTACTTAGGAGAAGAAAGCAACTCCCACCAAACCCATGGCCATGATGTTCCACCAGCTGTTTCACAGGCTATCCTACATCAGTGATCACAGAATGGTTATATTTGGAAGGGACCTTGAAGATTACCTAGTTCCAACCCCCTGCCCTGGGCAGGGACACCTCCCACCAGCCCAGGTTGCTCCAAGCCCCATCCAACCTGGCCTTGAACACCTCCAGGGATGGGGCAGCCACAGCTTCTCTGGACAGCCTGTGCCAGTGTCTCACCACCCTCAGAGTAAAGAATTTCTTCCTAATATCTTATCTAAATCTACCCTCTTCCAAAAACCATTACCACTCATCCTATCGCTCCACCCCCAAGAGTCCCTTCCCACTCTCCTGTATGTCCCCTTTAGGCACTGGAAGGGGCTCTAAGGTCTGCCCGGAGCCTTCTCTTCTCCAGGCCCCAACTCTCTCAGCCTGTCCTCATAGCAGAGGTTCTCCAGCCCTCTGATCATCTTCATGGCCTTCTCTGGCCTTGCTCCAACAGGTCCATGTCTTTCTTATGTTGGGGGCTCCAACAGACGTGGTCTTGATCCGTGGTGACAACTACACACATTTTGACATCAAAATGTAATAGATTGCTGGTTCAATTTGCCCTGCTTACCTAAAAGATGGGGTGCAAGAACTGGAATCAGAGAAAAAACACTTTTTGCCCTATAATTTCAGCAAAACTAATTATTTGAGAAAGGTTGTATATACCTATGGAATTATTTTGGAAAAAAAAAATAAAAAGGCGAGTGCTTTCCCTATAGCTGCAGCTCAAAGATTACACCATGATGTTACTTTTGCTTTTGTTTAATCACTTTTCCTCAAAACAAAATAGGGGATTTTCTCAGGAACACCAAACATCCTCTGCTTATGGGTCAAAGCAAGCAAATCTCAGGTGAACCATAAAAGCTGCCCCGAAGAGTCCAGTGCAGCTGTGAAACAAGTCACCCACTTGTACGTTTTGAGACTTCTGTAAGCAAATTCTACTGCCCAAAGCACAACACAGCTAGACCGACCCCCTTGGATTCAGTGCTGTACTTGGCCTCTGTCACCTCATCAGGATGATGCGAAAATGAACAACCCAAGAAATCTCTCATTGCCCATATCACTGCTGTGGGTATTGTTTGCTGTGAATGAAAATGAAAGCCGCGTTCGCGTCTGATGAATTTAAATCAGTTTATAGCTCATGCAGATTAGCTCAGAGACAGGCCCGTACCTTTTATTTCATATATAATTCAACATGGGGAAATTAATTTTTTACTGGATATAAGTTTCAAATTAAATTCAAAAATTTTAATAACATTTTTTTCAGATTTTATAGAGTGATAATGTGGCAGTCAACCCTTTGGCAATATATAGTTTTCTTTTAGTTTCTTTCCTCTATGCAGCAAAACAAAGGGGAAAGAGAGTGAGGGGAAGAGGGGAAGAAGGAGGAAAAAAAGGTAACGAAAACACAGTTAGATCATTTTAGTTAAGAAACGTAAACTCAGAAGGCAGTGGAACTTACAATTGCCAGAAATCAAGCCAAGGCTTGCTCATTTTTGTTTACAACAATTTTGTTGTAACTGGGACAGGTTGTCCCAACAATTTTTTGAAGGACAACTCTACATCAGTGGGAATTGCTGCTAGAAATCTGACCCAGCACCTTAACTCACGTGTCACAATTCATTATGAGTGGCACCATATTCGTTAATGGAGGTACTCGCAGAGTAACTACCAACGACAGAAAACAGTGGGGAAAATCCAGTCCTCCACGAACAAAGAATGAAGAAGTGCCAAGATGTTGTTTTGAAACAGCCAAGAACAGGATCTTCAGAAGATTCGGTTTGAGTCAGCGTGTGCAACAACAGTCTTGTCAATAAACCAGACCTATTGCATAATAAGGCGAAAAACAATTTCCTTGTTTTTCTCTACTGGTGCTGTTGCTGTAGAGCTAAGCAGTTGGGAAAAGGGGAAAAATGAAATGCCTAAGCAATGCTTTCCTATAATGAGAACCCAAAATGTCATCTGCTGTTGTTTTAGAACATGGCCCACTGTGTTTCAGTCTCCTCATCATAGCACCCTCTGGAAATTGCTCTGAACAATTTTATACCTACTGTTCTTTTTCTTTCCCCCCCCTCCTGCGAAAGTAAACACTAATGAAGCACCAATTACCAAAGGAGAAGCAGCAAGGACCCAGCAGAAGCACTGCATTAATACAGTTCAGGCTTCCGAGGCACTGGAAGCTCTGGAGTCCCCAGGCAGATCATCCCCAAAGTCCCAGAAGATGTGTAGCCTTCAGCACTTGACCAGGAAAACAAGCTGGCAGAAACCTGCCTAAAATCTCTTGGAGCAGGGTTCTTGCCAACACTGCAATTTTAAAATTATATAAGCAGTTATGTGCCTGATTTCTGTTGATTATCTTGCTCCTGTTTACATCTAAGGCTTCTTCCTCATGTGTATCAGCCATTATCGATGACTTTGAAACAATGACCTACTATTATGGTTATTTTGTGGATTTTTTACTATTTAATATTTGCTACAGTTTCTCACATGTAAGAAAATGTTTCCTCTGCATTAGCTTTCAGGGCAGACGCTCCTGATTAGCTTACTTTTGCTATCCATTCTTTAAACCGAGGATTTTAATACTAATCTAGCTGAAAAAGGAGTTGTTTCCATGTGCAAACTGTCAAACACAAACAAGGCTCGTGTTCACAGTCCTGCCCTTTGGCATGAAGAATAACAAAATTTCACCCAAAAGTTCTTTTCCTGATTTAAAACAGTATTTAGCATGTACAACTTTTTTAATCTGCTTGTTTTGTTGTAACTCAGTAAATGTCCAGGATAAGCACACACTTCTTTTCCAGCCTCTCCATTAGATATACTGTTTCTGTATAAGCCAAACTCCCAGTTAAATTTAACAACGCTAATACAAATCCATCTGCTAAAGCTGCGTCCCTTTTTCTCAGACGTACCTTAGCAGAGTTTGGTGAGATACACTTTTAATTCCTGGCGCTGTTATATAGCACAGACAAAAGTGTGCCTTCCAAAGCACAGCTCACTGGGCTTAAATATGTCCACGCACGTCTCACAAATAACATGTGAATGCAAAATCGACCCATTGCAGAACAGTGCTGCAGCAAAGTTAAAAACAAAATAAAACAAAACCTAATTTTTTTTCTACTCTTTTTGGGAAGATAAAATACAAGAGGTTAGATATATATACTTATTATAAACAGCATGTCAGTGTCAATGAAGCAGTCGGAGCCAGTTGCTGGTATAAATCTCACTATCGCTTATTTTAGCATTTCCTGCTATATTCTAGCATATCAGATGAAGGTTTTTCTAAACTGTTGGGAAAGAGATAAGCCGAGAACAAGCTTTTTTAGCAGCAGTAGGCGGTATTCTGCTAATTAAAGACCATAAAGTAGGAGGGACTATCCTGCTAATTTCTTACACAACCCGAAAGGAAATATGACAGCTTTTAAAAGCTGTCGGTGGCAGGGAGGCAAGCCTTCATCCCGCGGCTGTTCTCCGTTACTCCTGCCATAGTACTACGCCGGCTTCAGAGGAGTCCCTGGCGTTTTGCTTGGGCACATAAATCCCCTCATCTGAACCTGTTTGACGGATCGGGCTCCAAGGTCATTTTTTGGGTGCAGCTTTCACCTGTAACAACCTATCCTTCCAACCCATTAAGACTACCCCCATTTGCCAGAACCTAACAGCAGTCGGGCATTTTACCTTAATAACAAATATTTTTCTCTACTCGCTTTTCAAAATTCCATCACTCAAATCAGCTAGAACTTATCTTTATTTTAATGCTTTATTTTATTTTATTTTATTTTATTTTTTTTTTTTATTATTATTATTTTATTTTATTTTAATGCTGCACGAGGCAGTGATTACGCCTGTTTCTGATGCGCTAACATTTGCTTAACATTAACCGTAAACATTCGCCAAGAAACAAAAAGCACTCAACCCCCCTGCCCCCGCCCTCAACTATTTTCCTCCACTGAAAACATATGTTGGTAATGAGGGATAAATAAAAGGTAATTAAAGCCAACACAGTCAGCAGTGAGATATTTTTAAATAATCCTTAGCAGCGGGTAGCACATTAGGCAGCTTCGTTGGAAATAATGCTGGAATTTAGAGAATAAGGCACAAGTACAGAATACAAAAAGGCCAAAGTTTGAACTCTCTTAACTGTTGCTGCAGGTCAGGGAAATAGATTAATTTTCACAGTGTGTATATATATATATATGTATCTATGGGGATTTCTATATAGTGGTGCGGTGTAGACATAACGCAAGCAGCTGGCTCGCCGGGAACACTTCTCCTACAGTAGCACAGACCTCAGCGTGGGCTGATTTACCCTGCTGAGAAGGGCAAAACAGTGCGTGGTGAGAAATCAGCCGGTGACAAAAGCAGGCTTCTCTCCCCCCACGGCTCCCGCCCAGGGGTTCGCGCAGCCATCGGACGTCCACGCGTCCTTCCGCCCTGGGCTCTAGCAACCGGGGTGTGAAACAGCTTCGAAGCCCTAGGTGGTTTGCCAGAGAACTGAGGGGAAAGGGAGCGGAAAAATGGGGAAAACAGGAAGCGCAAGCCGGAGGGAGAGGACCGTGCAGGGAGACACCTCCAAGTCCACGCAGAACACAAAGCAAGGCTCGGGCATCAGGGGATGGGAATTCCACACCCATTCGTCACACAAGCCTCTTCCCCTTAGCACGTCTGACAGTTCAATTAAAATCCCTGAATGCCTTTCCTGGCTATTCTTAGCTATTTTCTTGGCTATTCCTGCCTGTAAATGTCTGGTGTTTCAAGCATGTTGTTCTAAGATTCAGCACTAAATTCAGCGCTTTTGAAGTGATAGTGGAAGGGGGACATGGGAGACTTCGTTCAAATACTCAGACAGAAATTAGCTCGCTTTTAAGGTAAAAAAAAATAATCCTGTTACTGGTAGTGGCACAAGTCCCTGGGTTTAAGAAAGCAGGGCTGCATTTTAGGGAACGGCTAGCAAGCCAGGGATCCCAGCCCAGACTGTGTGCCGGCAGGGACAGAGCCATCCAGCCTGGTGAGACCCAAAATTGCGTCCAGTGTTTTGTCTGGGTTATCGGCGCACCAGCCTGGCAGGTGTTCAGGCACAGAGAAAGCAGGACTCTATCCGGAACAAATAATTAAGGTTTACGGGGTCCTCCCTGTAAGCGCAGCCAGTAAATACTTAGAAGTTGTGGGGGCTGTAGCCCTTGAAATAAAAGTTAACGAAAAGTGGTGTCTGGAAATGTGCTTCAGGAAGATTTTATCGTGACAACAGCATCAAAACAAATGGACTTCAGAGAAGTACTTAGACATAGCATCACCAACTGTTATGTTTTATGTTTTCCTTCAGATCTAGACCCCAGTCTGTCCCCATCCTCCCACCTATCCTTATGAGCTAAAACTTATTTATTTAAGAAATCTTTGGTGCGCCTTATCATTCAGACTTCCAGTCCTGGCAAGAGATGAAAGTAAACGTTTCTCGTCACGCGCAGCTGTTTTGCAGTCTGTATAACACGCAGGGCATAATCACAGGTCCGTGCTTCTTTCCAGCCTTCCACTTTTTCACTAGACTCGCAAGAGATGTGAACCTGCCAGCGTTTGTGCTTCACCACACCGGAGTCCTTGGAAGTGCACAGTACCTCTGGTTTTGTGCGTTGTACAGCTCTCAGCACACAGGTGTTAAAAAAACCCAACAATTAAGACTTAATATCCCGGAGCATGAGTTATCCCCGTGCTTCTATTTTATCACTGGTTTGGGTTACACGCCAGCAGGGCATGACTCGCTCAAGGAAAACGAGGACTCACACAGCACCAGCGCTGCTAGTTTTGTCTGAAATTCAGGTCTGACTCCCTCCCACGTGGGGATACACAAAGCGCCCTTGAGCCGCTGCCACGCACTTGGAACTGCAACACATTTTCTCTGAAGTTTCTTGTCCCAATAATGTTGGCCACGGCCGCTGGACATTAACTTGCGCCCCGCGCCTTTCCCGTGTACAAGAGGTTGATTCAGAGAAACTGCAATGTGAGTAACATTGCAGAGTCGTAACTCTTCGTCACAGAAAAAAAAAGTTCATCGTTTGCACCTTTCTGTGGCCTTGTGTCCTCCTGTCCCCTGGACAAGGCTGCACAGTCACAGATCCAGCGGCTTTGTTGGAAAAACCTCTGCCTCGGGCCAGACTGTATGGGAGACAGGAGTGTTTGTTTTCTAGAAAGGAATTTTGCTGGACAGTCATTTTTCCTGACTTCTCATAAATATCGTCATGGCAGATGATACGATAGAAAGAAGATATATCGGTGAGAACATTCAGCTCAGCCTTTTTCTGCTGTTAGATGTTATCGTATCACCACCACTGGAACCAAATACTCAGATTCTTCTATGATTTAAAAGTATTGTAAAGGTACACGTGGTTCTCCTGTGCTCAGTCTGTTTGCACAGGGGGTTTTACAGAGGAAAATGAACCAAGTGGGACCTTCTGATGTAGAGTGGAGATCATTCTTCCCTTGGACAAATAAATGATTCTGCCAAAAAACAGACACTTCCAAAACCTGGAGGGTTTGTCGGAGGGAAAAGAGCTCTTAAAAGTGAAAGGAGCAGACTGCCAGGTCTCAGAAACGACTGAAAAAAATAGTTCTGGAAGCCAGAGGAAACAGTACAGTTTGCTTCAATTAAAAAAAGCCGGGCTAAAGCTTGACTAACGCCGTGCTTGAAAACCAGCTTGACCAGCTTTTGCAAGGACACAGTGGGCAGGGAGATATTTGTTTACAAACTTTAAAATTCGTATTCTGTCATGTCTAATCACTTCCCGTTTTCTCCATTTCAAAGGTTGCTTGTTTTAGTTGATACTCTAATAGAAACAGTCCTTTGGCCTTCTTAGGGGAATTCGGTTTCAAGAAGAAAGTCTAGTCAGACGCAAAGCTTAAAGCTGCAACAAGAGTACTTCTCAAGTTTACAAAAAAACATACTTTAATGCTATTGTCGGCAAGAGTTTTCAAACAGCTCAAGTGAGTTAAAAGTTCAGGCTCCACTGAGCTGCGATGCTGGCCAATGTTAGAATAGTACATTTTCTTTCTAACATCTCTTGGGTACAACCTGAGTGAAGGTAGCATAACTAACTCTTAAACTCATGTTTGTGAACAAAAACTGATACTTGCAATTAAATAATTCTGTCCTCTGATCTCAGAAACAGATGAGTTAAGGCAAACCCACTCAAATGGGTGTGGTTCCACTAACTTCAAAGGGTATTGAAATGTTGACTTGTATGGAAGTGTGGACAATTCCATTTTCAGGGTTACATGAGAAATTAGAAAGCTACTTTAGTGTCAAGGATGCCCATTTTAGAAGTTCTTTTGCTTGCTTCTTTGTTTTTTACGTGTAAGAGAGTTATAACGTGACATGAACCTACACCCAGCTTCCTCCATAAAAGATGATCAAATTGCTGCTAGTCCCAAGGCATTCACCAGTCTGAGGTTTTATATCTATACCTGCTTTGGTTTCCAGAAAAACTATCTGCAGTCTGTAACCCCCCTGTGATGCAATCTCTCTAAAGACACATGTGAGGCATATACGGCTCACATTTTTCTTCGACGTAACTACCGATGAGACCAGGATGAAACTGGTGGGAGCTAGATTTTATGTAGTTTTTGATGTTCCTCTCTTCACCTCTCAACTGAACTTCACATCTCTCTTTGCCAACATCCACAGTTTCAATTGGCCTCCGAATGTTTTCCACCATACCAGGTGAACCGTGCCTTTTTACTTTAAGACACCTATAAGAAATATACTACTCAGTTTAAATATATTGCTAAGATTAAACTCACTTTAAGAACCTCAGCTAAAAGCTATTTAGAAATGAGGGTGTGACTGGCTAGCAGTATATACCAGGACAACAGCAAATGTTGAACTGTCTGAAGATTGGGACCTGCAGTGAGATTTGGAATTTGATTTTAAGCTGAACTCTTGTCTTGTTGTGAACTCATCTGTTCATAAATTCTTCTTATTCAAGAAGAAAAATTCTTCTCAAAAGGAGAAGAAGGTTGTTAAAGTATGCACGAACAATAATTCCTGTAACGAAACACAGATTATGGGTTTGTTTTATAACCTTGAAAGAGACAATCAGATGGGAGATAAGAAAAGAAAAAAAACCAAACAAAACAAATGGAAGACAAAGGTTATCCTGAGGTCTGTACTTATGTCACAACACAAAGTCGTGGTGACATTCAATGTAATACAAAATGACAAAAGGAAATACTTTTCTAAAACAGCATGTACCTAAATGGTAGAACTTATGTCCTTAGAAGATATTTTAGACAGAGATATTTTAGACAGATATTGTAGCAAATTCAAACAGGGGTTGGGAAATTGTCTGTATGACAATTTAACACAGAAATATAGAAGGATAACATACTTTTTTTTAGAGCGATTTTGAACCATCTAGTTCAGAGCTTAATTCAAATCTTATCACTGAAAAAAAATTGCCATCGTGGCAATTCTTAAGCAAGGATATACATTTTAGAGCATGGTTACTAGAGACCAGGGTAGACAACATACTTCATATTTAGAGACACATTAGAGAATTCATTTACAAACATTGACAAGCCTTCGTGTAAGACTATTACCATAACACAAAGAGCAAATACAGGATAGATGGCAAATGCCTATCCAAGACCTTTCAACAAGTCACTTTTAAGTTTCATGACACGATTGAGCCAATGGTTATTACACACAGAAATTAAGCAAAGTTGCAGTTATAGACACCTGCATCTGAAATAACTTGTTATTCTTTTTTAAAAGAAGCCATAAGAACTAATGCATATTTTTAAGATGGGATCATATCTTATTACTTTGCTTAGTAAAGTTATTATATCAGATATTCATAGAACTGCCACATTTTTCTTCACAGATATCCAGGTAGACTGCTGATCCACTGTCCAAACCCATCCTAGGCAAATACCCGTCTCACTACTTCTTTCATTCAAGTCATGCTGATACGCTTTTCATTGCCAACTTTTCCAGTCCTAGTCAAACATCCTTTCACCTCTTCAGCCGAGCAACGGGGAAATTAGCTAAGGGAGGAGTAAAAGAGCCCTCTCTTGGCAGTTAGCTCTGTCACACATCATTGAGCTACGATCTGAAAAAAATTGTGCTACTTGGTGGCATTGATACAGACAAATTTATCAGTGTCATAAAAAAATTCACAAGATGCCAAAGATTGCATTGTTCACACCGTACATAAACTTCACTAATTATGAAAATTATCACCAATACGTATACTACTGTTATCACCATAGTAGCCTGTTAGTTCTACAGCAGGACACGTTACGGGAGTTATTGTACAAAATATATGCATTTGTGTATAAAATCCGTCACATCTGAAGGAAGACCCTGCCATAATATTTCTTTTGAAGCCCCAAATCCAACACAGCTCAAATCCTTTTTCACTCAGTACAGGCATAAATTGAAGTTCTTTCAGCATAACCATCCTGTTGGCTATCAACTGTGCCCATGGCAGTCGGTTAGGAACAAAACAGTTGGTCAGACACCACAGTAATGCGAAAATGAGTTGCCCGAAGGAGTGATCACTTAGGAGAGAGCTAAGCTAACAGGCTTCACCGCTTTCATTACTTCAACCAGTTTGCCAGCTCTCACATGAAATGAGTTCCTTAGCAGCACGCCATTGTTCTCAAACTATTTCTGAGGCTGATACTGAAATTAGTATGTAATGACCTTGACTTTGGAAATCTCCTTGTTACTTTTTCCACTACTACATCCTGGTTTGGAGAAAACAAACCAAGTGAGGTAGTTCAATCTGTCCTCTTTCCTACATTCCGGCTTTGAAAGTCCTCTTTGTATAACTGAGAGCCACTTGTAAAGTGCTCTTCAAATTAGGAATTAGCATCGATGCTATTTATGAAAATCCTTGCAGATATCCCCTTACAGTGTTCACATTGACTGAGCTGGAATAAGCTGCAGGCTCACTAAGCTTGGGATGATTTCTGGCATTGGCCCACTTTAATAAGATGCTGGAAAAGTTTTATATTTAATTTGGACAAATGAGTTGGACTGAGTAATTTTCCTCTACTTAATAATTTTATCAGAACTTTGGGATTTTTCCTAGTTTTTGAAAGAATGAGACATGGACACCAAAAGAAAACAACTGTGAAACTGCGGTTCACTGCATAATGATACCATCAGGCCAGTCTGATTGCAGTCAGAAGACTTGATTATGCTATGTACATTTCTTGTGTTCCCTATGCACAGAAAAGCATTTTACCATGAAGAAAACCTTCAGAAGACTCTTGCTCACCATGTTCTGCAGAGAAATATCTATGTGCATGGCAGGGTGTGGAGCTCTACAGCACTCCCTGATGGAGCATGAAGATTAGGAATGGTCTGATACGGTGAACCTCAGGCCCTCTTCTGAGTTGAGAGCTGGTGTCTGTTAATGTAGGAGTAAACCTTGGCCAACATGGCTAGATGGCTTCCAGTACCCAGTGTAGCTCTTTTAGATCTAAATCAGGTATCTCTGCTTATCCTGCACTGCACATGTGTATATATACGTGTATACACGTGTATATACAAGTAACATTTATAAGTGCACATATATATGTACATGCATATACTCACACACACAGATATTGAATTTCAGTATCTATTTCTCACAGCAATTCCCTTTGTATGAGAAAGAAAGAGGATACTGATTTTTTTATTATTATTATTATTTAATGGAATGATGCACACTGTCTCTTTTACGGAAGATAGGTGGATATTCTCCTGTTTTGGTTCTACTCTGCAAGCACCCTCATAAGAAGTTTTCACAAAAAGAATTTGTATGCTCTTATATTATTTTAAAAAGGAGCTGTGTGTTTACTCTTTCCTGCTCACGAAACATGTAACATGACACAAAGTGAATAAGCTTAACAGCCTCATACCCTAGAATAGCTATTATCATGGATTAGCTTTGCCAGAAAAGGGTCCAGAGTAAAAGGGGTAGGGAAGGAGAACAAAAATATTTATCTATGCATCTTTTCACTTAAACATCTCAAGTTCTATGATGATGTATTGTTTTAATTAGAACAGTTTTCTGAGGTTATATTTAGCTTTGAAAGGGCTGTGTTAATTATTGGCATTACAGCAGTGCTCAAATTGGGAACAGTTTGGAATATAACATATTCAATATTCCAAAAGAAACACTTCAGGAAATATATTTGACATGTTAATGCAGCAACATTGTTTTGCGGAGAATAAATATAATAACCTAAGA
The DNA here is from genome assembly GCA_008711295.1 of Anarhynchus alexandrinus. Lineage (NCBI taxonomy): Eukaryota > Metazoa > Chordata > Aves > Charadriiformes > Charadriidae > Anarhynchus > Anarhynchus alexandrinus. Next base: position 156,221 of record VUYV01000332.1, on the reverse strand, counting down.
GACGGGGGTTTGAGGCTTGCCTTGGCAGTGGTTTTTTTTTCAAACAGAGAAATGAAATGGAAGAAAAACCCACTCTTCTGCAGCAGTAACCGTTTCTATCCTTTACCCTGGAATGGCACAGTCTCAGAAAAGAATAAATAATTTCCCCGCAAAGCAGACGTGCCTGAGCTGTCTCTGCCCATGCTCAGCCCAGGATGGAACTGTGGAGAAACTGGAGCAAAGCCCAACCGCGTGGAAAGCGCTGCATTGCATACGGGTGACATACGCGCTTCGTCTCCGCCAAACGAGGAATCCCCTTCCCCTTACTGCATTTGGCTGGACGCATACCCCCTTCCCTACGTGCGAGCAAATTAAATATGCAACAATATAAAGTGTACAATAGCTAGCTCGTGCTTTTTTAAAGGAAAACTCACAGATCACTGTAGACAAGGCCATAAATCTGTGCCGTGCTGTGATGATAGATTCCTCTCAGGATAATCAAAAGCAGGATCACAACAAAAGCTGGAAGCCCCCAACTCAAAAGGAAGTAAAGCAGATAGCGCCGCTCTGTGTGTTCATCATTCATCACCAGGACGTACCAGAAATTAACAGCCTGAAGAAAAATGCAGAATATTAATCAGCAGACTTGGTGGATGATTAGTTATCCCCAAAAAACGAATCACTCTGAAAGTCAGAATACAGCGTATTTCTGTCCCAGCATATGTGTATATACAAACATTTTTCAACATAAATATTTTGTTCTCATTAACTTCTCTTAAGTAATCAAGAGACTGATTATAAAATAATTATGCTTATTTATATAACTGTTAGATTTGGAATTAAGACTATCAGAGAGGAAGGGACCCCCTGTTTAGTAGAAAACACTATTTCTGCAGTGCAAAAATAGCTTTGTGGTGCAAAAGCACCTTTCTTCTTGGATTCCAATACCTTCACAGAAAAGACTGCCATATAATATTGCTAAATCTGATCTGTATTGAATCTTTTTATACTATTGTTCAGCTCTATTTCTCTTCTTATAGGAAACGCATGAGCCTCCTTCGATGGTTCTGGCTATGGTCCAGTTCTGGGCTCACCAGAACAAGAGAGACATGGAGCGAGTCCAGCAAAGGGCCATGACGATGATTAATATCTCCTATGAGGAGAGGCTGAGAGAGCTGGGACTGTCCAGCCTGGAGAAGAGGAGGCTCAGGGCGATCTTATCCATGTGGATAAACACCTGACAGGAGGGAGTGACGAAGAGGGAGCCAGACTCTCCTCAGTTGTGCCCAAGGGCAGCACAAGAGGCAAAGGGCACAAATTAATATACACGAAATTCCACCTGAACACAAGAAAAAGCTTTTTTTCTGTGGGATGAGCCAAGCACCGGCCCAGGCTGTCCAGAGAGGTTGTGGAGTCTCTGTCCTTAGACCTACTCAAAACATAACTGGACATGGTCCTGGGCAACCTGCCCGGGCTGACCCTGCTCGAGCCAGGGTGTTGGACCAGACGGTCCCAAAATGCCCCTGCAACTTCAATGGTTCTGTCATTGTGTGTAATATTTGTATTAGAGTTTGAGAAAAAACTGCAAATAAGTGAATGTAAATTCACATGCGTGTCTGCAACAACCTGTGTCTTCTTATGATCAACTCATCATCAAATAGCGTAACTAAGAACTTGAAGAGATATATCAATCAAAATAAAGAAGTGGAATAGTCTAAATCTCTTGAAATAATGGGTAGTATGAGCAAGGAAACACTTCAAGTAAAACAAAATACCTAAAGCTTTGCTTGGATCTTTGCATTTTCTTTAAGAGGTTAATAGCTGAAATGCTCTCCAATGTGCTGTTTTATTACACACATCTAGACACATCACCACTTTCTAATAAACACCTAAACTATCCACAATAACAATATGTCTTTAAAATATTTCTTCATGTCCTCCACTTTGAACGTATTATACCAGCTACAGCTGTGTATGTTATATAAGTGTTTTTGGCCTTTGATATGGAGTGAATGGAGGATTATTTTTGCCTTTTTCTGTCTAGAGGGCATCAAATTCAAGCTTGTGCCTCAAGCCGGTCTTGACAGCCAATGGAGAAGAGGACAGACATCTTCAGGCACCCATTGATCCTCACCTAGTCATACTCATCCCTCCATTGTCTACACTGGATTTTCATACAAAAATGTTTATTTATATGCTTAATTTGCAGCTGTCTATTGTTAGGATAGGTAAAACCCCTATACAGTGACAAGTGAATTGCAAAGTGATTATTTGTGTTTGTGAAATTTTGCAGGTTCCCCTCAGCCAAAGGTTTGTCTACCAATTTCTTCAGGCAGACAATTTTCACAATCAAGTACTTAATTAGTGGTTTGTGGATTCGTTATGTAGGTCTCATCAGTTAATTTTCATTACAGTATTTTTCTGTGATTTATATAGCGTGAATATACAATACTTTCATGAATCATAAAGCACATCACATATGCTAATAATTTGTTTTCAAAAAAAATTATTAGTTTAGTAAGCACTTTAAATGTTTCCCTAGGAAATGGCATTTTATAAATATGTCCATTGTATGTAATTATATTATTTATACAGTAATTATTGTGACATTTATTATTTTCATTTGGTGATGGGTGCTATGTGAACAAAAGCAAAGTTTGTTGTCCTTAAAAGAACACAGGAAAATCCCACCATATAATTGTTACTGTCCTGTGTAGTTTGAAAGAAGACAGAAAAACTGCTAATTCCATTGTTGGACATTCACAGGAAGAAAACATTAAAGAGATGAAAATGGTATTTGGAAAAAAAATCCACAGTTTGTGAAAAGATTTTCCGTAGTTAATGGTCGACCTCTTCTCTCTTAACTTTTGCATGGGATTAAGAACACTTTCAAGATTCTGTTTGTCACCTTATGCCAATAAACATTCTTCAAATTACATAGCCCTTGTAGTCCTGACCAGGCTGTGCCTCACAGCGAACACTTCCAGACAGAAAAATCCTTGAACTGATTTATGCCATTATGCTCAGGGATTGTTGGTTCTACTAATTCTGACAATCTGGTGAACATTGTTCTCAGTCATCCAACTGAGATTGCTTTCTAAGAAATTGTACCTCATGTCCTTGCTCCGTGTTTGTTTAGCCATATTTACCTATCTCACCTCATTTATCACAGGAGAACACTTTAAATCCAGTGCTGCTGCAAAGATGTAAAGGGGTTCGGAGAGTTCACCATCTCCTGCGCAGTGACATTTCTATCTCGATAATTATAAGTCCTTGTCCTCAACCCTTTTTGATGTTCCAAAATTTAATCAACGAAATACAAAGAGTGGAACTAATTTTAGCAAATCCTTTCCTGTTGCCATGCTGCAACAATAACCAGTTCTACAGAAGAATAAAATGTACGGTCCATTTCCCAGCTGCTCAGGTGGAAGAACAAATGTACAAGTTCTGATTGTTCTGATGTAGAATGCAAAACAATTACGAATTCAAATAACACTCTAATGAAACAATGAGAACTTCAGTGAAGCTTTTTTCTTCTAGAATGAGGCAATTAATTGACATTACCTTCCCAACACTGGGGCGCATTTCTTTATTTCTTTATTTATTCATTCCATTATCTTTAGTGATAATCTGTGGATATCCGGTATTAGCTGCAAAACACTTTAAATAGTCTTTCCCAGTGCAGTGGGAAAACATATTTCCTTTCTTCCTTCTTTTTAGGAATGGTCACAGCTTTCATGTTCAGAATGGCTGAATGCTTTCATATAATTCCTTTTTCAAAGCTGTTAAGCAGTCCATAAATCATTCTTAAAAATAAGCCCTAAACTTCTTGTAAGATAAGTACCTGTCCTACAAGTCTGCAGTAAATTTATAGAAAATTTAAGGTGCCATTAAATCCACAAATGAGGAGGATTCAGGTATGGGTGACAGCAAGCTCATGACACTCACTCTGCTTTGCTTATTGAACTGCCACTTTTGCTGTTGATTTACTCCACTGTAGCAATGGCTCAAAAAAGTACAAAGAATACACCTTTTCCCACCGTTTTAGTCTATGTCAGAATTGGCAACTGAGAACTACACAATTTCAACTTTTTCCTCAAAAGACAGCTTTTAACTTTTTTTTTTGTAACTTTTTTTTTTTTGTAACAAGTTAGAAAATGCTAAAAGAAGAAAATTATTTTTCCTGATAAATGGTCGTCACACTACAGATTTGTCATGGGAAGAACAACGGAATACAGAAAAAACATTTCTGTGTGCTCCTAAGGTAAAAATGCAGACTGCATTTGAAAATACAGGGTTATGCTGTAGTAACGTATATGTGTATGAAGGGACATTTGTCAGGATGAGACTTCTGAATTTCAGACATTAGTATAAGGCAGATATTTCAGGCTAAGCTCACTCCGTGGGCACAAAGAGCCACCCGCACCTTGCTTACTCCTTTCCTTCTGCAGCCAAGAAAGCGTCATCCCTAAAGAAACGGGTAATGATATCAACATTCTGCAACTTAGAAAAATCTCCCTATAAAAGCTAAGAAACAAGACAATGCAATACAAAGGGACAGGAACAGTCAGATAAACAAGGATGATTTGACGTGGCCTTTGTTCTGACTCTGCAAATGGACCAGAAGATCTCTGAGGTTATCTCCATTCCCGACTTCAGTCGATATGTGGGTGGTAGCTACCTGTGTAGTACAAATACTGATATTGAATGAAGGACTACAAATACAAGGACCTAAAAATGGAAAAAGAATTAGAAAATGAAGCTATAGATTTTCTTGTTGTAACCGCTATTAAAATATGATAAAATGCTAAGTGTAAGCACTATACCTAGCAATATTCAGAAGATGGAATGATTAGGACAAAAAAGGTAAGGAACCTGTCCTACAGTCTACAAAGTGAAGATCTTTGATCTGGACTACATAATTGAATCTGTACAGGTCCAACTGTACTGTTAAATAAGGGTTTTCCTTCAGACTCTTCTTGCTTCAAAATGTTGCTCCATCATAGAATCATAGAATGGTTTAGGTTGGAAAGGACCTTGAAGATCATCGAGTTCCAACCCCCCTGCCATACCCAGGGACACCTCCCAATAGACCTGGTTGCCCAAGGCCACGTCCAGCCTGGCTTTGAACACCTCCAGGGATGGGGCCTCAACAACCTCTCTGGGCAACCTGTGCCAGTGCCTCACCACCCTCACAGTGAAAAACTTCTTCCATCACCTTTTGATCACTTAAAATTGTCCGGATTTTCTGGATGTTTCAGTTCCCCATACCTGCACATATCTGCGTGCTGCTCGCACTTGATTGTCACATTCACCCGCTTCTGTATACAGTGATAAGATTTTTATAAAATGAGTTAGTGATCAGGGACACGCACTACGCTACACGGCCTCACAGAGGGCAGTGACTGCGTGAGCGATACAGAATCTGTTCAAATATTTTTGCTGTTTCCCAGACAGAAGGATTTGAGTCCCGTTTAAGTATAAATACATTATTAATTCTGCCTTCCAAATCAAGTCATGTGTAGTAAGTACACCATGCTGAGAAATACAAACGCTCATTTCCCAGGCGTTTGAACCTGCCGTTTAGACAGCAGTAGCATCTCAACTTCCCAAATTAGTCTGGTTTTCCCTTGGATCCACAAGCTTTGCTAATACTGTCACGGGGACCAATTCAAGCACAGAGATGTCCCCAGCACTCCTTTAGTGCCCTGGCATTGCTTCCTCACTCTGCATCGAGAAATATAAATTCAGGACCTATTCTCAAGCAAGAGGAGTAAATTGTAGCTGAGGGCTGGGTTGATCTATGTTCCAGACGATTTCTTTCCTTTTGGGTCTTTCAAACTTCAGGAAATATTCACAGCTGAGGACTTGCACCTATGAAAAGGGGCACTCCTCCTCACTCGGAGTTTTATTCCTGGCGGCTCTTGTCAGCTCATACTCAGCAGGCTGTAAAGGATTCCCTCTTGAGCGCCTTTGTCCCCTCAGATTTGCATGAAGAGCCTCCACGACAAACACAAGCCTGAGGCTCCACTAAATGCAATGGGACACGCAAGTTATTTGGAAAGAAGTTCTTAGGCAAAAGTCTACTCCAAAAGTATAACAATGGATTTCAACTACAGCCATAAAAATGACCAACTGCTAATAGCCATGCAATTTTTTTGTCATTACAAGAGATTAATCCTTGGAAGAGCAAGCATTCGAAACGGGAATCCTTTCGCAACTTAATGTAATGTAACGTGTGTAGGATGGGAAGATGAAACACTATCAAACGCCGAGCAGTCAACACGTGAGATACCCCAGTAAAGCAGCAACCTAAAACCATTACATTTTCTCTCCAAAATAGTAAATGTTCAAGAGATCTGAAGCGATTTAGGAATGAAGTGAATGAGCAGCTGTGAAGAAGAATATAAGGGACAGCTCGCAAACTAATTTGGGTTGGTTAACTTCAGAGAAAGTCATAAGCCAAGCTAGGTGAAGCAGAAGTACAGCAGCAAAACCTCTGTATTGAGACAGCAGAAAGTAACACCCACTGCAGAGAATATTTAATCTTGCTAACTGTATAAATTCAGGAAAAACAATAAGAATAAAAAGAGTGTTAGTATCACGAGGGACAGAGCTGTTCAGTCTCTGCTTCATTTTTATGAGCAGTTACAGCAGCAGGGTACATGAGAGACCATCGACTTGTCGCTTGCTAAGACCAACAAGCACAGTGGAGCTGTTGGAGAGGCTGTTGGGGTTCTCAGTGACAGAGAGCCTGACGTAATACCAGGAAAACGCCAGATATCACGTGAATGTCCCTGGCAGAGCAAGCTGTATTGAGATCTAGCCTAATTTGCAATTCTTGGTTTGGTCTGACAACCTGCATATTGGAGGATTGGTATGGTAATGTATGGAGCTGCATATATAAAGCTGTATGCTACAATAACTGTGGTATGGACAAATCCTATTAAAATAACTGACAAAGAAATGGCATAATTAACACATTAGTGCTAAATATACATTTCTAGATGAGGGTATGATAATGTATTTTCCAAATAACGTCACAGCTTGTTATTTTGACTAACTTACAACTATTAATTTTCAGTAACAAATCCGATTGTTCATGGTTTCCCACATTAGTTCAATTGTTTTTTACACCATTTAGTGTTCTATATCGTGTCAAAAGAGCAACGAAGCTGGTGAGGGGTCTGGAGCATGAATCTTATGAGGAACAGCTGAGGGAACTGGGGTTGTCCAGCCTGGAGAAAAGAAGGCTGAGGGGAGACCTTCTCACCCTCTACAGCTCCCTGAAAGGAGGGTGTACTGAGGGGGGGGTTGGTCTCTCCTCCCAAGGAACAGGCAATAGGACAAGAGGAAACAGCCTCAAGTTGTCCCAGAAGAGGTTTAGGATGGATATTAGGAAAAATTTCTACACCAAAAGGGTTGTCAAACATTGGAACAGACTGCCCAGGGCAGTGGTGGAGTCTCCATCCCTGGGGGTATTTAAAAGATGTGTAGATGTGGTGCTGGGGGACATGGTTTAGTGGTGGACTTGGCAGTGTTAGGTGTACGGTTGGACTCGATGATCTTGAAGGTCTTTTGAATCTAAATGATTCTCTGATTCTATGAAGATTTATGAATGTATATACTCCTTATTTTAATGCAAACTTATGAAGGTATGTTTGTCAAGTACACAAGTCTAATGACTAAAATGCTCCTGACTCAAAAAATTACAGTGTAGTTTACACTTCCATTTCATCTGTATGAGATCGTTTCAAAAGACCAAATAAGAGATGCTCAGAAAACCTCTTAACTCTAATAAAAATAGTACTTCAGTGTTTTGAGACAGTAACTTCTACAGGATGAAGTGAGATGTGGAAATTCTTACACAGTTGTAATGGATATTAGTGGAAAAAGTCTTTATAAGGTTTGAATATTTACCCTTGGAGCTGTGAAACTCTAGGTTTAATAAAGACCATCTCATATTTTGCCTCTCTACTAGCATTGAATTGCAGAGATACATCTACTACAATATAATAGAAACACAGTCTAAGTATCAGTTACTTTTACAGAGGTTTTGGGGAAGGGGCAAAAAAGACTAAGAGACCAACCTGAATAAGCATCCAGCTGAACTGGCAGAGGTAAAGGTAATGAGTTACAGATGCAAGGGCAGAGCAGCTCTCCTCTGAGAGATGTTGGCTCATGTAAGCAGAGGCCAGAAACGAAATCTGCAGGGAAAAAAAAATTAATTCATGTACATTGGAATTAAACAAAATTAATTTAATAATAATTATAATAATGAGAAAAATAATATCTTCAGTTTGGATGTAAAATATACACTCAGTTACTGTTCCAGAGGCTCAGGAGACATACCCAGGACATTCAATATCCACCCAAAACAAGTGACTCTTTAACACTGCCAGCCACAAAACTAGCTTTAAACATTTGCAGACAATTTAGTATCCGTTACATCCATACCTGAAAAGACTGTAGAGAGACTTAATAGTTATTTAATATTGTTCCCCAGACTAATTGCCATGCCACACTAGACACCAGTCTTGTAACTGAGGGTGGAGATTTTCCTCCATAAAATAAAGGGATACATTATCTTCTGATTTCAGTGAGGCCAGAAATCTTATCAAGTAAGTAAACAAACTCAAGAGGCGTTTACTGTCCTCGGACTGTCAGACATGCAGCAGTATTATACCCCACCGCATAAGGAGGGGTATGTCCAGAAGGACATGGACCTGCTGGAGCGTGTCCAGAGGAGAGCCACGAGGATGATCCGAGGGCTGGAGCACCTCTCCTATGAGGAGAGGCTGAAAGAGTTGGGGCTGTTCAGCCTGGAGAAGAGAAGGCTCCAGGGAGATCTTATTGCGGCCTTCCAGTCCCTAAAGGGGGCCTACAGGAGAGCTGGGGAAGGACTTTTTACTAGGGCATGTAGTGATAGGATGAAGGGGAATGGCTTCAAACTGGAAGAGGGCAGGTTTAGATTGAACATTAGGAAGAAGTTTTTCACTGTGAGGGTGGTGAGGCACTGGAACAGGTTGCCCCGAGAGGTTGTTGAGGCCCCATCCCTGGAGGTGTTCAAGGCCAGGCTGGACGTGGCCTTGGGCAACCTGGTCTGGTGGGAGGTGTCCCTGCCTATGGCAGGGGGGTTGGAATTCGGTGATCTTCAAGGTCCTTTCCAACCTAAACCATTCTATGATTCTATAAGACAGCGATACTGGACAAAAGGGAGTAAGCATTTCTTCTGTTGCCTCAGAGCAGAGCAGGATTTCACACTCACAAGGCAGATACCAGTTCCTTTCTGCAGACATGCCAAAATGTCAAAGGACTATACGCTGGCCGGATAAGAAGCCAATGCATTGTGTAAGGAACAAAGGTATTCTAACTCTGACTGCAATGAACGCTGCTAAACAGTTTCAATATAGCATTTAGCATTAAATCACAACTCAGAGACTTTGAGCACTGCCTTATTTGAATTTCTTTACAAATAGTTCTATAAGCAGACTTCATTAAAGCGTTCATGTAAAGAAAGGTTCAATTTACCTACTGAACACCTGCAGTAACTGACGACTTTTCCTTTCATTTACAAGGAATACTACTACTTTGACCAACAGCCCATTGACTTGTTAGCAATATCAATTCGTGGACTGTGCAGACTGGTTTTACGTATATAAAATTAGGAGATGGGGTGGGGAAGGAAGTTAAAGTATATCAAGTAATTTGGCATACACCTGGACATTGTATTTATAACAAAAAAACCCAACACAACAAAATGTATGGTATTGGATAACTCTTACACAGTCTCTTTACTATAAAAATATCCCTTTAAAGGCAGGGTCTGACAGATAGACAAAGTTATCTCACCATGAAATGGAAGAATAGGAATGAGCAACTGGGCAGCAACTGAACTAATAGCAATTATGAGATGCATTTCATTATCTAAAGTAAAAAATGCACTTTTAGTATGTTACGTGGGGTTCATTGATCTTCTGCCGGCAACTGGAGTGTAACCATGGCCACATAACCGTCCAGTTATTAAGAGGTTAACACACAGCTTAATACAGACTGCTATTTGCCAATTGCTGACGCTGCTGAAACAACTGCCATTGTCTGGAGTGGGTTAAACACAATTGAAATATGTGTGCAACAGCCGCCTTCCATCGGGGCTAAACACAAGAGATGTTTGCGTAAACAACTCCATAGCACCAGCAGAGCTCAAACAGTACCAGTGGTCCTTTTCCTAAGACTTGAGCAAATGCTTCTCCTCACAACATGCAAAATACAATACCCATTGGGTGGAGAGGCTTTACCACCTTTTGTTCTTGGAAGGCTTGTGTATATGTCAAGGACAGACTGTTAGGCTAGGGATAGAGACAAAGAGGGGGTGAAGACACAAAAGCAGACTGATCCAGTCCTGGAAACACGTTTTTAGCACCTTCTGGACCACATGTTGACTTGAAAGTATTTTGCATCTGTAATCTAAGAAACTATCATTTCTAGCCTTTTCCTGTGTTTCAAGAAAAATAATTTTTGTATGATTTTTTTATATTAAAAAAGAGAAGTATATTGCTATGCCAACAGTTTTCCAACCAATACAATGCAAAGAGTCCAGATTTTTGCTAAAAATGCATACCTTCGTGCATACTGACTCTTGCTGAAGAAGTAAAACAGCAATATGGCCAAAGCAATTACTCAGCTAAGAATTCATTGTAATTAATGGCATTGCAATGGTTTAGGCAAAAAAAAAAGGTTAAAAAGGTAAGAGGCAAAGAAACATTTACACATTATTTTCATATAACTGCTATCTTGCATCTTGGGCAGAAGATACAAATGAGAATTGGGGTATAACATAAACATCAAATGGTAGACCATTTTTTGAAATGTTGGGAGAGAAGACTGTAGTTTATCTATGCTGTTCTGACAAACGCTGTCTACCTTGGCACTTACAGCCTAAAATGCAACGCACTGAGATTTAGTAGAAACACACGGAGGGCAGGCCACTGCATAGACCTTTCCCCCATAATATCTGAGGCTATTAGGGAAACAAACAAAAAAAAGCACCTTCCAAATAAATTGTTCTTTAGACATAACTGAGTCGCGTCTTCTGTACTTTGCTTAGGTTTTGACCGTAGTGGGCAATCTTTTGTAACGATGAACCTATTACTTTGATAAGAGAAATAGGTGCCATATATTGGAATAAATTGTTCCCCCTTGGAACATTAAAAGAATATATATATTGGATGTGTTCCTTTCGATACTAATTGTTCAGAAGTCTTTTTACAGAGATCATATGATTTTAAATACACTTTTTCGAGCAATTGTTGTAACCCGCCATTTAGTTCTATACAGAGATTATAACATAGTGATTCCTCCCGAAACTCGTCAAGGTGGTCAGTCTTGACCCAAAATGATTTAACTAAGGGATAACAAGTGACTTATGTCACTCAAGTAGCAGGCTGCTAATTTTGTTAATTTGTGTGCCATAGTTCTGTGCCACATTTATGATTACAGAGATACCATATCACTCAGAAGGTTCCTCTTGACAAAATGAAAACATTGCTGGAGCGTGTCCAGAGGAGAGCCACGAGGATGATGCGAGGGCTGGAGCACCTCTCCTATGAGGAGAGGCTGAAAGAGTTGGGGCTGTTCAGCCTGGAGAAGAGAAGGCTCCAGGGAGATCTTATTGCGGCCTTCCAGTCCCTAAAGGGGGCCTACAGGAGAGCTGGGGAAGGACTTTTTACTGGGGCATGGAGTGATAGGACGAGGGGGAATGGCTTCAAACTGGAAGAGGGCAGGTTTAGATTGAACATTAGGAACAAGTTTTTCACTTTGAGGGTGGTGAGGCACTGGCACAGGTTGCCCAGAGAGGTTGTGGCTGCCCCATCCCTGGAGGTGTTCAAGGCCAGGCTGGACGTGGCCTTGGGCAACCTGGTCTGGTGGGAGGTGTCCCTGCCTATGGCAGGGGGGTTGGAACTCGATGATCTTCAAGATCCTTTCCAACCTAAACCATTCTATGATTCTATGATAAAAGTTTAAAAATAAAAGATGATAAATCAATGCCCTTTTAATAAAGAGCAAAAAATCTTTGACAGGGTTCCCATCTGACAGTCATTTACTCAGCTAATTAATCAAAGGATACTGCTATTCCTTTGTAACTCTAAGACAATTACCTAGCCATCACTTGAAGGAAATTAGCACCTGGATATTCAACCTAAGCCATCAACACCAATCTAATAAGTGAATAAAACCAGATGATTTACAAAACTGTGTGTTCCTATTTGGGGAAGAGTGTTTTTGAACTGCCGTTTCCAAGCAGTAGGCTGTCTCAGAACATCACTCCTCCGCTAGTTAAGAGCCGCCTCCTGGTTTACAGCCTGCACTTATTCATGGTCAATTTAGATCTATTTGTTCTTCTGTTGGAAGTCTCTCAGGTTAAACAGGATTTCCTCCTCCTTGGGGTTTGCACTATCATGAATTCACGGAAAGCAGCAGTATTCTCCCCCAGACTTCATTTTTCAAGGTTAAATAAGCCGATCACAGCACAGCGCAGGGCTCTGTAGAGATGCCGAAGCGGGGCTGGACAGCAAAAGCATTTTCGTTCCATGAATACAGCATCTGCCTGGGCCAATTTGTCTTGTTCCTCAGAGTAATACTACGTACTGCACTGTGAAACGTATACTCACATGTATACATTTTTTTCCTTACATTTTATGGCAAACCTTATCACATAATCTATTCCTGGTCAGAGCATACGCAGCACCCAATGAGGAGGACAGGAATGTTTTTACGTTGAAATCCATTGATCTGTCTTAAGAGTCTGACCCAATTTTTTCAGCCTGACAATGTAGTAAATACTGAAAAAATAATTTTACAAAGACCTAAGTGTGTTTTATGCGATATTGGCTACACAACACCTTCAAAAGTACTAAAGAACAGGAACATATTGCAAATGTTAAGTTAAAACCCTTAAGTAATAAGTAGAATAAAGTGTAAAAGTAAAGTAATAAAACAGTAAAGTATAACCAAATTTATACTTGATTTATAATTTTAATAACTGCAAAACTACTGTCACATGGGAAGAACAAACCCGAGAGTCATAACTTTTCCTTTGTATTGTAAGAAGTGCTGAAAAGGCAGCACGTCGTGCTGGGTGGAGCAAAAAGAAAGGGAACACCTTGCTATGCTCTAGAGAAAAAGCCGCGGAGAAGGCTAATCCAAGCAGATATAAAAGCATCAGGTGCCAGAACTGCTGCTGTATCTGAGGAACAGATCCTTCCCCAACGGGAGAAACCCGCAGACCAAGCCTCCGACTCCCATAGAAGTGGAGTGTGCAGTGAAGAACACGTCAGTATACTTATGCCACTTTTTTGTAATTCCTGTAAATTCCTGTCTCACAGAACGAACTCGTGAAGCTTTAGACGTTGCCTTCTTCTAGACAGATATGTCATCACAGAAATGTGATCCATGTCTTACAGAAATGGATCCCAACAGTGGTCATTTCATTTCTTTTCACAATAAATAATTTTTTCTCTTTTATGAATGTTATTATTTTCTTTTAATAATTCAAAATTTATTCATTTGTTCCATGTAGGAAAAGACTATCTTCCCTATAGAGCTTGTTTACCTGCGTTTCTATTAAAAAATAAAACAAAGCAAAGAGCCCAACCACATCCTCTCTGTCATTACACCAACCCAATCTCAAAAGAGGAACAGTATCAAAGGCATAATTTACAGTGCTGTTCCTTTTGTTGGACTTAATTGCGATGAACAATAACATAGGAAAATAAACACATTAAAACTCCCGTGTCCTCACCGAACTGCTCTCTTCTGCTTTGAATTTACTTTATATGGGTAAAAAAGGGGTTCACTCCTTGAACACAGGGACGCTGCTTAATAATAGTGCATATGAATCATACTTTTTGTTACTGCTCGGTAGGTCAGGACAGCACTGATGTAAGCCGAGTGTTGTTCTTGTGTTTTGTGTTCTGATATTAAATGCCAGGACAAAAATACCAACAAAGGATGTACAAAAAATGGCAGAGATTTATGGACACTAACAAAAATTCTAAGTCACTCTTCCTGGAAAAAGTAACAATAAAACACCCATCATGTTTCACAGCACAGAGGAAAAGTTTATATCATTTAGAAGGATAAAAACACAGCGTTTAACTGGGTCAAAAGAAAAGTTCGATAACTAACTTTTCATTTCATATTTCGTCTGTATTAATGATGCTAAAACAAGCAGTTAAAGTTCCTTTGTGAATTTACACGAATGCTAAATGACTTCACTGAATTGTTTCAGAAATTACCATAATTCAGACAGTGGTGCCTTATAAGTTACACCAGAAAATAACAATACATATGGGTTTAGCTTTATCTCTGCCTTCAGCTAAGTCAGTGAGCATATATATTAAAAAATAAGTGCCTTATGAACAGCAGCTCCAAAGCATTACTGCATAATTTGCACGCATTGCGTACTTTAGAGAGATTTTTGTGTTTTTAGAGACTTTTGTGAATTATTTGCTTAAAGTACTTGGATGATACATCACGGTAAACTAGCACTTTCAGAAAAGCCAACTAAAATAAAATCACGTGGAATACCGATGGTATATTTACAACACAGTGACCCATGGCGCTTTTGTGTAAAGATGTTTACACTTTATTAAGCAGCAGCAGAACTGGCAACCGCTTTAAGTAGTGATTAGGCATCACCACCATATGTTACTCGTTCCCTTCCCCCAGCGGAGCAGGATGCCAGGCGGTTTCATGCTGGCTTCCGTCCCTGCCCTCTTCACTTCCCATTTTTAGGCTCAGGGACCGTTTCTTTTTTGGCTTCTCCGAGGACGGCGGGCAGGCCGTCGGAGGGTGCGGGGCGCAGGGTGGGAGGGTGCGAGGCACCGCCATCGGCCGCGCAGCAGAGTTGAGCTGAGGGGAAGAGGCTGGGGTCACTTGCACCCTCCACAAAACAGATCTGACACAAGTAGAACGGCTGCACGGTCTCTTCTTAACGCAGTTTATCCTCTCTCCCGACCATGCCGTCCCTTACAAAGAATGCGTTGCGTGTTACCCATTGAGAAGTTATACTTGATTTCATTATATTTTTTTTTTTGTAAATAAGGAAAAATAAGGACTAGCAGGCTTTTAGCAGGTCCTCACCCGTTTAGTTTTACATACAGATTCAGAGCAATGTATCAGAGCAATAGTACCCTATAAAGACAGATCCTATTATCAGCTCCTTTTAGGTATGGGACAAAGATGCCCATTGCTTTGTCACCCATTACCAAACACGAGCCAGACCTCGAGACCCACTGCAAGACCCTCAGCAACACAACACTTTTGCTATAACTATAATAATGCAAATAGAAGCTGAAAAAAACTCTTTTTAAAAGCCATCAATACTGTATCTAGTCTTTTCCAGTTTCAAGTACACAGACGCAGCTCAGGGCAGTCTGAATATGCTGATTTGGCAGGTCCAAAGCAAGCTCTTCTGATGGATGTTGACTTTCTGTGGTTGGATGTCCCTTGCATTGCTTTCTGCCTTGAAGGTCAGATTAGACCTCGAGCAGGAGATCTGCCATGACAGATTAATTGGCTCTAGAAGGTTCTTAAGTGGGATCTGTATACGCTTAGGGGGTATACCGGGTAAAACTATTACTAAAGTGAATTTTCACTCCCTCCATTTCTGGATACAGTTTTTTTCTTAAAGTTCAGGTGTAAGTTTCCTTCAGTAATTGTACACAAATTTGACAGCACGACCATTTGTTACCTCTAAACTGAATTTAAGACTCTATCCAGCATCAGCAATATGTGATATTGGGTAAGTAAAATTACTGTAAGGATAACACATCTGTTTACTCCTGATGCTTCATGTAAATAGTTAGAAATGGTCAATGCCCCATGCCCCATGGCCAATGCCCCAAGCCTGCCAGTGTTGAAGAAGCATTTGGACAATGGCCTTCAAAATACGCTTTATCTATTGGTCAGCCCTGAAGCGGTCAGGCAGTTGGACTAGATGATTGTTGTACGTCCCTTCCAACTGGAACTATTCTATTTTTTTTCTTCTATTCAACAAATAAGCTGAAGATGAGAAAGACAAACATCACTCCCCGCAGTCCAGGTGCTGGCTGGAGTAACCCGCAGCTCTCTTTCCGCCTGCATGCCCACAGGAGATTTCCCCCCGGTAGGAATCACACCACAGGGTAGGGCAGACTCACCATAAATCGGGGTCAGGATGCAGTCAGGGTGCCCCCATGCTTAATATTTTAAGTATGGTAGCAGGGGTCTCCCATGCTTCTCTACATAACTAGCCAGCTGTGAAGAATAACTATTTATCTACCTTTTTTACGAAGAAATAGCCAACCGGTAATTACAGACACGCAACGTCTTCTGCCTCCACTATGCTTCAGCAGCAAACCTCTGCCTAGAGATTAGTCCCCTCATACTGGGCTGGAGAACGTCTTGAGGGGCTTTTCCTTTTCTTCTTCAGTTAAAACACTCCAGGTTAAGCAAAGTTAAACTGTTGATGGTAATGTTTACAGAACTAGTGGCTGCGTATACAGCTTAAAAAGCAGGTACGCCAAAAATGTAACCTCCAAATGGTGGTTACAAAAATGTAACCACTATGCTTTTCACCAGCAGCTCTGTTGGTAGAGTGCTCTCTACAGTCTCAAGAAAAAACAAAGGTTTAAGTATAGAAAGAACAACTACGGGATCTGTCTTCTTTATGGGTTGGAAGAGCCATTCTGAGATGCAGTCTGGTGTGACATGAAAGAATATTTAATTGAAGCAGTTCAAGTTTTGCCAGAAGCTTTTAACACGTAAAGAGAAATTCACTTAACACAAACCAAGCGTTCTTCAACAAGGGCTAACAGGTAAGTTCCCTAGTTCTAGTGTTATTTGTAACCTTTGATATTAATGGGAGTTGGACTAGATGATCTCTACAGGTCCCTTCCAACTCTGAATATTCCGTGATTCCGTGATTCCGTAAAGAAATGCTGGTCTAATTTAGATATTTGTGGCAATCTTTGATCCAGATTCCTTCTAAATATCAAAATATGGCCTGGGCAATGATCAGTTCAGTGATCAGTACAGCCTGTTGTGATACAGGTACATTTAACTGCTGCTTTCTCTGTGCAACAGGCTTCCTAATTACACAGCAGAAGAAGAAGGTCTCCCTCCCTAACAAAAACAGAACCAAGCAAAACTTGGATTTTGTTGTACTAATGGAATTGCCATTTGAACCCACAGTAACCAATGTGAATTAGCAAACAGCATAGGCTATAAAAAGCAATAAAGGTTTAAGATGATTCCACTTGAAGACGCCTATAATAAAACCATCATGAACATGCCAGCTGACGTAGATTATTTAATAGCATTAAATAATCTCTTAGTAGTCATAGTTTATCTGTTCTGTACAGACTCACCTCATCTGTAAACAAGCTGGGGAAGGAACTGGGTCACTAGTGCTCTGAGCAATAACTTAGATTAAAAACAGACAAACAAAGAAAAGCGCATTGAATATGCCAAAAAGATAAGGATCCTAGAACTGTGACTAACCTAAAGCAATAACATAGATTAGGTATTAAGTACAACTTTTGGTACACAAACAGTATTGTAAAAATAAGTTCCAGAGCGTGGTTCAAGTATTTATAGAATTTAGAAGTTGTATCCTGCTGCCATGGACTTTGTTCAGGGGTACAGACTGAATCGCTTTCTCAAACTCAAACACAGAAACTTCCTTATCTAGCTAGAATCTGTCCTCTGTGGTTTTGCCAACATGTGAAAATGAACTGCAGAGAAAGTCACTTATTCCTAAAATAACTGTTGTTCTAACTGTCTTCACGCAAAAAATGATTTAAAATAAACTGATGTTTATTCTGGAATAGGGCATCTGCATATGAAACTAGTCTGAAAAATTACTCCGTATTGCCTACTTCGCTATTGTGATATTTAGTGACTAGAGGTTCCGGTGAGCACTGGAGAATATAATGTTTTCTGTAGGAGTTTCTCATAGTTTCTCATGTATAATGAGAGTGCAGAGCACACTTTATGTTCTTTGTCTAAAGTAAGTGGACTTGCAGATAGTAGTCAAAAGTCAGACTTTCTAAAAATAAAAAGTGACTCAAGTTTAACTCTTTAAAATGTCCTCTCAGATGTTATTAAAGGGACTTTTATTAAAACAGTAATGTAGATATAGATTTTCGTATTTAAAAAGTAACTAGCTACTATCTGTATTTTATCTAGTACACCTGAGAGCCATGCCCAAGGCTGGGCTATGTAGGTTCATATGGTCTAATTCCTGTTTCATGGTCAGGATCTCCTGCCAAATGCTGGAAGAATTTGAGCACGCAGATCTGTACGGTCATTGTCATCTGCTTTTTGCATCTTTCTGTCTTAATTACGCACAATTTGAAATAGTTTGGTAAGCTAGTTCCAGGGGACCCTGGAAATGAAGCCCTTTGGGCACCATTTTCATCAAATTTTATTTATCATCACACTTATTAGCTTCAAATTTCTGATGCACATTTATGGAACATTGAAATCAGTTCTTTCAGTTGAGAATGGCTGTCCCTTTATTCAGAGTAAGAGAAATAGAAAGATGGTTAGCTTTCTACATTTTAAAATCACTTGCTATATTTTCCATCAATACACAAAAATAGTTGTGTAGTTTATGAAAAGTGTGGGGGAAAAAATGGGATGTGATACAGTCCTTTCATTTCACAACACCAGATATTTCAAAACGATTCTGACTGTAAAAATCCTCCAGCTTTGTATAGGAATTGGAGTAAAATCATAAAATCATAGAATGGTTGAGGTTGGAAGGGACCTTGAAGATCATCCAGTTCCACCCCCCCCTGCCATAGGCAGGGACACCTCCCACCAGACCAGGTTACTCCAAGCCCTGTCCAACCTGGCCTTGAACACCTCCAGGCATGGGGCAGCCACAGCTTCTCTGGGCAACCTGCGCCAGGGGATTACCACCCTCAGAGTGAAAAATTTCTTCCTAATATCTAATCTAAATCTACCTTCTTCCAGTCTGAAGCCATTCCCCCTCATCCTATCACTACATGCCCTATTAAAAAGGCCTTCCCCAGCTCTCCTGTAGGCCCTTTAGGCACTGGAAGGCTGCAATAAGGTCTCCTCGGAGCCTTCTCTTCTCCATGCTGAACAAACCCAACTCTCTCAGCCTCTCCTCATAGGAGAGGTGCTCCAGCCCTCGCAGCATCTTCATGGCCTTCCTTGGACCCACTCCAACAGTTCCATGTCCTTCCAATGTTGGGGGCTTCAGAGCTGGATGCAGTACTCCAGGTGGGGTCTCATGAGAGCACAGTAGAGGGGCAGAATCACATCCTTTGACCTGCTGGCCACACTTCTGATGCAGCCCAGGATACAGTTGGCCTTCTGGGCTGCGATCGCACATTGCTGGCTCATGTTGAGCTTCTCATCAATCAGCACTCCCAGGTTCTTCTCCTCAGGGCTGTTCTCCATCCATTCTCTGCCGAGCCTGTATTTGTGCTTGGGATTGCTCTGACCCAGATGTAGGACCTTGCACTTGGCCTTGTTGATCTTCATGAGGTTCTCACGAACCCACCTCTCCAGCTTGTCCAGGTCCCTCTGGATGGCATCCCTCCCCTCCAGCGTGTCAACCACTCCACACAGCTTGGTGTCATAGGCAAACTTGCTGAGGGTGCGCTCCAACCCAACATCCATGTCACCAACAAAGATGTTGAACTGCACCAGTCCCAGTACCGACCCATAGAGGTATAAGCAAAGCATAGCCAATATCCAGTGATTTGGACTCATCATATCCAGATGCACCTGAATGTTAAGCACTGTACATGTTCTAAAGCTACAGTAGATAAAACAAGTTATAACTTTCAAATACTGTGACTAGAAACGTGTAGTAGTGCCCTTGTATTCCCTCATTTATACACACTGCTCTAGCTGATTCTTTCCAACATTTTTAATGTTATTTTAATAGCTTTAGGTTTTGAATGCGTAATGGTCACAGGATTGACTGGTGACTCATATCCCTCTTGAGTGAAGCTGTTGGCCACAGGTTTGCCTTTCTGTATCTCACTTTGTGTAGATCCCCTTGGTCCAAAAGTCTTAAAACTGCATCCCTGGGCTTTTACTGAAAACAGACAAAATATCCAGAATAAACCTGCTCTATCATACATGAACAGGAACAGAAATGCACTCCCTAATAACTCATTTTCCAGGGAATCTGTTGACTAGATAGGAGTTGCAGATTTGGTAGAACAGAAGCACGAGAAACAATTTGTAGATTCCTGGTTTCATCAGGCCCATGTAGTCATTCTCAAAAGAGGACACTCAATGTCCTGGGGCGGATGGTGAGAGCACAGAGGCAGGGGACCGACTCTGTCATCCATCAAAAAGTTCATATTAAGTTGGGACAGGTTGATAATACATTTCTGCATCCAGCTCTTTTCTCTGAAGATGATACATACACGCCAAGCTGCTTTTAAAGTCTTCTCCTGTGTTGAAATACTTAGTTTCCTTGCCCTGATGATGATGATGTAGAGGTGGTGCTTTAAAGCAAGCCTCGTGCTAGATTTAAGGGCACAGTGGCCAGTTCACTGCCACAGTATTTGAGTCAGCTGTGCAGATGTGGAGCAGGACACATACAACGAAGGGTCTGAAATTAAAATAGTAGATGGCTTTCTGGCTAGAAGTGACCAGTTAAAAAAGAGGGCTGACAGCAGCTGCAAGAAATGAACAGGAGAACTTGGGAGACCTGTAAGAACCCAGTTTAGGGTATAGCCTAAATCTAGCAGGCAACATGCAGAATAGATCCTACACTGAAGGAAATCTCTTCAGCACTCAGACAGAAAATCTGGGTTTAAAGTATACTCAACTAAGGCAAAAAGGCCTTTCTGTGCCCGGACTGCAAATAGGTGTGGGACAAACTAACAAGTCTGGATCAATTCCGCAAATCCCTCAAGGGAAAAAGGCATCTGGAACAAGAGCCAGAACCTATGGCTTCAGCATGAATTTCTCAAAGCCTCACACCGGTATAACTGAGGCAGCTTCACAGCTACCAGGGAACGTTCAAGCTCTCACCTGAATGGAGAAAAAAACTTTTGCATCAGAGCAAAGTTGAAATTGTGATTTGGGTCTATTTCTACATCCTCAAGTTGTAGGAATATATTTTAATATGGAAACTCAGACTCCAGGGTACAGTTCTGTCATAAGCTATTTCCAAATTATACTCCCTTTATATCTCAGGGATTCACCTTCGGGGGTGGGCAGGTGAAAATGGGTCCGCACAGCTTTCCTGGCACTGCCAATTCAGCTGGCTGGGAAAATAAGACCACCCAGAGAGAGATATCGTGATTTACATCAGCTGTAAGCAGCTTCAAGACTCTTTTATGATTGCTGGGCATCAGTAGGGAGGCTGCCGTTACGGTTGCCACCTGATTGCAGAGATCAGACACTGCAAGTGAGAAAGACTGCATGGGGCAGTCGAGAGAACTTCAGGGAAACCAGATTTGTGCTGACATCCAGCAGGATTTTGAACCCAAACTTTTGCTTGAAAGAACCAAAAAGTGTAGGAAACACCTCCCTGAAACAAAGCTGTTATGTGATAAATTGAAAGTCATTCCTGTTTTCTTAAGTATCGTTTATTTGTTATTTAAAAAAGATGAACTTCTGGCCTTGACTATTCCAGTTACTGTGACAAGAAGGAGTAACGTTGCTGAAGGGAAGGGGGGATAAATGGATACTAACGGTAAGATGCAGAGTGTATGAGACTCCTGATCTCCGATTCTTGTTTTATTTTGTTCCACCTTAACACCGAGTGACTGCTGTCACCTGTTTCTATCAGCTCATCTCAAAGCAACACAGCTGGCATCCAAAAACCCTCCAGGAACCCCGACGGTCTGTGCTGCTGCCCAAGATGGACCTGGCCATCTCCCACCGACCTCCACGCCAACGAGTGTGTGGCCACAGGAGACGGTCTCCAGTGGGTTCAGCACCAGGTCCTCAGTGGGGATGTTCTGCCGGAGGGGGATGAGATGCCTCTCCAGCACGCGTATCCCCATCCCCATCCTCCCGAAACTCCTCTCCCGGGGTTTCGTTCCCAGCCCCATCAGCATCGCTCCGGCTCTCGGCAGCTCCTCTGATTAACCTGGAAGCTTCCAGATATTGCAGGACACCCTTTGATAAAAAGGACACAACCAAGAGCTAAACAACAGCCTATTTTAGTGCAAATACTTCAAGTTGGTTTATTTCAGTTGCAACGTTAGTTACTTACAAATTCTTCCGGCTTCAGTAGTGAAGAAGCACTACCCCCCATCCATTTACATTTGATCCATTGAAACTGCATCTAATAATTCTAATTACATGATCCGCTGACTCTACCTCATAAGAAAAACAAAGCCCATTCCTAATAGGGCAGTAACTTTACAACCATCGCCTGTTTCATTGTGTCAGACTGAAACCAGAAAAAGAAACTGGAAACATTTCAAATTCATTTCCAAATGAACCTCCTTGCACAAAAATTGCCTTCAGACAAGAAAGTATTTCACAGGTGATTAAGACGCTACTGAATTTTTGGGCTCAAAAATAACGTCTTCTGCTGTAACTTCTACAGCAGTAAGGAAAGCCTGTCATATATAACAACCATGCTTTTTTTTTTTTTTTTAAAAAAAAAAAAAGCTTGTAAAACTCATATCCAGATTGTTCTATGTACCACTAGCTGACTGACAAAATAAGCTGCAAGAATAAAAAATCTTCTGTAATTTCACAGGCTATATACAGTATAATGCAGTGCAATAGAGAATTCCCTTCAAATAATAATTCAATACAGCGTTCAGAGTGAGAGGAATAAATATTTGTGGCTTAATAATTTTTTTCACGTATCGTTTTAAACACTGAATATGCTGCTGTCACTCATAGCACTGAGATCAACCTCCCCTCGATAGGGCAGAGTCAATCATCTTCAGATCTAAGTTCTTTAAAAAGAGCTGTTTGTGAGCTCGCAGCCGCCTAGCCCAGTTTACATCCCTTCCCTGAGGTGACTGCAGCTCCTCTGCAGCTCCGTCGCTGTAAAACCCAGAGCTGCTTACATTCAGCAGGTCCAAAACAATGAATATTTCCCACGGACGCCTGGTAATTCTGCAGGCAAAAAGAGCGGAGACAGAAAGCAGAGTTCTGAAAGCCAGCTCTGACGAGCACACACTTAAATCACACATGCAAGAACGGGCTGAGCAGAACGACTTTGTGTACGAGTAGGAGAAATAAAAATAGAGAGAATAAGGATGTAGGAGAAAACAAACACCCTCTCTGCTCAACTGATGGATCTAAAGCAATTAATCACCACGTTTACATTCAAGATGTGAATAAAAGCACTTTTTTCTATAGCCTCTTTTTTTTTTTCTTTTTTTCTAGGAACATGGTATTATCCTCCTTATCTTTTATTGCAACACAAGCCAAACACAGAGCATGTTTGTCTTAAACAGCCACACATCTGAAACCTGTCCCCTTTTAGAGATCGTTTCTGTATTTAGTCTCAACATTTTGCTTGTTCCTACAGAAACAGGGATGTTTCTGCTGTGACCAAGTGCTTCAAACGCTTCCTATGCTCGACTATACTAATAATAGCAAATGCTCTCCTCAGACCCCTCCCATGTGTTAAATTAATCAACACTAGAAGGTCAAACGTGCACAAAGTAGCTCATGCACATTAATTTATTAACTGAGATGACCTCACCACCACATGTTTTGCTTTTCTGTTTCTTCTTAGAACGTTCATGTGGTCAATTGCTATCACTGAAATAACTTCTGAACTCCAAACTCGCGTTGACTCCGTGCCCCTTCCGTGATAAGCTTGCTTGCATTTGCTTCTGGACAGCAAAGCAAAGCTGAATTTTGCCATTTCAAAGAAAACAACTTTATTTCCTTAGTTAACCTCACCTGGGCAGGTACCTTCCTGCACTCTTCCCCTCTGCTCCTTCCCGTTCTCCCACCCACCTCCAGAGGTTGGGTCGGTAAACGGCTCAAACACGTGTCCCCCAGCCCATCGGCACCGTGAGGATGGACCTTCTGCCATGCATGGCCACTAGCCGTGCTGCACAAGACCAGCTTTAATTCGCGTCGTAGCTTGCACACGGCTGTGATTTCATCTGCCTCATGCTTTAAGTCAGCGGAACGTGAGCTCTCTCCGGCTCAAAAGCTGCATAGTTTGGCCAACGCTGTGTAGTACTGGGGGAAACAAGCCTTGCTGAGGGGCTGAGTCCTGCATTAGTTTGAACACAAAGCAACGCTTAACTGCAGCCGAAGAGGTTTCGTTGAGAGCTGGCCAGAGCCCAGCTTGAAGCACGAGAAGCGTATAGGTAGGTCTGCCAGGAACGGACTGCACGGGCATATCCTCCCTCTCCAGGGCCCGGCGACCAAAATGTCACTGGATAAGGTTGGGTTCATATGCTTCATCATCTGCATTTGCACAGACCCTCGGGTGGGAGTTCAGGGGACAGCACTGGGCAAAAAAATGTAGGGTTCTCCTAAAATTTTCCAGCAATGGCAGGCTGCCGTCACGGCCCCCTTGGGTCACGGGCAACTGACAGAGTTTACAGTGAAGCAAAGCCATGCGGTGAGGCAGCAATTTGTGCAAGACATCTAATTAGTAAAAAAACACCGGAGTTGAAGGACACCAGCCCCTTCTTCAGTTCTTCATCCCTAAAAAGGTTTGCATATTAGACTTATCTAGTTTCTCCAACTGCGCTAGCTGGTGTAGTAAAATATATTACCTTTTCCTACAAATTTTGCTGTGAGCAAACTGCAGCTACAGCAGTATTGCTACAGGAATCCTGCCATAATTTAGCATATCCTTACGAACATGTGTATCTCGGCTTTTCATTTGATTGGATGCAAGGGTGCAGCACGAAAATAGAGAACCAGGCAAATGGGTTAAAACCCCGAGGTGTACAGCCTATGCCAGGCTGAGCCTTCCCTACGCAGACCCGGATCCCTCACTGCAGATTCCTCTCTGCTTCCCTGAGCCCGACGCAGCCAGCAGCCGAGCTCCGAATCCCATTTGGAAGCAATGTCAATGTAATTGAAAAGCATAAGTTCTACTTTTCGCACCACGTGATTAATCATTTCAACCATTTCCTATTACAAAGTTATTATTATTAGAAAGTTATTATTAATAGGTGAAAAAAAATGGGATTATTTTCCTATGTTTTACCACATTTTTGTGTCCTGAGTGCAAATGTAAAACCCGAAGGTTAGAAAAATCAGTATCTCCGCAGAACAAATGAGGGCCAAATTCTGTTAATACTTTTTTTCTCTCCGCAGTCTCAAACTTGTTTACCTAATACTTCATTTGCTCGTATCTGTAGCATATTGCAGATATCGATGCGGCTGCTCAAGATAGAGCAGTAATTCAAAACGTTTTAGACACTGCAATATAGGATTCCCCTTTCATTCCCTCGTTAGGTAAATTAATTGTAAAGACAGTGCACGTAGAATAGGCACAAAAACCCCATATGAACGAATTTTAAGCAACGTCAGTCTCCTGAGCATTCAGGTTGGAGCGCGGGTAAAGACTGCCGCTCAGTGGGCACATCTGTTCCATGTGAAAGCGAAAGTCATCTAATTAAGTGGAAATCCCCCAACATTATATGTGTTGTAGTGGCTTTGTCACTGCCTAAATTAAACGGATCTGGAGGGAGATTGCCATCAAGCGTTCCCCAAGAAATGCAACAATTCATGTGGTTTACTATTACTTTTGAGAGCTGTTATGTGCACGAGAATTCCCATACTGAAAATACAGGAGGCCTTTCCGGGAATAAAAATTACTTTTTTTTTTTTTTTTTCCCAGCTGCACACATTAAAAATAACCTGTTCTTCACATTAAAATCTACTTCAGCTAATTTTATAACTTTTGTACTCTTTTTATTTTTTTTTCAGAAAAGACAAATGTCAACACAGGTCTTGACAAAGGTCTCAAACTTCTCATTTTACCGGGACTATCAATTCTTTCCACCTTAACCAAGACCATGGGTAAATAGCACTGCTCTGCTCTCAAAATCCCTAACTTGCACCAGATCTCTTTAAAACACAAAGAACATTTGCTTTGACCAGGAAGTAGAAAACTAAAATTCAAAAAAATACACCCCTCAGGAGCCGATATTTAAATGAAAAGCAGGAGGCAATCATTTCTGTAATATTCTGATGATAGTGAGTATGTGAAAACAAAAGACAATTCTGAAGCGACTATTACCAGCTAAGTAAAGACCAAACTGCTTATTACCTTTGATAGCACATTCTACTATTTGACAGAGCAATATATATTATTTCCTGTAGAAGTAAGCAGGTCAACTAATACCATAAAACTGAGATGGAAATTAGTACATTTTTATAAATATATTGGAATTTTGCCTGTGTTCATTTTTTCTCTCTGAATTTTGATTTTTGCTTATCACAATTTTATGACACTAATCTCTCTCTCTCTGTTCCAGAAACGTAGAGACTTGCGAACTCTCATTTATATTATCTTCAATCTCATAAAACTTCTTACTCTCAGGAAGCAATTTTGCAAATATCTACCTCCATTCAAAATGGCTTTTTTTTTTTTTTTTTCATTACATTTAAGCAACACGGCAGAGCACACGGAGTAAAACCAATAGCGCTGTTTGCTTTGGGCCTTGAGAAATGATGAAGGCAGAGACGGTTGGTGCAGCGGTGGGGGAGAGGAAGAGGCGTTAAGAAGAAGGTTAAGGGTGAAATAAAGTTGCAGAGGACCAGGGGAATGCCGGATTGCGAGTTTGCAATGCAGCATTTTTAGAAAGCCCGAATCAGAGCACAGGTGGAGAGGAAAAGTCGTGGTTTACACCCCTCAGGAAGAGAAGATCTCTGAAGCCCACCTGCTTTCTTGAAGGCCAGCTCTTTCTAGGCTCAAGTCTTGTGACTGCGAGACACACCTTTGAAACGGAGGTTGCCTATGTTCCTTGCAGAGGACTGACATAACCAGTTTATGAATCGGCGTCTCTGAGGAGGTTAGCAAGCCACAAAACTTGGAGAAGAATGTATTTTGTTAGCAGGCGCTCGCATACTCGCATTGGGACACCGCTGCACAGTGAAATCTCAAGCTTTATGCTCCAAGAGCAATCGAACAGGTTTCCATTTCTTTTATTCTACTAAAACCTGTTTCCTCTAGGCCTGAACTGACCCCAAAGAAAGGAATTCAGCCAGACTGGTGAGGCGTGAGTCACAGGCGATGCTGACTGGAAAATGAGTATTCTTTGGCTTCCCCTTTTCTCTCCCTTTTCCCACCATCTTCCCTGACTTAAAGTTCTCGATTTCTTTTCTTCCTGATATCCAGCCTAACAATCAAAATACTCTGTTAAAAATCATCTTTAGGAATGGAAGAAAGATGCACAGAAGAATAAAACCACCACCTGGAAATGCGGGATGGGGCTACAAAGAAAGAAGCCAGCAGCAACTTCAAATGACACAGAGAATTAATATTAGTCATGTTTTGAGAAAAAAACGCAAAACCCCTTAAAAACTATGGCAGTACTCAGAAGCAGTACCATTGCACGTAAAGAGTTTACATTCTGGAGCTGTGACAGTTAGATTTCACATCTAAATTAACCCAGAACAGCGTTTGTTGTTAAACTGGCTATCCCCTGAGAGAAAAAGTGTTTGCGATGTGACAGAGGGTTCAAAACTGTGTTGCAGCTTAGTTTTAAAAAACATAACGGACATTTTTCCCCCCCAAAAAAACATTATTAATTAATTATTAGTTGAGTGATAAGTTACGGTTCACTTCCCAATATGTTTTCCCACTGTGGCAGAATAATGTTGCAGGACGGCCAAGTAAAACCACAGCACCTATGCCCACCAGAGACGTGCCAGTCCTCCTGCGCAGAGGTTGGAGGTGTTCTTCTTTGAGGACCTTCAGTGCTTTCTGAGGGAACAAACTGCCAGGTATCAGCTGAATTAACACATTCTCCACCTGCCTTAAAATGTTTCTTCCAGACAACCAGAGCGCTGTGTAATTAACTGTATTTTAAACTTTAAGTATAGAAGCAATATTATTAGCTTTATCCAGCCGGTACATTTAAATGTTTTGCACATTTTTCGTTTCACTAGGGACAATTAGTTCAGAGCTTCAGGCTGGTTTGTCAGTTTTGAGACACTGTGATAAATCTGTCACAAACACCACTATACAAACACCTTACATGCTCTTAATGAGAAAGTTCCTTTTATTTCATCTTGCATTTTAATATCCTTTTGTTTGTGATTTAAGGCAAGAAAAACTTACAAAGACCAATTACAAAGGTCTTTGGTACCATCTGCAAGCAGAAGGTGGAAGTGACAACATTACTGACTGCTTTGAGGCAGCACTTTTTAAGGGACCGGGCACCGGCTCTCGGTAGGTGGTGCTGTGGGAAGAAAAGACTATTCTAGCTGTCAGCAACACAGGGAGATTTATTCGTATACAAAGAGGTTCAAGAATACAGTTTATTGGTACAAACTCAAATATCCGAAGTATATAAGCAGGAGGAGAAGAGAAAGTATGCGTTCTACTGCACTATCTTTCGTTTCTCCCAATGATGAAACTGAAATCAATGCTGCATTAAAAAAAAATAGACTAAGAGCCAGAAAAATATTCTTGCAATAGAATATTTGAGAAATCAGGGTGAGATCAGGGACATATTACTGCTGAGAATTTTAGCATTAGATGGAGAGCATATATCCTTAAGTAAGTGTGACTTTCAAAGCAATCACTCCTACCAGTGCAATGCACTATTAAAGACAGACAAAACCTGGGATTTTTCTGACCGAAGGCGCTGCGGTCAAAGAAAACCCCTCTCCCCTGGTGCACAGGCAGAGCTCACTAATGTGCACTGAATACAGGTACCAAATTAGGAGGTGAAATGGAACAGCCAATGGTGTCGTTAGTGCCAGACAAGAGTTTATCCCACTTACAAATTCAGCCACGTGTGAAATTCCTGAAATTCCAGAAAAGATTTGCTTTTTTTTTTACTTTTTATAAAGTATGATTACTTTGTAAATACACTATGACTTTGAATATGGCTTTTTCTTATAGGTTCACAAAACATAACCCATAGGTCCGCTGCCTTTTACACAGGCTGATATAAACAGTAGATTCCTGATCAGTATTTCCCCCTGACCAGTGCTTTCTACTGCCAGTAAGAAATGGTCACCACTCACTCAAGAACAGAGAGTTCTTTGGTGTGACAGTGAGCAGAACCCACTCAGTTTTGGCCTCTGCGGTACTCTGTGACCTACAGATAAGCCTTAAATACTAAATGTTCAATAAAACTCCATTTAATCCCTGCTCTCATCCTAGTAAATTACAGTTGTTCTTCTTTTGAAGAAGGGAAAAGTGGAAGAGGTCCTCCTGAATCCAGCAGTAATGAAATTTTCACAGTTTCTAATGACTATATGTGGAGTTCATAGGGAAAAAATGTTTTTCAGCGTAATCTGAAAACGATTTTCATAATTTCATACATTCTCACATTGGCATTTAATTCGTCCAGAGACGGGAGAATATGGCTGTTCCACTCATTAACTACCTAAGTCTTCATTACTGAAGTTGAAAATATGGTTAGTTCTTAAGATACATAAATTTACTGAAGTAGTTGGTATTTTGGGGGAGGTTTTTTCATTCCAGCCTACATAACAGAAAAACAAGAGACAATTTGCAAAATTCTGTTTGTGAACACAAAATAATGCTCCTTAAAAATCATTTCCTCCTCCCCCTTTTGCCCCCTTTTCTTTCTCTGGATAATGGGAAATCCACCAATGGAACCACTGGAACCGATCTTGCCTGTTTCTGTTCCAGCTGCTAACAAAAAGGAAAAGTCTTCTTTCCTGCGGAAAAAGGATTGAAGCTTCTGGCTCCAGTACAAATGTTTATAGCTCCCCAAGGTGTTCTCACTGCACTCACTGCACTCACCGGTAAATTTATACGTTGAAACAAAAGGAGATATTTATATGTAACCACAGTATGTTTTTAGCACTGCACGGGCTACTATAGGAAGAACCTTTCTGACTTTATGGTTTCACCCACTTTCTCGAGGGGCAGATTTTTCAGGAAAATAATTCATTATTTGAGTGCAGGTGAATGGCATTGTTAATGTATAGAAAGGCACCATCAATAGTTTAAGAACTTTATACTTACCCTGGTCAATCAGTAACAGATAAACCACATTATGAGGGGGAACTGTATAAGTGATTAATTCCAAATCTCACATAAACTTCTAAGTAGCACATGGAAAATTACAAAGTGTCTGCCCTGTGGTAAGAATTTAGCATCCTATCTGCCGTGGAAAAATCTAGGAAAATACACAAGAAAATGAGAAAGGGCTCCGCAGACAGGCAGAATTTTAAACACTTTCAAGTAAACTATTTTGAGAAACATGAAAAATAATAACTATATTTACATTTACCTACATTAAATTTAAAAGCGGCTAGTATTATTTAAGGAAGCTTGCTTGAAGATTAACATCTTAACCTAACAATGAGTATATAGTATTAATTTAAAAAGAATACTGCTTACCCAAATACTGACCCCAAATAACCCTTCAGAGACTTGAATTCCAGCAAGTTACTCTCAGGCAGTGGAACTGCTTTTTAACAGCAAATTTAACAGAGAAATTGAGCTATTGCCCATGAGGGGCTCTTAAAGTTTGAGGTAGAAATGCCTCCTCAGAGTAGAATCTTTCAAAGAAAATCCTAATAGCTAGAGGACTGAATTTCTGGAAAAGCAACTCAGAATGCAGTATAGATCTTAACTTTGGTTAGTGCCTCAAGGACAAAATGGGACTATGAAACCGGTAGCTAAATGTTAGATTTTTACTAAGAATGTGCAGATGTTTTGATTCTTTTCATACTGGAGTGAACAGAGCGCTGGTTGAGGGCTGAAGGGACCTATGTTTGAATCCTGGCTCTGCCATGTCCTCACGTAAGGACCCACGGGAGAGTAAGGATGTTCCTCCGCCTCTCATTTTCTGCATCTACAACGTTTTCAAATATTTTTTTCGACCACTTTGCGATGGGCTGTGAAAACGTGACACGTAAGTATTACACGCTGTTGCTGTGCTTATTTTTAAAACCATCCGTCACTTGAAAGGCGAGGAGACAAGTTGTCACGCTTGAGCCGTGCAGCTGCTTTTCAGATCTCTACTGACCTAAGGCTACAAAGATTAATAAGTAATACTATAATTATGAATGGTGGTTAAACAGCAATCTAGATTCCAAAGCCAAAATATACAGTTCTCTTTCATGTATATAAACTTGCCCCAAATTAAACAAACTAGCTTCAAAGGTCTACAAGACCAGAACTGAACTCTGTCACCTTTGCAGGCCACTTTATTTGAGAACGCTGTCCTTGATGTGTTAAAGTTCACTGGGCTACATTCACACTGGTTTTTATTAAACATTGAATCTGATTCTGTGGAAAAAAAAATATTCTTTTTCTGGAATGTTACACCCTGTGCCAGAAGCTTACAATTTACAGCTCTACTGACACCATTTGAAACATCAGCCTATAAAAAGACTGAGCGCGGTATTTTCTAGCAGTGTTTTCACCGCTGTTTTTCCTACCATAGCAATCAGAAGACATCAAGGCCCTTCCACAATGGGAGGTTTTCATCCGCCAAGCTTAGCTTCGTCATATTATTTGACTCAGGAGACACCCAGCTGGCTGAAACGTGTACTGCCAACACATATGATCACTTTTTGCCTAGAGGAGTTTTGATTATTTTTGTTATAGTCCCCTAGATATCACTGCAAAAAGTCTATGCTGACACAGCAAACATAGAATCATAGACTCATAGAATGGTTTAGGTTGGAAAGGACCTTGAAGATCATCGAGTTCCAACCCCCCTGCCATGGGCAGGGACACCTCCCACCAGACCAGGTTGCCCAAGGCCACCTCCAGCCTGGCCTTGAACACCTCCAGGGATGGGGCCTCAACAACCTCTCTGGGCAACCTGGGCCAGTGCCTCACCACCCTCAAAGGGAAAAACTTCTTCCTAATGTTCAATCTAAACCTGCCCTCTTCCAGTTTGAAGCCATTCCCCCTCGTCCTATCACTCCATGCCCCAGTAAAAAGTCCTTCCCCAGCTCTCCTGTAGGCCCCCTTTAGGGACTGGAAGGCCGCAATAAGATCTCCCCGGAGCCTTCTCTTCTCCAGGCTGAACAGCCCCAACTCTTTCAGCCTCTCCTCATAGGAGAGGTGCTCCAGCCCTCGGATCATCCTCGTGGCCCTCCTCTGGACACGCTCCAGCAGGTCCATGTCCTTCTTATGTTGGGGACTCCAGAGCTGGACGCAGTACTCCAGGTGGGGTCTCGTGAGAGTGGAGTAGAGGGGCAGAATCCCCTCCCTCGCCCTGCTGGCCACGCTTCTTTTGATGCAGCCCAGGATGCGGTTGGCAATATCAACAAAAAGGTATTAATGTCACGACCGCTATGACAGAATAACATCAAACTGTGGCAGAGGCTATTTGTGGAAGCTTTACTTATGGAAGGAGTGGTGACTGAGCCAAGATTCCCCTGTACACTTCTGGAACTACTCATCAGAGCATCCTCAGTTCACTCATTGTGAAGTTGCAAGGTGTACAGTAAAGTAGGGATTGATTGAGGCAGCAGAAGGAATGGTCATACTTTACAAGGAAAGGATCTCAGAGAGAAGGTGGAGAAGTGACACGATTTGGTGGCCAGAGTGTTATCGCCATTGATGTCCCTGCCTTATGGGTTCCCCGTGCTGAGCAGTATCAGCAGCCTGGAAGGCTCAAACATGGTTGACTTGTTTCATTGCTGTTTGGCTCTCTACAACTTTGTAGACTAAGGATGCTGAATACTTTTTTTAATTTATTTTGGTATTATGAGAGAAGGAAGCACCTTAACAAAACACAGCATACATGATATTTCAGTACCTGGTCTAAGCACAACAGGTAAACATCTGAGATCTGTCCACAGAGGTTTTTCCTACAGAGTTTGCCAACTCTGGATTTCCAATAGCTGGCCTGGATCTATAAGACAAAATGTTTCAGTTCTACCCATTGGAAACTTTGACTACGATTATAAAATTATAATTTTGAGCACGATATTTCTATTTTGGTATAACATCACCAGCCAATGAGAAAATGATTAACTAAAATTCTTCCAAAGAGCCCTGCTGTTAACCTAGAAATGCCTTCTGGAGAAAATTAAGTTAACCTGATGTTATTCTGCAAAATTGTTATTCAAGGGCAACACAGAGATTGTGTCACATATCCAACACAGAAGCTGTTGTACCCTAATGGCCGTTCACGCAGATGAATCTTGTTGAGCAGCTGGACTCTAATTATTCCACAGCACAAGAAAAAGCACAGTGAGTAGGAGCTCCTCCATCGAAAAGTCTACGGCACTGTATTTTGGATTGAGGAGCCAAAGGTTTCTAAGCAAAATTGGATTTATTATCCAGTTATGCCCTTTATTGTTAAGCCAAAGATGCTAACTGCTGTCACCTGCTTCTCCCCATGTTTTGATAACTCTTCTCTTCCTCTACCAGGTTGACTCACAGGAAGACATTCTATTCCAGGAAAAAGCTCACACACCGTATCCTCATCTGACTTCTAATCCCTGATAGTCCATTGCTGTGAATTTCAGTTTCGCTGCTTTAAAATCTCTAATTTTCACTGTGATTTTCTATGGGTTTAGCAATCCTGAATAAACGTATAACACAAGCAAACGTTTTTCCCTAGTATAATACATTTATTCATAATAGAAATATGTAACATTTATACGTAATAGAAATTTCAGCTTATGGAGGAGACATATCCTTCTTTCTACTGTTGTTTCACTATTTTAACATTGTGAACAACCAGCAAATTTGCAATCTCTTCGAAAATGACACAAACTTTTTGAGCATGACCCCAAACTCATTGAGAAATGAAGTCTGTGAAGACTCAAAACATTTCATTCTTTTTAATTACCCTGGTAAATGAATAAAATTGTTCAAAATCTCTCCAGTTCTGCTTGTTTGTGTGAGTAAAGCAGGAAAGTACAATTTACTTCTTATTTATTGTTGCCTTGAATATTCCTTTCTTCATATTCCTTTTGGGAACATAAGCCAGGATCATACACAGGACATACATGTAAGGCAGCATCTCCCAAATATAAAGGAAGGAGTGATGGCATATCCTTTTGAGAGAACGCAAAATGGGATTCTCTATGTGCTTTGTGAACAAGATTTCCTACATTTCTCCTGAATTCCAGCAGAAACAGTTATTATTTGGTATTTGAAATTTGTAAAAAAACCCCAAACCCTTGAATGATGCTTATACAGAGCCAAGGAAAAATATCATCATGGGCATACGATGTACTTTGCCATCAAACATGTTATTCCCAGATGTTTAGTAAACCACTATTATTCTACACTGTTTCTGTTTCCCGGGAAACACAGTAAGAATGAACACAAAGTGGACCTTAGCATGAACTCTGGAAAGTTACAAAGGTGAGTTGCCCATGCACTCAACACGTGATTGCTGCACCAGAATGTTTGGGTCTGGAGAGGCTGGCACATACCTATGTTTACTGAGAATGAAAAAAAAAAATGTTAATAAAGCCAATGTGAAACTTCCAACCTCTCTGCCTGGGAACGATTACCTAAGATGCTCTTTTTAATAATTTTTGTTTGTCCTTTTGAAAACTGGACTATTCCTGGCTACAAAAGTTACTAAATGCCCCATTTTTATCTCTCTCTGGAGTGTTTGCTATGAAAGTATGACAAGAAGGTTAGCTTCTAAACCGCCTGTTTGTTTGACCCACTCTGAGATTAGGTAACTTCTTTCCTAAGGAGCAAAGGCATTACTGTTGTGCAAAAGGACAATATCCTGATGGTACTTTGCTTTGTTTGTGAAAAGTCCCAGTCACAGGTATAAATCACATTCTTCAGAGCATTAAATTATAGTACCAGAGAACACACTTAGTAGTGACGGCAGCCTGAACGCACTTGTATTTTGTTCGCAGATCCCTGCTTCTGTCTGCTCAAACACAGGCAAATTCTCGCTAACTCTTTCTATTTAATCCATAAATCTAAGACCCAAGCCAACCTCATGCAGTTCAACAAGGCCAAGTGCAAGGTCTTACATCTGGGTTGGGGCAATGCCAAGCACAAATACAGGCTGGGTGGGGAATGGCTGGAGAGCAGCCCTGAGGGGAAGGACCTGGGGGTGCTGATTGATGAGAAGCTCAACATGAGCCAGCAATGTGCGATCGCAGCCCAGAAGGCCAACCGTATCCTGGGCTGCATCAGAAGTGTGNCAGTACCTAAAGGGGGCCTACAGGAGAGCTGGGGAAGGACTTTTTACTAGGGCATGTAGTGACAGGACAAGGGGGAATGGCTTCAAACTGGAAGAGGGCAGGTTTAGATTGAACATTAGGAAGAAGTTTTTCACTTTGAGGGTGGTGAGGCACTGTCCCAGGTTGCCCAGAGAGGTTGTTGAGGCCCCATCCCTGGAGGTGTTCAAGGCCAGGCTGGAGGTGGCCTTGGGCAGCCTGGTCTGGTGGGAGGTGTCCCTGCCTATGGCAGGGGGGTTGGAACTCGATGGTCTTCAAGGTCCTTTCCAACCTAAACCATTCTATGATTCTATGATTCTAAGACTCTGGAGTTAGACCCATTAAGGTTCATCAAAAGCACCAGGGGCAGCATTGCAAGAACAACATAATCCAAAACACTTGATAGCAAAATAATGCTATAAAAGGGGTTGGATAGACTACGTTTGGTCTACTACATAGACTGCATTTGCCTACTGTCAGTACACCCCAAAGCATAACATTTTGAGGTACATAACTCAGAAAACAAAGCTAGCAAATGATTTTCCATGTTGGATAGTTCAAATTGGGTTCACAGCTGCAAAACGCCAACATCACAACAACACATCGCCTCCTTTAGAGTAAAGAAGTGCACCTTCCCAGAAAGATCAGGCTTTTCTCATTAGTGAAAAACAAGCTGAAACACACCGCTGTTAACAGTTTAGTACTTCTGTCTATCACAGGCGCCAACACTTAATCCTCAACAATGGTGTTCGTTTACTATTTCTGATTTGAGAAACACAGCACTAATGATAATCATCCCCACTTCTGTAAAATTCCACATACAGGGATTTTCCATCACTAAGATATTTAATCAGAAACTCTTATTTGCCGAAATTAAGCTACAGCTGGCAAGAGGAAAAAAAACATAATCTATTCACAGACAAATAAATCTCTCTTGTGGAATATTTAATAACCTAGTAGTTAGGATGCTCAGCTAGGACAACGCAGACAAAGGTAAAAACATCTTGCTCTTTCTCAATAAATGGCACTAATTCATCTGAGGTGAATATACAGATAACAAACTACAAAACAGTCTATGTAGAGTGGAACATCTTAACCCCAGAGATGGAGAGAGGCTTAAGCTGTACACATCAGCTGCATGGTGCTCACTGAAAAACGACTTTCCCCAAAAATTTTTTAAGCCAAATACAACCTATGTTATCATACAGTATAAAGGCAGTACAAAGGGAGCACCGTTCAGGTGACAGAGAGACAATTATTTGTGGAGTTCTAATGAGCAACTCTCGGCTTTAAATAACTCCTGTAAACTTTAACTTAACTTTAAACTCTTTCCTTTAAATAATTAAATAACTCTGTGCTTTAAACTTAAGCTGGTCACATCATGATTAATTTCTTTTGCAGTGTTTTACATGACATTTTAAAAGCTAAACTGACACTGTGAAATTTTAATTGCTTCAGTCCGTGAGTATAGCATGTTTCCGAAGTCACCTAGGGCCAGATTTTCACCGTCTCATTCCCCTGTGTGACTCATCCCATTGGCTTCAGCAGCGAAATCTGCATGACTAATATCTTACCAGCATGGGTCTGAAGAGCTGAAACTGGCCTTCGCTGCTTTATTTACTTGATATGCACATGTATTTATGTGTATTTTATTATCCTTATATTTATTACTATAACACTGAGAGAATAACTTAAATGAAATGGAGGGTATTGTACCTATGTGAGAGAGAAAGGAGAACAGCAGCAAGGATCTTGCCAGTCATTTCTTGTC
The DNA here is from genome assembly GCA_008711295.1 of Anarhynchus alexandrinus. Classification (NCBI taxonomy): domain Eukaryota; kingdom Metazoa; phylum Chordata; class Aves; order Charadriiformes; family Charadriidae; genus Anarhynchus; species Anarhynchus alexandrinus. The sequence continues at coordinate 119,158 of VUYV01000332.1, read as the reverse complement.
TAGAGTCCAGTCTTGCGATGGTGAGCCATCTGCTGCATGACAATACCTCCACCGCAGAAACTCCCTGTTTCAAACAGATTCCAACAATTCTGCTGGAACTACAACAATGTAGAATGTTGCTTTCGAAACAGCATCAAGTGCAGCAGTCTTGAACGTGACCTCCTGTGAAGCAAGTCTGTCACACACCCAGGTATCACTTACGTGCTTCTTTACACTGTTCTGCCCACTGAAAAGAGGTCGGAAGGGTGATTTAATCAAGCAGCTAGAGTATTCCGAGGAACACCTTGGAATATCTACCAGGGAACAGCTTGGCTTCCCAGCTGGCAAATAGCATTTCATAGACTGGAAGGGGTTTACGAGAGCTTTTCTGGTTGCTGCGGGAGACTGCAGAGAATGATGTTAAGCAGACACATGTTCTAAGTCTACTCTGATTTTCATCATCAGCTATTTGCAGCTGTTATCAAAATGAGAGGAGGTAGACATACGCTAAATCAGCTTTTTAAGCCCCCTGCAGCAGATTAATGGATTCATCTCAGTATTGCTCCTTAGATATGTATGGCTGGAGTATAACTATTCAGAATGACAGACTCTGTGGTATGCCAACAGCTATTGATTTGCAGGACTAAGTGCCACATTTTCTGATGCTCTCTCTACTAAGGGAGCATCCCTCCGCTGAGAAAGTAAATCCATTTGTACAAAGTCTGCTTTGCCAAACTGTGAACTTTGCAGGAGAAGCATGGGCACCATTCAGTTTCAGCGTTTTCAGTATTTAAAATGCTTTACAGTAACATCCATATATGAAGATAAATTTTCTTAAGGGTTTCAGTTATCTGACCGATTTGTATTGATGGATCTGTATCTCCTTGACAAGCTTGGGAGATTCATGCAAAGAAAGGAGTTCACTTATTCAATTAAACATAGATTTCAGGAAGCAAATTCAGCTGCCACTTTTAACCAGTTCTTGCTTTCTTAGGATCACCAAAAAGATGCCATGCTTTACTGGATTTTTACAGTTTTCAGAAAGAAAACCCAAACAGAAGCATATTCTGCTTTCAGTCCTGATCAAGAGCACCTAACACATCAGGAAATAATGAAACCGCATTATTTATGTTTTTCTCAAGAACGCCAGATAACTGTAATCAGCTTATTGCTACAGTGTTAGGAAAACGGAGCATGTGCCCTCTATTAAGCAGAGTGTATAATAGTCCTACACACATTCTTCCCTCTGAAAAGCTAGCCTAAAGCTTGGCTATTAACTAGATAGCAATTTGAAAGACAGACTGCTTGCAACCACAGGGCAGGGCAAGGCAAAATTCAGAGTGGCAGCAGAGATAAATGCGCCCTGCGCTCAGATAAGGACGTTCACAATCACAGCAAAGGGTGCTGTGAGCAGTCACTCAGGACGCTGTACTACAGCGGCCAGGGCGGAAGCGGTTTCATACAATTGGTTACTTAAGGGATGGAAACGGACTTCTCCAAAGCAGCAGTATTAAAAATAAAATAAAATAAAATAAAAGAGAACCTCTATATATGATTGCCAGGCACATAGCAGAAGGGACATCAACATGAGTTCTGTCAAATCAAAGGCCTAAAGAGTGGTAGATTTAGGAACCACTCTGGTTATCAGAAGTAGAAGCTTTAGGAGGATACCTTAATCGCCTTTTTGAACACTCTGGGATGGCATTTCCAAGTATTTATATTTCTTTTTTGCTAACGCAATTTTCTTCAGTAACATTTTGATGTTCTCTCTTCCTGCAAATAGCAAAAAATCCTTTCCTCCATAATGACTGCAGGAAAATCTGCTTGGTCTTCATATCAGGCTTAGATTCCGTTATTTTCAAGCCAGGACCACAGCTCAGCAGCAAAGCACAGCTTTTTGGGACAGACAGCTGTGGAACTGGAGCTAAGGAGAGACACTGAACCAGGCAGTGGGCGAAGCCAGGAGGAAGATGACTTGCTGTCTCTGACCTGTACTTAGACAACCGCAGGACATGTTTTGAAAATATTGCTTTGTAACTTCAAAACTTTTACATTGAAAATAAAAGCAGCCTAAACTTGGTCCCCCTGCCAATGAGAGTTGGATACAGAGAAGCTTCTGGCTAGTTGCAGCATCTTCCTGCATGCAAGTTTTATACTGGTTGCTTACAACTAGTTCAACAGCTATTCACTTTAAGGTTATTCTTTGTTCTAGAAACACATTACTCCTATTTTAAAATTTGTCTTACGTTAACATCTTACATAAGGATTCTACGAACTGGAATGGAAGCTCCTCCTTAAGGCTGGCTGGTGGAGAAGCTAATGCAGAACAAACTCCTACCTGAAAATTTTTCTCTCCAGGTTTGGCTCCTTCCAGGATTTTCTCTCCTAGCATCGTCCCGACCCATACCCTACAATCCACTCTTACCTCTGCTTCAACTGAAATGGGAAAACGAGCTGCCAATACTGCAGTGAGTCAACAGGACCCAATTAGCATCTCTGTAAGCTTTCTATCAGCTACCACCTGGGAAAGTCAGGAAAAGAAGGTAGTTGCACTCATGCTTACTTGGGCATTTTCTTGCTTCTTATTTAACTGTTTTTAACTAGTTTACCTGATAGGAAAAAAAGAGTTAATAGATGTAGAATTCCCATAACTGTACTAGGGATAATGATTTAGACAAACTGCGTCTATTTGCCTGTAACTCAACCGCTCCATCTCATTCTGTCAAATACTCAATACTAAATCATCAGATTAAGGGCTGGGTTTTTTGTTGTTGGGTCATTTTATGGTTGGGCTTTTCTTTTTNTTTTTTTAATTCTAGGCATGAATATGACTTTGTTTTTAATATCCAGAAATAGAAACTCCAAAGAAAGTGGGGAATTGAAGGCTTTATGCCTCAAACGTGATTTCTATTTTCTCTGTTCCTCTCTCCATTCTCTAACACTTTACCTAGACCAGTAATCCTTTTGTGTGCTTTCTATTACTAAAAAAATAAACACAAAGTGATAAGTACTTTCTACGATAGACTGGTCCATGCTCTGAGTAGGAGTTTTTTCCTCAGATGGAGGCCCCTTCCAATGTAAATTATTTTCTGATTCTATGATCATACCCCAGTATCATGTCTAATTTGGGACAAAAGAGTCTGTTTACTCATTTTCCTTGCATGTGACAAGCTGTAAACAAAAGGAAGGAAATGAGAGGAGACATCAGTCATGGAACAGAAAGTGAGAGATATAGAATAAAAGAAGAAAAAACAAAATACGGAGGACTAGGTCTGCACAGTGTTGCTCCTGAAAACTCAGACAAGAAATGTGGGGTCCATGAGACCCAGAGGAGCAACTCAAAGTACTTTTGTGTCACCTACATGGCACAGTATACAAGAAATAATATTTTTGCAAGATGAGCTTGAATATATAGGATTCAAGCGCATGTGGATGAGCTCCAGGAAACAAGTAAAATATCAGAGTGTATATGATGTATTTGGGATAAAAATTAATAAATGGATATTTAGAATGCTATAAAGAAGACACAGCCTAGGTATGCACAACAAGGAGGTGGAAGATTTCACAGTAAATCCCAGGATATACACCTCACATACAAAGGCTGATGATTATGTTAGTAATAAAGATTCAAAGATAAACTTTAAAAAAGCTATTTTTTTAAGCTGAGACAATGTTAATTGATTCAAGAAAAGACTTCATGTTAAAACAAAAATATTCATGACACCTATACTGATAATGAAATGATATTGTGAATGTCGTTTTAATACTGTGAATTTTTGGCTTTAATAATGTGAATTCTTGACGTTAAAAATCCATGTAACACCACTAATTAGAAAATGCCACGTTTCCACTAGCTGTAGTACATACAGTTTTAAGGAACACCATGCTTCTTCATGGTGTATCTTAAAAGACTGCCAACTGATGCCTGACAGGGCATTCTTACAGTCTTGTTTTTATAACTTAAGTTACAGAACGCAGCCATTTGCCAAGCGGTGTTACAGCAAAGTAATATTTGCCAGACAATCTCCATGACAAGCTCATTCTGACAACGTACCACAACATAAGTTTAAGAAATATGAAAAAATTGCAGAGTTGGGCTTTGAAAATATAAGAAGCAGACCGTATTAAACACAGACTAATGCCTTAGTCGCTCAGTTGCTGAGCAAATCCTATTCAGACCAAGTATTGCATTCATCATTTAAGAAAGTAAAGATCCCTCATAATTAATAACGTCTAAAGTAATTGAGATACTTCAAATTTCAGCAAAAATGGTAGTACTTCTGATGTTGTCCTACACGAATTAAGAGCATCTCAGAACAAAAATATAACCATGTTGAAGGAAGACCTGGCCTAGAATAAAAATTGAGGGAGAATAAGAGGAATAGGAAGATAATACATTTGTGAAGCCCACACATAAAGAGTCTTCTGATGCCATAGATATTAATGATGAAGATGGAGAGGCTGGAGGAGACCCTGTTCAAAGAGAAAAAACAAACTGAAGGCTGACCATTGACACCCAAGCAATATTAAGAAGTGAAGTATTTCAAATAATGTGCAAAACTGACAGTGGAAGCCTCCAGTGGTACCTCAGATTTGTGAGGAGTAGTCTTGTCGACATGCATGAACCTACCAATGAGACAGCTTAAAAGGGGTAAGATCACCAATGAGGAAGGTGACATTTCTGAGTCACCAAATGTAACATCCATCAGAAAAAAAATCTTGTTCACTACCTTGCTTTTTATTTTACACACAGAATTCTTGACACATTAACTTCAAGCTATTCAACTAGCTGGTCGTATGGTATTCAAATGGTATTATTTTTAGGGTCATTACCATGAAATTACTCAGGAAAAAAAGGTGAGTTTATGACCTTTGGAAGAAGGGGAAACTCAGGAAGACTACAAGGAGGTTGTGAGGTTATGTAGAAAGAAAATTAGAAGGGGTAAAGCCCAACTAGAAATTAATCTAGCTACTGCCGTAAAAGACAATAACAATTCTTTCTATAGATACAGTGGCAAAAAAAGGAAGGCTAAGCAGAATCTCCATCCTTTATTGGATGTGCTGGGAAACATAGTGACCAAGGATGAGGAAAAGGCTGAGGTACTTAATGCCTTCTTTGCCTCAGTCTTTAACAGTAAGATCAGTTGTTCTCTGGGTGCCCAGCAGCCTGAGCTGGATGACAAGGATGGGGAGCAGGATGAACCCCCCATAATCCAAGAGGGAATGGTTAGCAACCTGCTACATCACTTAGACACACACAAGTCTATGTGGCCAGATGGGGTCCACCCAGGGTGCAGTGGGAGCTAGTGGAAGTGCTCACCAAGCCACCTCCCATCATTTATCAGCAGTCCTGGCAAATCTGGGAGGTCCCAGTTGACTGGAAGATAGCAAATGTGACACCCAGCTACAAGAAGAGCCACAAGGAGGATCTGGGGAACTACAGGCCTGTCTGCCTTACCTCGCTGACTGGGAAGGTTATGGAGGACATCATCTTGCATGCCATCATGCGGCACATACAGGACAACCAGGCAATCAGGCCCAGTCAGCACGGGTTTATGACAGGCAGGTCCTGCTTCACAAACCTGATCTCCTTCTATGATAAGGTGACTCGCTTAGTGGCCAAGGGAAAGGCTGTGGATGCNACCTAGACTCTAGTAAAGCCTCTGACACTGTTTCCCACAGCATTCTCCTGGAGAAACTGGCTGCTCATGGCTGGGATGAGTGTACTCTTTGCTGGGTAAAGAACTGGCTGGATGGCCGGGCCCAGAGAGTGGTGGTGAATGGAGTAAAATCCAGGTGGCAGCTGGACACAAGTGGTTTTCCCCAGGGCTTAGTACTGGGGCCTGTTCTCTTTAATATCTTCATGAACAATCTAGACAAGGGGATGGAGTGCACCCCCAGTAAGTTTGCAGACAACACCAAGTTGGGTGGAAGTGTTGATCTGCTTGAGGGTAGGAAGGTTCTACAGAGTGATCCGGACAGGCTGGATCGATGGGCCGAGGCCAATGGTATGAGGTTCAGCAAAGCCAAGTACTGGGTCCTGCACTTGGGTCACACCAACCCCATGCAGCACCACAGGCTTGGGGCAGAGTGGCTGGAAAGCTGCCCAGCAGAAAAGGACCTGAGGGTGTTGGTGGACAGCCGGCTGAATATGAGCCAGCAGTGTGCCCAGGTGGCCAAGAAGGCCAACAGCATCCTGGCCTGTATCAGCAATAGTGTGTCCAGCAGGACTAGGGAAATGACCGTCCCCCTGTACTCAGCACTGGTGAGGCCCCACCTCGAGTGCTGTGTTCAGTTTTGGGCCCCTCACGACAAGAAAGACCCTCAGGTGCTGGAATGTGTCCAGAGAAGGGCAACGGAGCTGGTGAGGGGTCTGGAGCACAAGTCTTATGAGGAGCGGCTGAGGGACCTGGGGGTGTTCAGCCTGGAGAAAAGGAGGCTGAGGGAAGACCTTCTCACTCTCTACAACTACCTGAAAGGAGGTTGTAGCAAGGGGGGGTCGGTCTCTGCTCCCAAGGAACAAGTGATAGGACAAGAGGAAATGACCTCAAGTTGCCCCAGGAGAGGTTTAGGATGGATATTAGGAACAATTTTTTCACCGAAAGGGTTGTCAAGCATCGGAACAGGCTGCCCAGGGCAGTGGTGGAGTCGCCATCCCTGGAGGTATTTAAAAGATGGGTAGACGTGTTGCTGAGGGACATGGGTTAGTGGTGGAGTTGGCAGTGCTGGGTTAACAGTTGGACTCAATGATCTTAAAGGTCTTTTCCAACCTAAAAAAATCTATGATTCTATGAATATATGAAGGCAAATAAAATTATTTCCTGTTCACATTCATTTGAATGAGAAGAAAATACTGTTTCTTTAATTTTTCCTTATTTTCTCCACAGGATTTCATTTTTCAATAACTTAATTTTCTTTCAAAGAAAGTACATCTTTAGCAGAGAAAATTAAATAACTGTATTCTGTTATAAATTGCTTACTCTTATAGCACATGGTAACAATGTTATCTTTTTCTTGATCTTTCTATATTAATATCTGTTCACCATCATTTTTTTTTTGTTAAAACACAAGTCAACCAAAAAAAGCAAGTAAAGAACAAAGCATGAGCATTAACAGCACTTACAAAGCTATTTGATGGCCTAAAAAGATTAAACAGCTACACTTAGTATACAGAAATGAATGCTCTGCATATCAAGGATTTTTTGTTCTATGAAATTGCTACTGTTTTAGGTTACAGTCTGGGCTAGAGTAAAAGACGACACAGGATCTTCTGTCCAGCTGAGAGAACGAAACCTCAACATTGGCTTCTCAGAAGGTTTTTTTAATATTGCTTCATCACTGATGTTTATAGATGAAGTTGGTTCTGATTTCATATATATAAACAAATAGCTGCTGAACTGCATGAAGGTAGGTATTTCTGTGCATTAAACATTTTTTTAACTGTTTGCTGTTACTTGGGGGAGGGAGTTGAGGAGGATTGGCAATATCTGAATTATGCCTAAGGGTAGACTTCATTAATTTGCACAGGAAACTAAAAGCCCCACTGCAAATTAACTGAGATTGTCAATTTAAATAGTGAAGGAAAAAGCAAGTATATGTGAAAATCAAAAAGCTCCAGAATACCAAGGTATCTCAACATGCTCTGTATTTAAGAAGCTTACAGAATGTGTTATATCATTAGTAATATTTTAAAAACCATGAAAGCTATTATAGTGTATCATTCAGACTGTTGCCAAACATTGTTAAAACTATATGCTTGATTACTCTCTTTAAATATTCATCGGAGTGGGAAAGGCAGTCTTTTAAACGCAAATAATGCTTTGTGCTAAGGAGAACGTATAGTTAAGGTGCCAGTCTGAGGGCTAGGAGTTCAAGCGAACCCCTGATACCACCATAAGTGCCCTGTGTGATCTTAGGCAAGTAATGCAATATTAAAAAACTAAAAACTAGATCACAGCCTTAAAACGTAGCTGCCTGGGTCCTGTACTGGGTCCCTGCTTTGAACTAGGAGTCTGATTTCTCTGTCAGAGAGGTAACTCCAACCAGACATGCTATAAGCAGTTCTCCAAGGTGGACAATCAAGAGAGGAGACAATAAGAACATGCTTCGGTGCACGCAAGGCCATGCTGAGGTGGATCTTGGTCCTGAACATCTCCCATGAACATACTTCCCAGCCCCCAGCATGTTGGGCACAGCCTGCACAGAGCACGAGCTCCCATCAGCAGGGGACACAGAAAGGGAGAAACCTTCATAAAAACTTGTCTCTTCTCAGGAGTTAGGCTTGCAATTCAGAGTTGCAGGGAGGTGTTGATATTTGATTAAATTCACGGCCAGAAAATTTCTTCCAGACTTTGGCATGAGACTTATCTTGTTCTTTTAAAAAAGGCAAACGTTTCAGATGGTAACAACACCCTTCTTTTATACAACAGGTCAGCGGTTGTAAGATCTACCTAAGAAATGGAAAGACTTGGCTTCCACGCTCTCCTCAACCTGCGTGTTGGCGTGGGGGGGCAGACCTGTATCTCTGAACTCTAATAACTCTTTAACATAAGGCTCCTGTGCAGTCTTTCGAGCAGAAATCAGAAACGGGATCTCCCCTCTTCTAAACAAGAGCTCCAATCACTCAGCCGCAGAGTCATGCTCCCTCTTGCTCCCTCTCTTTGACCTAAGGAATTATGATATATTTTTTTTTTCGAGTTGGCACAGCATCAAAAGGTGAAGTGGAAGGAGCCTCCCACCCAGGCTAGCCTATAGCCCGGTAGTCAGGTCCCAAGATGAAATGAACCATCTTTATTCAGGCTGAGAAGAGGGCATGCCTCAACACTCCACCTTAGGGTGTGTAGTGTATGTGGGACCGTACCTCCATAGGAAAGTTTCACTCTTAGGAAACCGACTGTAGCTGACAGTCAACAACTCTCACAAATCCTTCCTTGGACAAATGCTCCGGTGCTCTTGCTTTTAAATATGTATTAGCACACAACCTCTGTTGGGCTGTGACAAGTTAAAACCAGATTAATACCTCTGGGTGAAAAAAACCCTGAGCTTCACATGCAGGGCTTAGCCTGCACTTTTTCAGCGTGGGTACTACGTATGAAATATTTATCGCTAACAGAGAGCAATAAAACCCCTTCCCAGCCGGTCTGACGCTGCCCTGCCGAGGTCACTATACGCTGCTCTTTCACAAGGCTGTGACCGAATCCACGCACATTATAAAAATGACCCTGTCCATCGACGGGGGAGCGGACAGGGAAATCAAACAGGCACCGGTTGCAGTAGCAGCCGTGGGACGTTCGGCATCTGTGGGGCCGGGCTCTCCTCGGAGCCAAAGCTCATTTGACAAAATCCGAGGAGCGCAGCGCCGTCGGCAAAGTCCTGCTGCAACCGCAGCGCTCGGGAAGGGACGGGACGGGGGATACGCTGAGAACCCGCACATCATGTCTGCGGCAAACATGGCTGAAATAGTAGCTCGTGTGGCAAGAGTCTGAATAAAGAGGAGCTGGTATGCTAAATCCCAGTGGTGCTGGCTGGTGAGTACTGCTTGAGGTTTAAGGTGTGGCAGCTTCTCTTTGCAGACTCATTGGCACACACACACTCAGCCTTATTACCTCTCATTTACTGAAGCTGGCACACCTTGGGTTGGTTTTTTGTTGGTTTTTTTTTTTTTCCTTTTTTTTTTTTTGGTTGTTTTTTAAGGAAAGAAGAACTGAATCATAAGAAGACGAGATGGGAGATGTCAAGACTGAGGCGCACGTGTTTGAAGTTTATGAAAAAAGAAACCAGAGAGTCAAAATCAGATCGCTGTGTCTCAGCAGCGCACGCTGAGTGAAAAACTCAATGAGAAAAAGGTGGAATCTGAGAAGGCAAAGAAAGATCAGACATTAAAAAAAAAAATACATATTTGTAGTTCCCCTTTAAACCAGATCCCCAGCACAGCCTGTTATGGATAACAACAATTTTTATATCCCTCGTCCATTTTGCTGCGCTAACACTGCACTGCTGTGTAAACTTTCTTTCCAGGCTTACTGCTTCTAATTTTCTTCTAAGATGATGTGTGCTATCTTATCCAACCTGGCCATCTACGCCAAAGAACCCCTCCCAATCTCCTCACACACTTGTAACAATACCCATGCAAAGAATGAGTCAGAAAAATGCACTTAAAATTCTCTGGAAGAATTAACAGCTGATAATACGCTGTCAAGTGAGCACCTGGATAATTTCTAAGCTTCTTTGACATCTGTGGGTCACAAACGGTCATTAAAAAGACAGATTTTTATGTAGAACTCATGAAAAAATATCCTTTTTTTTGGCTGCAAAGGAAAAAAATAAAATAATAAAAAAAATCATATTCCAAATTAGGACTAACCTAAAGACCATTTGAAGTGCTTTCAGAGTGCAAATGAGAGAAACAGCATGAGAAACCTTCAACAGAAGCAACAGCTCAGGAGATTTAACTGCCTGCTGAGACATTCTCCTTTATCCCAGAGGGACACCTCAACCAACAAGTCTCTACCTATACTGCATAGGGTTCATATTAGTCTTTCCAAATTCAGCCTTCCATTTTTTAATAACATTCAACAAAGCCGGGTTTAGTCTTTCTCTTTCTCTTTTTCTCTATAACTTTGGTCAGAAATAAATCCAAGCTTTTCATTCTAAAATAAAACAATGAGATAAGTCTTCAGAAAATGTCTCACCGGCTCTAATTTTAGTGAGGATGTATAGCAAATTAAGAAAAAAATAGTGAGGCTTTTTTTTCCCTCAAATATACTGGAAGGCTCATTGTTAATGCAATTCCTAAATCAACATTATATTCATTTTAAGCCAATGTTTATCAAGCAATTATAGCATTATTTGCAGGTTTCAGAAGTAATGAGAAAAATCTGCCCATGATATATCATGTTAGGTATTTTTTGCTATTCCATGTTTTGATGTTTGCAAAAGAATATGCAGTTTTATTTCTACCATCTAGCACTAAATAACCAAAGAATAAAAATATCATTTTCTGACCTTTACTACCCAATAAGAATTGCCTGAGAAAACATGAGAAGGAAAAATTTCACTGCAACATCCACTAAACGAAGGCAAAATAAAGGTTAAAATACTAGTGCGGGAGAGAAGAAAAAGCCCTGCAGAGTTGGGTATATTCTACCTTTAAGGCAAAAGTAGCCCTTGAAAAACAAAAAGAAACCCCTTCATTGCTGTTCCTTAAGGGAGAGTTAAGTGAGATTCAGGGAAGAGATTTCACAATCTTTGGGCAGAGCAAGACTGAGGGAAATCAAGGCAACAGTGACAGGGCCAAACAAATTAAAGCAGTACTTGACATTCCAGAAAAATAAAAAGTAAAAGGAGTGGGTGGCCTTTACTGACAAATTACAGATTTCTTTACTGAAGCAGGAAATATATTTCTGGATATTGCAATGTGCGTGTCCAAAATCAGCTGGCCAAAAATCTGCTAAGAAAATTCTGTTGACCTTAGTTCAAGAAACTGGTGTTTGGGTAAAAGTGTTCACTGATACATGAAAAATTTAATCATACATATGATATTAATCAATTTATAAGGGTGATTTTTGGTCCCTTTTTCTTGGCATTTAAAACATTAGTCAGAACGTTTATCCCATATATAAAACCCACTCTCAATTTCCATTATAATTTTACTGGGAAGACTGTTTACTTCTAGACAGGAAATGTAATATACTTGACATCAAGAATATAACCCTTATTCTGTCAGGAGTAGTTTCTTAGGAGAAATGCCCGTTCCTGCAGTATTTCAGTGCTGCTATAGTTGCGTGTTTAGAAAGGAGAACTTGCTATGATGCTTCTCTCCTTTCTGAAAACTAGTTTTTCCTCAACCAAAATATCAGCTGCAGGGTGGTAGAAAGTTAAAAATTAGAAAAACAATAAAAATTTTGAAAATACTTTTCTCCTTAGCTTTCAGGCGCATCATATGAGAATAATGGGAAAAATATTCATGCAAATGAAAAATCAGTTAAAGTTTACACGCGCTGCAGTGCATAAAGTTTGTTAAAGGCGTTTGCTAAAGGCAGCACAAAGTAACAATTTCCTTTCTAATTTTTAGTTACCACCTTTTATTTTTTAAATAAATGTGTGTGCTGAAGCGTTCCCAGGCTGCAGGCAGCTCCAGGCGTATGCGGTGGGTTGACCCCAGCCGGCAGCTACACACTGCAGAGCCGCCTGCTCGCTCTCCCCGCCCCAGCGAGACGGGGGAAAGAATCAGAAGAGCAAAAGCACGAAAACTCACGCGTCAAGATAGAGACAATTTGGTAAGAAAAGGAAAGGGAAAAAAAAAAAAAGTGATGAAAAAGCAACCACTTGCCACCTCCCACAAGCAGATGGATGCCCAGCCAATCTCCAAGCAAGACCAAACCCCCACCCATCACTTTTTATTTCTAAATATGACGTTATATGGTCTGGAATATCCCTTTGGTCATTTGGGGTCAGCTGTCCCGACTGTGTCCTCTCTCAACTTCCTGCCCACCAACAGCCGACTTCTTGTGGGGGCAGAGTGGGAAAAGTAGAAAGACTCGATGCCGTGCAAGAACTGCTCAGCAACAGCCAAAACACCGGTCTGTTATCAACACTGCACTACAGAGGCTGTTATCGGGAGAATTAACCTCGTCCTGACCTCACCCACTACAGTATACTGAAAAGAAAACCAACAGAAGGAAAAAAGCACATTGGAAGTATGAGTCTTATTTGAGCTATACAAACATATACACAAAAATATTTAGTCTTACATGGTCACAGTCAAAATTCTCTGCTTTGCAAAAACACCTTAAGATAAGAACGTCAAATATATCTATAGATATACTTTTTCCTATCTCACTGTATATTAAACTGAAAAGTAGCCCAATTTGCCAGAAATCAGGCTCAACAGTTTAGAAAATATGAATTCCTGTCACTGGCAGTTTTGTAAGTCTATGTTCTTTTTATTTCTTTCCAAGCTGCCTTTATTTGTAAATATTATCGTATATCTTACAGAAAGATATCGTTTACCTAGAAGAGGGCACTAGAGCCTTCGTAAGTACTAAATTGTCCAATCTGTTTTCTTAATTAATGATGTAACTTGTTTTATCCTGTTTTTGTTACCAATAGAAAAACGAGCTGGGGGAGCTTCTGCAGACGAGAATCAAAGGTGGAGGTTGGCGTAGAATGGGTAAAAAGTATAAGTAGATGAGGTTGAGGAGAAATGCATGAACAGCACTACACTGCTAATCTGAATGTCAAAAATTAGGTCAATTAAGTATTAATGACACACGCATGTTCTGCAAAGGCGCCTAGCACATGGGTCCTTCCATTAACCAGCCTTTCAAAGGGGAGGCTAAGGTAAAATCCGCTCATGTGCTGCAGAACCCTACGTGGGAAGAATAGCACTGAGGAGTGATTACTTTATCTAATAAACCAAAATTCAACTCCACAAAACTGAAGAAAGGACAAAAGCAAATGCAGCTCAGAAATTAGGTGTGAGAACTTTACAGGAATTGCCTTCATTGCCTTCAACCTTAAACTGAGTTGTAGGCTTAGACTACGTATTATATTTGTCCCTATTTTTGAAGCAAGGCTTAGGTACCTATACAGCTGAGATTAAAAGATTCTGTTAAATTATAGTCATCTGGAGCAACATACAATGACATTATTTAGGTAACCAACAACATATCTGGTTAATCAAAGAACTAAATGAACAAAATCAGCATGTTCAGTTTTTTAAAACTTCTACATGGTTCGTAATCAAAACCAAGCAGGCTGATAAACGGAAAACGCAGTATTATTTTGTACTTAATGTTGAGTATTAAGTATAAAAATACCCTTGATATTGTACACCTCTTCTTGTGTTTAACTTTACAGCTTCTAAAAAAGAACTGAAAATCATATCACTTCTGTTAAAAACTTTTTGATTCCGTCATGGTTTCCCACAAACAAATGTGATAGTCAAAAGGGAAAGTTTTCCAAAAAGAGAAATCACTTAAATGTAGAAATTTTAGGATAAAGATGATGGATCCTCTCTCTTCAAGCTGCTACTGCTAATTAATTTCAAATTTCCAACTCTAATCATTCTTCAGGTCTCCTCAAAATACCAACCTCCTACCCTACTGCTACTGGCTGCAGTATCTCAATTTAAGCTACAGGTAGTCCTAATGTTCTCTCATCAAAACTTATTAGGTGCTCAAGCCATGCCTAAACTGTACACGCCACATTCATCTACACACTTACAGCAGACCACTGGGAGAATTCAAAGGAGAAGGCTTGTTTACCACGAAATGAAGTTGTTTTGGACCCGAATGGCATCCTGCTGTGACATTTCATGGGAAAGGAGAAGACGAGATGCTCACGTGCACCACCACAGAGAAGGCATTTGTAACGGAGCACACTGAAAGGGCTCCCACAGCATCAAAGAATACTGAGTACAGTGCCCAACAACCGGTGACCATCAGTTGAAGAGTTAACGTGGGCTACCAGTTGAATACAAAGGACATAAAAGTGTTAATTATCTCAGGTAAATCCAAGAAGCTTATGGTGGGATTAGTGTGGGAGTAACAGGAGTGACAGAGAGGTATCAGGAGAAAGGCTTTTATGGGAGAGCAGCAGAATGTCAAGTTACAGCACCCAGCATGCAGTCAGAGCTAAGGACTAGATATGAAGAGGTCACGGATGGTAATGATCAGTGAAGGAGTGAGGTGGGTTTAGACAGGGAGACTGCTGAAGAAAGAAGGAAAAAAATAAATCGAGCAAATACTGAATTTCAATATATCACGGGTGGTAAGCAGAAGAGGATGGAGTGGAGAGATGGCTGTAATGAGCTTGAACACTATGCAAGGCATGGTTAAGCAGCAGCTGATCGAGATTTAAGGAAGAAAGAGAAACAAGGAAAACTTCCGTAAATACCATGGAAGGAAACCTATTGGTCTCTCTGCTTATGAAACAAGTTTTCTTTACCCTGGCAAAGAAAATCAGTGAGGGTATTCTGGCCTCTTCACTTTGAATCACTGTAGGACAATTCAGAGGAAAATGGTCCATGTCTCATGCACCTGGAAGGCCTACAAGAGGCTGAGTAACTACATCAACTATAGCATATTTAATCAGAATCTTAACAGAAGTAGGAGATGGCATTTCTTCAATATAAATCCACCTTGGAACACACTTGAAATACTTTGAAAGCAGTTGGCATTGCAAAAATAAGAAGCAAATACAATCTCCTGAACAGGTGAGATTTCAGGAGTAAATTGGAGAAAACCCAGGAAGGCAGTAGAAGGGCGCAACCGGCAGGTTCCCTCATTTGTTAATGCTTTCATAGAAAAGATCTAATAAAAAAAAAATTAAACATGCATGCATTCTGTAGTCTGTCATTTTGTGTAGCTTCTTTTTGTTGTAAGTTACACCAGTGCTTATGTTTTCAGCTTAGTCTTCTAATCTGACTCAGCTAGTTTAGTCTAGCTTGTCTGGTCTGGCTAGTCTCTGTCTTGTGCTCTCTCTTTTCTCTATAACTGTATCTATGTATATATATCTACCTCATATACATATTTATATATACACACATAGATATATGTCTATATCTATGGGTGTATATGTATGTATCTATGTGTGCATACACAGAGTTCGGTTTTTAGTCTGGTACAGTTTAGACACACTTAGAATATGGAGAGTTCCATATACTTTTATACTTTATTTTTCACTCACACAATGATCCCTGAGGAACAATATTAATTCACCGAAGATCCTCAAAAGCACCCTTAATACAAGATCCAGTGTCAGTGTACTGCACTCAGATTTTCCCAGTTCTGAAACAGATTCCAGAATTGGATTCTCCCATCTTGAGATACTTATTTCTAAGCAGGCCTGATGAAATAAATGAACTTACTCAAATAGTAACTTATAGTAAGTGGAAGAGTGACAGAAATTGGTTATGGATATAACCCCTTTCTTTGGAACAAAACCTCAGTCAGAGGAAAACCACTTTTTAATAGTCATAATTCAGAAAATTTATCAAAGGAGGGCAAATTTTCTAAGTTTTGGCAAAAATATTTCAGTAATATCATCCTTACCAATCTAGCTGTAGGTGGAATTAGGATGATTACAACTACAAAAAACTACAACACATAACAGTGTTGAGATCTAATAACTTTTTTCCTGTAATCCTAGGATGTTAAAATACCAGTTGTCCAACACCAAGGAAACAACAGCAACGACAACTGTATGTTAATTCTTCCTTCTCTATTAACTACACAGGGTAGAAAGTGCACTCACAATTAAACACAGAAGTACCCGGTTGCCCTGTTTCTCATATTGGGGTTGTATCTGCTTCTGCCAATGGTCTATTGTGAAACTCAGTACTGTTCAATGGGACACTCTTATCACGACAGGAAATTGCCACCTGATATTAAGGCCCACAGAACAAATAAACATCACCTTAATGTCATACAATAATTTCACAGAGGACAATGGAAACCGATGATGCTTAAATTGTTTCCAGCCTCCTATATCACCTGAAAACTACACAATCTTCACCTTCACCGAGGGCTCGAGATCCCAAATTCACTGTCCAAATAAAAAAGTTTCCGAATTCATACGGACAGTAGGAAATATAACACTGGATGGATGGAAAAATACAAGATTACAAAACCCCCCACAGTAATCCTTTAATGAAGGTTTTAAACTAACATGAACCCATTAAATAATGTCACATTTAATGAGTACTTAAATAATATCATTAATAATGGAGTAATTGGACCTTTTTACAAAAAGAAAATCTATTTAACACTGTCATCATTTCCGGCAATACAAGTTACTGAATAGTGTCTTATTCTTAGTTGTTATTATTTTTTAAACATAAATAAGCCAGAAATAATGAGTGAGAGCAACTTTTCCGGGAACTGCAGCCCAACCATTTAATTTCTGTTCTGTAAAAAAAAAAAACAAACCCACATGGTCTATCTGTGATTATATCAGTGGGGATATAAAATTACTATTGTGCTTGTGTTGTCTTGGAACCGCCTGCAACTTGGCCAATGGACTCAAGAAGGATGGCATTGTATGGAATTTCACAGCAATTATCACCCCAACGACAAAATCTACAATGAGTTTCTGCCATGTATGTGTTCACTTTCACATATGACTTAAATAGTTTAACCTATGCAGTTTTATATATTATTTGTTATCCATTAATAAAATTAATTTAGCATTCATCATCTAAGTCTTTACACAAAGTCATAGTTTAGACACTATGATGCCACTCAGATAATTAGACCAATGTCAAACCAAAAAAAATTAATTTTTCTTTTATTTTCAAGTTCAGTCAAGGGAAAGGAATTACTTTTATAACTATAAAAACACACTTCTTAGAACAATGATTTTGAAAGAAATTCTAAACTGGAACTATTTCTATATTGACATTTCTCAAGAAATTAAATCATGATTTAATGATGAAAAACTGGAGAGTTAAGAAAAACAAACGTGTCAGGTCCAGTACCTGAATTACTAACTTTCAGTTAGTCTCATAACTAAGCTTTTTACTAAAGAAGTTTCTTACCATATGTAATTTCAGTTCTGTTGTTCTATCCCATAATTTATATGCTTTAAATTACTGATCCAAGATAGCTAGACTATCTTTAGATGTCTAGTTAAAAAATACATAGTTGGACTACTTGTGTAACCACCTAAGCAAAAATAAACATTGAAGTTTCCCTTTCTATACATCTCTGCATATCTTTTTCTTCTTACAAAATTTTAGAAGCTACCTTATCTTCATCACCCATATTCTGAATTAATATTAAAAAAAAAAAAGGGGAAAGATTTGTTATTGTTGGACAACTTTGTGACTACTGCTCATGGAAATGAGCAAACGTATGCTTTAACACTCCAAAAGCTGATTAGGTTCTGCTTTGTTTTGATACTAGCTGGATGAAGACACCACTAACGAGAAGTGGAGAAACTCACTCACAAAGGCTAAATTCAACCTGGCGAATATGATCTCACTATAGACAAGAATGAGGGACAGACTTCCCCACAAAGCAATTCAAAGCAGGAGTGTAACTCAACTGCTCTGATGCCGAGGAAGACTTTCTCACCACAGGAAGGGAGCACGGGGAGGTTCGGCTCACTGAGCTGAAGTCAGCCTTTCTGAACATCTGGAACGGCTGCTGAGAAGGTAAAACTTCTCTGATGTGCTCATGCAGCTCCATCCCTGTCTAACAAAAATACCGAGATAACACAGGGCATAAAGTCTATGCTGACATATGTTCACGTACAATTTTGTTAGTCCGGTACTTCGAGGATGTGGGCTTTCTCAGCGATGAAATTTACGTTTAATTACGGCAAGACGAATTTTGTTCTCAGCTCATATTTTATTATTCACTCACCGTGCTAATAACTGTTTGTCGTTGTTTATCACAAAGATTTGCAAAATAAAATGTTTGTTTTGATCCCTGTGAACAGTGACTGACATGGAATCTGAATGGCAAAGTTGACCCTACAGACTTCAGCAGCATGCAGCTGGTATAGCTTGGCAGTCACATGTGAACCAAAGCTGGGTGTAAATCAAACAGGACTGAGTGACCGCAGGGCTGGATTGCTTCCTTTTTCTAGTTTCTCACAAAACTGTTTGGAGTCTGCTTCCTGTTTAGCTCAGGAGTGGCCAGTTCTAACAGAAGCTTCAGTTTTGTACGCACTTGGATTTATCAGAAGTCTTTTCTGTTGTTATTCTTGATCCTATTAATAACTTCAACACAATGTATAAAGCACAGGATCAGTTCTTTTCACTTGTTTGCTTTTAAAAGTTTTTTTTTAAACAAAAGGAGTATTTTTCCTCTACCATGGTATACCACTTTTCTCCACTTTTCTATGTAAAATAAAGAAAATATTTTTTTTATCATAATAGACTTTAAAAGTTTGATATAGATGAGCTACTTAACTACCAAATGAATCTTCATTTCACGTGAAGCAGGACACCATTGACAGGAATTAACCTTACACTACACTGCTTGATCTCGATCCATATTCTAAATCAAAGTTAATTTTGAAAGGAACAGGTGATCACATCAATAGAGACCACGTGAAAGAGAAACAGATTAGAAAATTAAAGGAAGGTGGAGATTAGGGTTCTGAAGGATTCTGTGAGAGATATGCAGTAGTCTTGCTTTTGGTCAAACCTGCTCTGCAAGAAGAACCTCTAGCACAGCATTTCAGCGTTTCAGTCTTCAGCAGGAAATGGTGACGGTGTGTGTCTCAAACAGAAACACCTACACAGTTATTCTGGGCAGCTTATTAGCGTGTGAGAGAATGTCTCGTTTTGTTACTTCACTTGAATTGTTTGAAAACAGCTTAGAAAACAATATTAAAAACTTAATGTGTTTGGTAACTCTAAGTTTTTATATCCTATAAAACTGTTAAGTTAAAAACACATATGTAAACCCAAAGTGATTAAGACTGAATGTTCTCACCACATCACCCAGAATTACATATCATACAATAAAATACCTGCATTGGAACAGCTGAAGTTAACCAAATAAATGTGTTTTCTAAAATTCAGCAGGCAACAATATGATCTGCAGAGCTGAACCATCAGAAGTATCTTAATTCACACCTCCAAGTGTAACCACTAAATGTAGCATTATGAGAAATAAATGGTGGGTGGAATTATTTAGACTACATAGAGCATTTAGACTATTGTGCATTTATGATCTGTTTCAATGGGAAGCTTTTGATTTATAATTTGGGACAACCTGAGTTATATCAGAACTCTCCAAATCCCCTTCTGAATTTCAAATCCACCCAGAAACACCAGAAGTACAGTAAACTAGTCACTCCTAAGTATATACTTGTTTGATCAGAATGAAATATAAAACACACAGTTCTCTGTATATTCTGTCGTTTGCACAGGGAGCTTTGAGCAAGGAGCTGTACCACATGACTTCTAGAGGTCCCCTCCAATCCTAATTGTTCTGTGATTCCTTTCTATGATTTGTCTATTAATGACCAGCTAATTTCTACCATGACGCACACCCACTCAGCAGCTGTACTTGGTTCAAACTCGCCCTCTCTTCGTAGCTCTGCTTAAGTCACCTTAAGTGTTACTGAGCACTGACAGAACTACACGACAGAAAGAACTTTCACGGACAGAGAAAGAGAAGAAACAGCCAACTGACAAGAACAATTATGGAGTCGTAACTTTAATAATTTTATACAGAAGTGTGAAAACAACAATAACAAAGAAAAAATACAGGGCCAAAATTGATGAGAATCTTACCACACTCAGCAGAAATATCTCCCCATTCCCAAAGTGGATTGAGAATCACAAAGTGCTACCTTGATGATCTATACTAACATAAGAAAGTCTGCCAAAGCAAAAAACCAACAACCTCCAAACCTCTAAAATAAACAAATAGCATGCTCTTTCCATGGGCTTAGAGAGAAAGAAACCTCCATACCTTGAGGAAGGGGCAGTCAACTGTGAAAACAGAGAACATTTTTTTTTTCAAATGGTAAAGTAGATCTACAGAACTTTTCCTTATTTTTAACAGACTCCCAGACTTGCTAAAATGCCAATGAAAACAGAAGGATATATTAAAAGAATACTTATTATTTAACATACTCTATACTTTTGGCTCCACACCTATTAAAGTTAGGAGGGATATTTTAGCAGCCAAAGTAAAAATAGGGACAAATGCAACATATAGGGACAAATAGGGACATATTCCTCCTGTATTTCTCTGATTTTAAACACTAAACAATGAAAGAAAAAACATCTAGAAAAGAACATGAAAAATTCCACACAGTCCAACAAAGCTCTGTAATATGATCTAGAGTATGGCTATATTATCAACACTAATGTATATGTGTTTTAGTGAAACATAGAAAGTTTTACAGTATTTACAGTCCAAATATTTATGGGGGGGAATATGTTAATATCACATAGAACAAAAAACAATTACATGGCCGGAGTCTGAATTCATCATCACCTGTAGGTGAAATAGGCTTTATATAAAAAACATTTGCTTTTTACCTACTGCTGATCTGTTCAGTGGGATGGTAAATTTATCATTCCCCTTATTAAATATGCTTTCCATGTTACTGTTTTCAAAATATTTTAAAGACCAAACTATTGAGAGCACAGCGTACCCCTTAAGCTACTACTGTAATGACACAGTCAGTTCAGGGAAAATATTCAACTCTGACTGAAAGTTAGCAAAACAGATCTTAGCAGTGGGATTAAGCCCGGAACTGAATTTCTTGGATATGACAACAATAAACACATCCTAGAATTGCACTACATAAACCATGTTCTTATTGGATTTAAAATGTTGATTGTTTTTATGAGCACAGTAATTCCAACAGGAAATGTAAAAAACAAAGAAGCAAAAATAAACCCAAACATAGAAATTAAAAAATGAATTAGCTTCAGAAATCCTGTATCATCTGAGAGTGCAGCAGCTGCTATTGTTCTGCTGGGTCACGGTAAACAAAGAGAGGGCAATTATGCCATTGAACAGAACACCCAGTTGGACTGAGGCTTAAAACAATCTATAAGGAAAATATTTGTCTCCAGGTTTCCACCTGATGTGCAGGGAAGTCTTGGTAGGATAGGAAATGGAAAAAAGAATTTATAGTCTGAGATGACTAATAAACGTTCCAAATTTATCCGTGATACTTGACTTTTCTGAACAGTACTGTCTGTGTAGGAAGCCACTACACAAAGCTTTGCAAATCTTAGTTAGAAAGCATGGGTCTTATTAAAAATTATGTTCACAACGTGACCTAGCAAACCATTTATTCTTGGGCAGGTACCACAATTAATCCATCTATCTCATTCTGTCTTAAGAAAAGTTTGTGGATGACACCAAGCTGAGTGGGGCGGTTGACATGTCTGAGGGACGGGATGCCATCCAGAGGGACCTGGACAGGCTGGAGAAATGGGCCCACATGAACCTCATGGGGCTCAACAAGATCAAGAGCAGGGTCCTGCACCTGGGTTGGGGCAACCCCCGGTACCAATACAGGCTGGGGATGAAGGGATTGGGAGCAGCCCTGCCGAGAAGGACTTGGGGGTGATGGTGGATGAAAAACTGGACATAAGCAGTAAATGTGCACACACAGTCCAGAAACCCAACCCCATCCTGGGCTGCATCCCCAGCAGCATGGTCAGCAAGGCGAGGGGGGTCCCAGCAGCAGAAGGACACGGAGCTGTTGGAGCGGGGCCAGAGGAGGCCCTGGAGATGCTGCAAGGGCTGGAGCCCCTCTGCTGGGAGGACAGGCTGGGAGAGTTGGGGGGGTTCAGCCTGGAGAGGAGAAGGCTCCGGGGAGACGTTATTGCAGCCTCCAAGTTCTTAAAGGGTACTTATAAGAAAGATGGGGACAAACATTTTTAGCAGGGCCTGTTGCAACAGGACAAGGGGGAATGGCTTTAAAATAAAAGAGGGTAGATTTACACTAGATATTAGGAAGAAACTGTTTACGCTGAGGGTGGTGAAACATGGGCCCAGGTTGCCCAGAGAGGTGGTGGATGCCCCATCCCTGGAAACATTCACGGTCAGGTTGGACGGGGCTCTGAGCAACCTGGTCTAGTGGAAGATGTCCCTGCTCATGGCAGGGGGGTGGATCAGATGGCCTTTAAAGGTCCCTTCAGCCCAAACCGTTCTAGGATTCTATGAAAGCCCACTCAATTAGTGAGTAAATGGCAGCTCATAATTCGCTAGATTATTCAAAGCATATTAGTTTGTAATTATCAAACAAAAGCCTATTCTTAACCTCATGGATTTGTTTCTATCATTTGATGAAAATAATCTACAATGCTTAGTTGAAAGTCTTGACAAGCAGGCACAAAACAATATTAGAAAGCAGAAATTCAAGCCCGAGTTGAGAACACATCCCAACTCCCTTTGTTTCAGACTAGAACCACTGAAAATTAAATTACAGGGGACTCTACCCATTTATTTTCCTCTATAGAACTGCAATCCTATTTGAAAATCGTGCTTCTCTCCCCTTAAATAAATGCAATAAATTCATCTGAGGTTTGACAGCATATCAATGGACCTTGGTGGAAAGCTAGCTACTATAGCTACAACTTCTTCACCTCTTTACCTGCATGGTAGCTGAAAAATTAGAATGGTGCCAAATGAAGTCTTACAAAGCAGTTCTTTTCTGTAGTTTGGTGTTCCTTCTGTGTTTGAATACAGTTGTGTGATATACCAGATTGTCTAAGTAAGGGACCTATGTAGGTTTATTTTGCATCCAGGATCATTCAGTGCATGTTAGGACAGCATCCGTACAACTTCTTGTGGTCAACTGAAGACTAAATTGGGGAGGAATATGAAATAAGCCACGTGAAGCTACAATGCTTACATTTTCATCACGATGGCAAGTGATAACGTCCAAAGTTGGTGTCACCTGCTATATATCTATCTCAGCCAGCAACCCTAAGCAATATCAAACTTTATAATATTACATATAAAATATTAAATTGCTTCAAATATTCTGAAAGGGTAATATGATGCAATGTTCAGTGGAAACTTCAGGCAGGAAAGATGTCTGCTTCTGCTGAAGCTGAAGCCAAAGTGGATTCTTTATACTAAAAATTCCTCAGATGAGTTCTTTCCTTCAAATTTCTGTTTATAATGTTTAGCATATTGTAAGGATCACAAATAGTGCAGCACCTCAGGAGCTAATGAAGCTACAAGTGAGAAACCTGTACACAACTATGGACTAACTAAGCAGGCAATGAACTACTGAAAAATAAAAAATAAAAATAAAAATAAAATAAAAGCTCACATCAGTTTGGTTTTGCTTTATAAAAAAATGTTTCCGATTTTGTAAAACTATACTAGCTAATTAAGCAGTTAATTTTGAAAAGGGGATGACTGTCATACATAGCTAAATGTTATCAGAATTCTGTAGAATATGATAAAATTTTGAGAATGTGTCAGTAACTTCAGAGGTTAGAAAAATAAATTGCTTCTTTTTTTCCTTTGATAAACAGACTATCTACTGGTATCTGACATTTATCAGGCTCACTAATAACACTCGTGCATCGCAGCATTTCCAGACAAAGAGATGGTGAAGGTGCTTTTTCCTGTGGTGAAGGTTAGTAAGGACACTGGCCACGGTGAACACCAGAGGAAAGAATAATGGGCAGACTGCTTAGATCGACAAAGTGATATTTGTTGTGTTCCTGCCTCCAAAAGTGAACTTCCTATGTATAAAAATTAAAAAAAAATATCAAACCTGAAAGGCGTAAAGCATTAGCAAATGCTGTGAAAGTTACCACAGTTCTGTGCACGTGGACGAGTGCCACACGCTGCAGCTGGATGTTAAAACTGATGGCTGTGAACAGCTATCGTCAGAGAGGTCTCATCTCATTTTAGTATTTTACAACGCAAACTTTCTAGACCTCTAAATTAGGGTGAGCTCAGTAAAATCTTACTGCACATCTGAACTAAAATCTTCCTGGCAACAAGAGGGCGGGGGTTTGTTGGGAAATCCCGGTGACTCCTGCTCCTGGCCACAGCAAGCCAAGCTCAGCTGCAGGCTTGGTCCACGGCTACCATGGGATTTCAAAGGAGTTAATTCCTATTTGTGCTTGTGATAAAAAGACCCATTTTCCATTCATGCTTCTAAACAGAAGATCAACATAGCCTTACATTTTCTTCCTATGTCAGGAATGATCTATTAGTACAATTAAGATCAAGTTCACTTTTGATTATATACTTTTAGTAGCACTGGGCATACAGGCACAGAACAAAGAAAGCTTACAACCTAAATGCTAGACGCGTCACAGCTCAATTAATTTAAAATTCTGCTAAATAAACACAACCAAGAATACGTTATGGCGGAAAAAAATCACGTAGGTAGAGGAAGATAAATGTGACCTTTCCATCACTAATTCATAGGATTTTATAACACAGAAGGTGGCTGTAGACCTAATGCTTTAGACTTACTAATCACGTGGTGAACACCATTTCATCCAACTTCCTTATTTGCTTCTATTCCACTTCTTCTCTAGTGAAACCACATTTTCGCAAGGTGTTAGGAAACCAGTCTGACGTTAACAAAACATATTTTAACAATAGATAGCATTTACCATCAAATGCATCCTGAAAGCTTTTGTTTTTCAAAGTTGGGAAGCTGAGACATCCAAACTAATAATTATCCTGAAGTGATTAGTTGCCGTCATGTCTGATCTCAGCTAAAAGTTAGTAATGAGCTGCAAAGTATTAATGCCATATATTGGTCTGCATAAAGTAGAAGGCAAGGTACATATTTATGCAAAATATAAAGATTAATATATGAACATCACTTTAACCTCTCCCAGGTCAAGGGTAGGGCTCTGTGTATCACAGTGAATTAATGACTTGGCAATCGTTAAGATGAGGGTTCAGGAACACATTAGCCACCCATCTACCCAAAACTCTGCTCCAAGGTAAGAGACTGCACGGATCTGCATCAATTAAAGAGCATGACTTAATGTGAGGATAGATTTTGTTAGAGACCTCAGTCTTTTATCTCCCGCGGAGACCTTTTGAAAATGTTCCTGTAATTGTCTCTAATTGAAGTACACTACTGCACCTAGATCACAGATTATACTCAAGCACAACTTGCAATATTTTAAAAACACTCCAGAGGTAACAAATAGCAGTAACTATGAAAAACTTTTAAGTGTAGATTTACCTAGAACAGACAGTTCTGTATCTAGGCTTTTCAGCTAGATATTATTTCTCTATCTGCCTCTTGCATATTTTGTGTTGAATTATGCACACCTAGGAAAGAGGTAGTGGGAAGATAAAGTACATGTACATGTTAGATTTAGAGGACTAATGTATCTTCATGGGACACATTTACATGTGTATGACTTCTTGATCCCTCTCTTCCCAACTTTGCTGTCATTGCAGGAACACATTAAAAAAAGAAGGTGATCCGACATGAACCAGGGCTCCAGCTGTTGTTTTAGAATTTATTTTTTTTTGTCTCAAAAAGAGAAATCATGTCTGAACTTACTTTCAATGCTGAGTGTTCCTGATTTTGAACCCGGACACTGTAGAGCACAACCACCCTAAAAGCACACGTAGGGAAGATCCGCTTGGCCTCATATAACATAGTGAAAACATTTGTATGTCCCCCGTTAGACACCTGCTTCTATACAGTGGTGAAAGATGAACGCCTGGGCTGACTGGAACACGCAGTTCTCTACCAGACCATGGACCAGAGCAGTATCTAAAACTGTTGCAGGACACAATAAAATGCTGCAAGTGCTGATCGACGAGAAGCTCAACATGAGCCAGCAATGTGCGATCGCAGCCCAGAAGGCCAACCGCATCCTGGGCTGCATCAGAAGAAGTGTGGCCAGCAGGGCGAGGGAAGTGATTCTGCCCCTCTACTCCACTCTCGTGAGACCCCACCTGGAGTACTGCATCCAGCTCTGGAGTCCCCAACAGAAGAAGGACATGGACCTGCTGGAGCGTGTCCAGAGGAGAGCCACGAGGATGATGCGAGGGCTGGAGCACCTCTCCTATGAGGAGAGGCTGAAGGAGTTGGGGCTGTTCAGCCTGGAGAAGAGAAGGCTC
>VUYV01000332.1:0-92540 GCA_008711295.1 Anarhynchus alexandrinus | reverse complement strand
CCTGGTCTAGTGGGAGGTGTCCCTGCCTATGGCAGGGGGGTTGGAACTCAATGATCTTCAAGATCCTTTCCAACCTAAACCATTCTATGATTCTATGATTCTTTGGACACTGGATGTGCAAGGACCTGGGATAAATATTGGGTGCCATGGGGGGCTAACACTTTTCACCAGAAAAATCTGTCCTTTGGGTGGAGCAGACATTCTGTTTCCCTGGGTAAATGAAGGGATGGCTGGGTGTTCATTGGATTCAATGCTGTTTGTTTACTCCCAGACAATCTTAAGACTTTGTATTCCTGTGCCTTCCAAGTTACTTCTTGCCACCTGACCCACAATTATTGACTAAGGGAAGATTCCCGTCCCATTCCAGCTATGAAGTAAAACAAAGTGGTTAATTATCTCATGTTTGCTTGTTCCCCTCTCTCTTTTCTCCTTGGGACACATAAAATTCTATCATCCCCAGCAAAATGTTCCAACCACACAAGTTAATTTCTACTGATGCACATGCCTTGTGTTTTAGAACTTGTTCTCTATTCTTTCACCTATCTTATTCCAAAAAGAGCCTTCCTGGTTCCTTCATTTGCTTTGAATAAATGGTTGTCCACCAGCTGCGAGTTCTGCCTAGCTATTAACTTAGAAAGAACTGAGAAGAACATGACATGTGATGTCTTTTCAACAACTGGCTTCCCATCAAAATACCACCTCAGTGGGTTTGAACTGCTTTGTGCAATGTTTTGAAGTAGGTGACATGATTTAGTCATCTGGTCATATAGTTTGCAATTTTGTTACATGAGGCCCTCTTAGGCACAGTGGTCATTCACTCAACTTTTTCCTTGTAATCAAGGTGGTTTTCATCTTCTAGATTTGCTTGTGCTATTACATACTGGCCTTGATTCTGTCCTCTTTTTAGACTGCTTGAAGTTCCAAATCCACTAATACAAAAAAAGATTCCAAATAAAATGGAAATATGGAAATACAGCTTAGTCTATGATGAACCATCATGGTTATTAAGCCTTTTTTCATGACTGAACACAATCAGGTTTGGGTTTTTTCCTGCACATAAACATATACTTTATATGTTCCTGGTTTCTCCCTCTGGCTAATACACAACCCAGACTCTTCATTACTTATTTCACTGACCATTCACCATCATTCCCAGCATTTACGGTTTTCATGGTCATTCTTCAGAGTCTCTTCAGATCTACTTTTACATTAGTGTCTTTGTTACAAATCATATTTTATTTAGAACAAAATACTGACAAGACCTATATGGGACAATAAAAGAATAATCAAAATGAACGGTCGCTCTTGTCTTTGTGTTATGACCTGTTTGTCTGATTCCTATAAATCCACATAATGTCACTTTCAAAAGACACTTCCTATACAATAGGAAAAAAATCACCATGTGAACAAAGTCACACCCACCAGTGTATAAAATTCTACTATAGCTTGTTGATTAGACTATCAAAAATTACACAAGTGCATTTAACCACAGTTAACTGTAATCACTAGTAAGCTGGTATTTATGAAAATCTTATTGAGTAATTTTCAAATGCAATCAGGACCCCGATTCGCTTGAAACTATGCTTGCCATATGAATCTGGCAAGGTCAGGCTCTGGTTTCACATATACCAATAATTAATCCAATTAAGTATTGAAAAGGACTTGTTAATCTACTGTGCATGGAACATTAGCTGCCTGGAAGATACAAAGAAGTAGGTCATGAGAAAACTGCCAAAAATGGAAACAAAAAGACCCTTTTAAAATATTCTTGCACATATTCTCACACATGGAAGTAAGCAAACAAAGTGACAGTGGCGGAGTAAAAACAGAAGCTAAACATTCAATGGTTAGTATAATTTTAATTAGCTGTACAGGAAAACCATTGAGCCGCTCTTGTTATGAAAGCCCATGGATTTCGTCCTCCAAAAGATAAACTAATTTAAGAATGTTTTGGAAACTTCAGATTAACACCGCACAGCTGTTGCTAGGGCCTGAATTTATGGGTAACAGCAACTGCTGAGATTCTTCTCTCCATGAAGACAGGGCTGAGGAAAGCCCTTAGCAGGGAAATGAGCAACGGGAAATTTGCTAATTAGGAGAAGTAATAGATATCTACCTTTTAATTAAAGCAGAATGGCACGCGTGAGTGGACAGAACAAAGAAAGGAGGCAGAAAATGGGAATAACAGTTGGAAAATGACAATGAAAAGCATGAAGCAGAGAGAGGCAGCAGTATAACCTGCTTCACAGTCAGACACACAGAAAAGCAATGAACAGGCAACTTGGGCATGTTGCTCTCTATTCCTCTTCGTGTGTGGTCCCCAACTGTCTGTGATGTTGGGAAAAAATAGGGTATAATGAAAAAAGAGCTGGAAGGCATTAGCTGATAGAAATCTCATACTCTTATCCTTTAAAGTGATAAACAGAACATTTGACTGTTTGCAATGAGGACAGGAGGTGTGAGATAATGTAGCAGCATTCTAACATATGTTATAGTATTGCTCATATATCCGAGTTTTGGCAAACACTAGGAGATAATCTATAAGGAGATACTTACAGCCTGTGCATTAACACTACATGGTGACTCAACATCAGAAAAGTGAACAAGGGTGGTGAAGCAACATTACCCCTATGAATAGCAAAAGTAGAAATATATGGATACTTCTGTAGTGATAATTTATCAGTGACAGACCAAAATCACGTGTTGGTTGATGAAAAAATGTAACATAAAATTTAAATTATATGAGTATTTCAGATTTCTTACATGCTCCATCACCTGGCCATGACTACTGGAGCACGTCTTCTTGCCTGCTTTTCATGGGATAGAGATATTTCAGCTGTTCTGCATCTCCACACTCACTAGACTGAGACCTTAAAGATCTGCTCTTATAGCACCTGCATTGCCTTTCACTTTTGCTTGAGCTTTAGCTTTGAGGATCTGCAGATGGTGTCATGCTTGTATCAAGCCTCTTGGAGCCGCAGCAATTTGACATCTGATGGAACTCCATAGGCAAAATTACTCCCTCTACTGGAAAAAAGGGAAAGAAGCTGCAATAAGGTTCCCGTGAGTAAGCTTCCCTTCCTCACATGTTGATCAGGGTAACGAACTGCTTGTTGTTTTATAGTAACAGTGCTTCCTCACCGTTATATTATGTATAATACCTGTTCTGGTGATGGGGTGCCCCACTGCTTGAGATAAGGATTTTTTGAGCCCCAGATTCTAAAGATTCCCATACACCTTATCTATCACCTGAGGACACCTTATATATATATATATTTAAAATGTGTCCATATATATGATCAATACAGCTTATAAAGTCACTGACATCTTGAGATAAATGATAATTTCTTCTACTACAAATCCCCGATTTGCTCCAGCTTTGGCTATCTGATTCTTCTTGGATATTGTGGACTCACAAATAGTAACATAATGTAATAGAGATGGGCCCTCAGACCCTTACTGGTCATACAACGGTATTGCTTTGCTATAAAAGCATTCAATTTAGATTACTCTACTACGAAATTGTCTTTTATGTAAAGTAATCCCCAAATAGTTCTACTTATTACCAGGTTGAAACCGCTTCTGAAAGAAGCTGCATGAACTTAACACTGTGCTCTTGACTTGGTGGGAATGACAGAAATCAGCTAATAAGCAATTAATTCAGTATGAAACCTACTAACATAGTCACCGGCAGGAAAGGTTTAGGCGCTAATTCTTCTTGCAAAGGTAACAAAGAAAACAGGTCAGGCTCTAAGAAATCACTACATGTTGTGTTATACTGGAACATGTTGTCAGCAGGATTAGGGAATATACATCCCATACCCCAGAAAAGCATGACTGTTGTAAAGCAACTAACATTTATTTACTGTGATCATACAAATGTCACATGAGGAACTAGTGAAAGCAGCTCACCCACATAAACATTCCTATTGATGCATATTTCCCTTCTGACATCTTCTGACAAAGTGTCTTTGCTAGCTATGCTGTACAGAACTCTAATTTTAACAGAAACGCAGCAATTTAAACTAGTTTTGCTACTCTTCTGCTAAAAAATAAAAATTATTTGTAAATACAGACAAAGCTGCTGGAAAACATAATTTTCATTCTTATACTTGATCAACTAAGTAAATAATGTGGTACCAACTGAAGTCTAACGCTGACTCTGGAGCGTGACCCCAGCCTCTGTGGAAGTAATGTAAGCAGGACTTTGGAGAATATTTACTTATTTATCCTGTGAGATCAAATGATTAACAGAAGGGCTGTTTGCCTTTATTATGAAATATGACATCAAAAGGCTTAGCAGGAAAAGCTGTCCATTCTATGGAAACTTCACTTATCCCAGGATGAATGGAATATTACCAAATTATTTTGATGCAAGTTATGCATGGACAGAGAGATTGCATAACATCCTTAAGAACTCTAGCCACTGTGATATCCCACCTAGGGAGTTAATGGCTAAGTGCTCAGCTGAGAAAGGTTCTGATCACTAGAACGACATCAAATAATCCAAAATACCAAGAATGTCCAGTTTTATTGTATAAATTACAATATTCCTCTAACAGAAGTGGAAATCTTTTCCACTGTAAGTAACACCTGTAGAATCTCTCCTTCTCTAAATCATAATCTTTCGATGTTATTATCCGAAAGATAGGAACACTGACATTAAGGGTGGAAGAAGACCACCTACTCATCATTTTTCTTACTGAAAATTTTCACGTTGAAGAGTAACAGGATAAAACACATTAACATGGAGCTGAATTTCTAGAGTGGGCACCCATTCTGGGTCACTGGGTCCAGTTCTCTTTAGTTTCCTCTGTGCCCTCTCAAACCTTATGAGTCGCTCAACTTCACGAAGGGCCGGCGGTACCACGTTCAGCAGTAATTGCTGCCCTCAGGTTACAGTAAGGAAATCAAAGCAAGGAAATCTCAGGTCTAGCTGTCCTCAAAGGCAATTGGGTTTTATAAAGCAAATTCCCTCACTCTGGGCAACCGGGCTGTCGCTGTATAAGAATGCATAAAAATATTTGCTGTTTCCCATTCCATAAGAGTTTCTTATTTCATACGGACAAGGAGTTTAGTGAAGCTCTGCACCAGGCTTCCTCAGAAACAGGCTTTTAATTAGTGTTTCCCATCAGATGACTACAAAGCACAGCCTTAACCACAAGGGAGGACTTCTCTCTGCTGCCAGGAGAGAGGCAGGGACTCACCCTCCCACTGGCACGAGCTGCCCCTGTGGTGGACGGTGCGGAGGATCACTCTAACCACCTCATTCTGCAAAATGCTTTGCAAACTCCCCCTATCCAGGTATATACAACAATTTCATTTGGGGTTTTGATTATGTGTGGGAGAAAGTGAGAATTCCCCTAGTTTGGAAGAGAAGGGTTAAGATTAACGACAATACAGCAGGAGCAACGTTTCACAGTTAATGCAGAAGTTTCACTTTTATACAATGGCAGAAGCTATAAATATATATATTTACAAATATATAAATATATATTTATGCTATAAATGGCATTTGTTCATATCCTGCTCCTTCATCACTACTCAGGTGATTTCACCACATCTTTAAAATTTCTCTTAGTTCTGGCAGAATTGTGGTTTCTATCTATCTTCCTCCAAATCTGAGTAACTCCAAATAATAAAACAACAATTCAACCAAGGCTGCAGTTTATAATTTAAAAAAAAATGTTTAAAAACTTCTTTAAGCTAGGATTGTTTGCACAATTTCGCTTAAAAAAACAGAACTGACATGTATGTTTTTATTTCTGCTCAGGCTGAATAACACATAGCTTTCAAACAGTTAAACACAGTAAGTATAATTCTTCATCATGAATTTTTATCAAAGTCAATGGTAGGATGAATTTGGCTTGCCAGGTTGGTAATTATTACAGGTATTATAGTGATGGATGATGACGTTAAGTGCTACTGTAGCTTGAGGACTGGTTAAATTAGAAAATATAAACTTACTGCTTAACAAAAACAGGATGACACTGTTCCCTACGTGTCTTTTTTTCTATTTGACCATTAGACTTTAATTTTGCATTAGAGTCCAGAAGAATAGCAGGCCATTTGCACACAATTATTGCTGTAAACAGATTGGGAGTGTTCAAACACAGCAGAGAAACAGCTACTGCGCATATACAGAGCAGCTCAGCAGTGCACACACGAAAAACTAAATGGGGAACTTCGCACACGTTCATGTCATTTGCAATACTCGGCATCTGCTGTAGAAACGGTCCATGCATCCGCGCTGAAATTGAACGTGGACAAGATGCCTCGAGCTGCGTATACGTGCACAAGGGCTTATTCATGTACTTCTGCCCAGGAATTCCCAGGCAAAGCATGGGAGCCATAAGCAATTGTTCCTGTTAAGATCGTAATCTAGGCTTATAGTTTTTTGAAAAGGAGAATTTTATTGATTAGTATGGCTGTATTGAGACACTGTGAAGGATGCTCTCATTATACTTTTTCAAATTTTATTTATAATATTTTTATAATTTTTCAAATACACAAATTTTCACCTAAATTTACCCCAAAGCTGAACATCTCAGCCCAGTAATTTTTTTTCCCTTGTGCATTTACGTATTGTTGCATGAACTTATAACATGCAGGTTAAACAAACAAAATACTATGACTAACTAATGATTCAAGAAATAATGTTTGTTGGAGACAGCATGATTCTTTGAGTAAATATCAGAAAGGAAAGGAATAAAAAATGCTTTAGAAATATCTAGCCTTCCACGTCTTCCCATTGAGTTTCACCAAACGCTTGGCGAAACATCCATTCTTGAATGCTTTACAAATGCTCCATTAACACGGGAAGCTCTACACACGCTGAGAACGAAATGAAGGTCGAACATTGTGAATCAGCATTCCCCATCACGGACAGAGTAACGAATTACTGTGAGCAACCACAAAGCAGGCACAGCCTTGGAAGACCAAATTTCTGAGCAATGTGCTGAAAAGGTTTGACTGCCATCTACAGATAACAGTAATTACTGCACTGGTAGCAATTTAAAAAAAAAATCCTACAAGCCTAATAAACGTCCAGTGCAGATATTAAAGGAAAACTAATTATTCAAGTACGTATAAAACAGGGGAGCTAAACTGGAAAGCTTCTTAGGTTTTTTTTTGTCTGGTAAAAATCTAGCTGCACACAGAAACACCAGCTTCCTTCATTCTCTGGAGTGCTTTGAGATCTAATAGGCACAAATCCAGTGTCTACTACTGCCTAAATATTACCAGATATAAATGCAAAGTACTAACAGTTTCCTTTCATTTAAACTAGGATTTATTAAGTGCCGATTTTCACGTAGTAAGTTCTCAGCTAAAACTGTCTTAAGTCCTCTCATACAGAGTCATTGGTCAGCAAAACCACCAAACTTTTAAATGTGTTGTAAATGTCTAATTATACGTATACTCTCCAAATACTTGTAGGTGGGTATCGCTGTACAAACACCTTCTATTTAGAGTCTTCTTCTGTTAAACTTGGGCTTCCTAATCAGGCTAGTTCTCTCTAGGCAGAGCATATGCCAACACATCACAACACAAGTAACTGTGTGAAGATTTCCCTTCAGCTGTTCAGAACAGCTAGCGCGGTATTCCAGTTCACTCTTGTCAAACACACCCCTTCTCTTTTCGTTCTGCCTTAAAGTCACTTTCTTTTCGTCAACAGCTGCTGCCAAGCTGTCTCTGCTTCCTCTCCAAGCCAGATAACTGGATAAGCAGTTGCCCTGCTAAAATCCTCTTTCGAAAGTTTTGTTCTAAACTTGCAGAACAATTGCAAGGCAAGNACGTTAAGTGCTACTGTAGCTTGAGGACTGGTTAAATTAGAAAATATAAACTTACTGCTGAACAAAAACAGGATGACACTGTTCCCTCCGTGTCTTTTTTTCTATTTGACCATTAGACTTTAATTTTGCGTTAGAGTCCAGAAGAATAGCAGGCCATTTGCACACAGTTATTGCGGTAAACAAATTGGGAGTGTTCAAACACAGCAGAGAAACAGCTACTGCGCATATACAGAGCAGCTCAGCAGTGCACACACGAAAAACTAAATGGGGAACTTCGCACACGTTCATGTCATTTGCAATACTCGGCATCTGCTGTAGAAACGGTCCATGCATCCGCGCTGAAATTGAACGTGGACAAGATGCCTCGAGCTGCGTATACGTGCACAAGGGCTTATTCATGTACTTCTGCCCAGGAATTCCCAGGCAAAGCATGGGAGCCATAAGCAATTGTTCCTATTAAGATCATAATCTAGGCTTATAGTTTTTTGAAAAACAGAATTTTATTGATTAGTATGGCTGTATTGAGACACTGTGAAGGATGCTCTCATTATACTTTTTCAAATTTTATTTATAATATTTTTATAATTTTTCAAATACACAAATTTTCACCTAAATTTACCCCAAAGCTGAACATCTCAGCCCAGTAATTTTTTTCCCTTGTGCATTTAACGTATTGTTGCATGAACTTATAACATGCAGGTTAAACAAACAAAATACTATGACTAACTAATGATTCAAGAAATAATGTTTGTTGGAGACAGCATGATTCTTTGAGTAAATATCAGAAAGGAAAGGAATAAAAAATGCTTTAGAAATATCTAGCCTTCCACGTCTTCCCATTGAGTTTCACCAAACGCTTGGCGAAACATCCATTCTTGAATGCTTTACAAATGCTCCATTAACACGGGAAGCTCTACACACGCTGAGAACGAAATGAAGGTCGAACATTGTGAATCAGCATTCCCCATCACGGACAGAGTAACGAATTACTGTGAGCAACCACAAAGCAGGCACAGCCTTGGAAGACCAAATTTCTGAGCAATGTGCTGAAAAGGTTTGACTGCCATCTACAGATAACAGTAATTACTGCACTGGTAGCAATTTAAAAAAAAAATCCTACAAGCCTAATAAACGTCCAGTGCAGATATTAAAGGAAAACTAATTATTCAAGTACGTATAAAACAGGGGAGCTAAACTGAAAAGCTTCTTAGGTTTTTTTTTGTCTGGTAAAAATCTAGCTGCACACAGAAACACCAGCTTCCTTCATTCTCTGGAGTGCTTTGAGATCTAATAGGCACAAATCCAGTGTCTACTACTGCCTAAATATTACCAGATATAAATGCAAAGTACTAACAGTTTCCTTTCATTTAAACTAGGATTTATTAAGTGCCGATTTTCACGTAGTAAGTTCTCAGCTAAAACTGTCTTAAGTCCTCTCATACAGAGTCATTGGTCAGCAAAACCACCAAACTTTTAAATGTATTGTAAATGTCTAATTATACGTATACTCTCCAAATACTTGTAGGTGGGTATCGCTGTACAAACACCTTCTATTTAGAGTCTTCTTCTGTTAAACTTGGGCTTCCTAATCAGGCTAGTTCTCTCTAGGCAGAGCATATGCCAACACATCACAACACAAGTAACTGTGTGAAGATTTCCCTTCAGCTGTTCAGAACAGCTAGCGCAGTATTCCAGTTCACTCTTGTCAAACACACCCCTTCTCTTTTCGTTCTGCCTTAAAGTCACTTTCTTTTCGTCAACAGCTGCTGCCAAGCTGTCTCTGCTTCCTCTCCAAGCCAGATAACTGGATAAGCAGTTGCCCTGCTAAAATCCTCTTTCGAAAGTTTTGTTCTAAACTTGCAGAACAATTGCAAGGCAAGAGGAAAAGGGATCAGGAGAGCCATGGATTTTAGGGGTTGAGGATGAATAACAAAAGGACTTAGAACTGTTCTAAATAGCATCTCTGTAGTTACACTAAATTACTATGTTTACATACCACATGGAAAGGTTCTCAAGAATTATTCTGCATAGATCAGTATTTCATATACAACTTTAAATGCGGTATATTTAAACAAAAAAGCAGCCAGCACACAGAAATGCCTGTGGGCCCAAGCTGAAATTAACTTTCATACTTTCAAAGTCTTTCACCAGCTAGAACCGAGCGCAGTATTGCAGTAGCCAGAGACACCTGACTTCTCAGCGTTACCGTCGTACATGAAGAAGGAAAGGCAATAATGGCATTTTCATGCTCTTATACCTTAGCAGAAAACCCTTTCTATCGTAATCGGTTACCTTCTGTGATCTTTTCCTGCCTTAACATCCCTTTTTCCTCCACCCATGAAGTACATGCCTTTCAGACAGATTTTCTTTATATGTAGTTTTCTCAAAATTTATTCTACTTAGGAGGAGGAAGTTTGAAAAACAAAGACTTTAAAACACTCCCTTCGTGCTTAAAATGCTTAGTGGGGTCCAACATAGAAACGAGAGGAGCTGCCTTTATGTCAGGGCATTGAGTGCACTCATATACCTTAACGGCTCTGACCAGTCCCCAGGGGGCTGCGCTCCAAGGAGGAGCAGCTCTCACTCAACCCAGCCCCGGGCACTTAGTCCCCACCTGGGCTGGTCTCCAGCCATGCCCGTGCCCATGCTCCTGCCCGACCTTGGGAAGAAACCTACCAGGTTACAATAGAGTCACTGCTTGAAAGCTGGAAGAACTGCTAGGCACGCTGCTGAAAATACGCTTGCACATCGGTATATTAAAATTTAAAAGTGAGACGTTCATAACATTTACATAAAGCCGCATTTAAGGGAAAATGCAACAACTTTTAATTTTAGTTCCCATTTAGGTCGAGCTTTAAAAATGCCTTTGTTTAGGTTCTTCCATACATATTTTGGAGATAAGTTGACTTAGACTACATTAGCGAACACTGAATTTCAATTGAATGTGCTGTGCAAGTGGAGTGTTTCCCATCGCTGTACCTGCTCTGACTATACATTCTTTGACATTCAGAAATTCAGTAAATCAGGGAAATCATGTTCATGGTATCTTCAGAAATAAATAAATTCACTAACTACTACTGCACCTGAGTAATTCTTAGGATGATAAAGATATCTTACAAAATAAACTAGACCGAAACTGAGAACCAAGGCGGGTCACGCAAATAATGCCTCAAAGTGCAACAAGTTCTGATTTGGGATACTATTTAACATATGACTTATTTTGGGGGTTTTGAGAGCTTTGAACATGCAGTTAGGCCTCAACTCTTCACCTAAGGTATAGATACTTATGAAAATGACCCTCTAAAAACATATGAAAAAGAAACTCACTGTAAAAATAAAAAAGCTTCTCTGTACTGGAAATGCAACATATTGCCAAATAAATGGAAAAGCATTGGAGATAGAGTGAGCACAACATGGATAAGGACAGTTCCATTATACGCAAAATATCAAACAATTCTGGGAACGCAGAAAATCCAACGTTCGCTGCAAAGGAAAAGAAGAAGCTTTTGCAAAATCTGCCATTATACTGTAAAATGCAGTGCAAAGCTCTCAGTAACGCTGTTTTGTACAATCTTGACGCGTTACCACATGCAAGTCCTTACCTGTGTTACGAGCTGTGTGTCCCACGTTAAGTCTGCACACCTGAGCACCAGTAACCATGCACTTCACAGGTCCCTGGAACACACTAGCTTTCTGTGTAACTACACAGAACTATTCTTACTGAATTTAAACCTGGACACTTCAGCCTTTCGTCTTACCTGAGTGCCCAAACAAGCAACCATCATGTGGGTGAGAAGTTTAGCTGCAAACATTGCACACCTGGTGCAGAAGAGGTGGGAGATAATAGCCAAAGTGAAACCTACACAGACAAAAAAAAACAAGAAAAAAAAAAGTAAAGCTTGGGCTAATAAACTATGCTAGATAAGAACAACAATGATGGATGTCTTGAAGGTGCAGATCACTAAAAACCAAAAAAAAACCAAAACCCCTAAACCTTGCAGAGAGAATATGTTCACTTTGGTTCGCACTGGGGTCATTCATGAATTTATTACTGAAGTACTAACATGTCTTTAACTTTTTCATAGGCTTAGGAGATAAAATATTTGCATAATGTAAACAAGTAATTTTTGCAAAGTTTTTTTTTTATTTATTTCTTCCTGATATGGATAATTTTCATAACAGTTAAACATAAAGCCAAGGTAACTCTTCAGTGTTCATATTATTGCACCCAAAACTGCTTTCAGAAACAAATAAATAAAAAATTTCCTCCAGCTGGGTAGCATTACTTTGGCAGATAGCTATAACCTTCCAAACGGCAGCGTCCCATTTCATCTGTGTTCAGCGTAGAAATCTATTATAGCAGTGGTCAGAAAAAATAACACCGCTTTTCCTTTCACTAATTCATTGTGAACATGAACAGAAGAGAAATGGGAAGGGCCCCTTACCTATCAGTAAGTAGTTCCGGGAAGAAGGACCCTGAGAAAGCTGAGCCACTACGGAAAATGCTGCTAAAAGTCACGTAGAGTTAGTTGTTTCTCTACTTCCACACCCCAGGAAGGGCAGGAATTTGGATACTTCAGGGATCTTTTATCCCTTCTTGAGACAGACTGGTTGCTCAACTACAAGTATTTGTAAGATAAAATAAATCATTGCAGAAAAAATTATTTCTAAACCTTTTGAAAATTAGTTAGTGATATTTATACAACTATTTAACTAAGAACACTTCGGAAATAATAATATTCTATTTCACTCTACTGTGCTTTTTTTTTTTTTTTAATTCTTCACACCTAGGTGGAGATGTTCGAGAAACAATTAATATCCTTATAGATCTTAAATTTACTTGTTAATCACTAGATGTAAATATATATAATCATGTAAGAAAACACCTTCAACCAGCCGAAGAAGCTGAAAGGCATTGCAGTTATATTCAAGGCAAACCCTTGAAAAGGCTAAACTGCTCTAATTGGTAACACACGTTCTTACGACACATGACTACGGTAAACAACTAGTGCTGAACAAGGGTATGTAAGTCTTTATTGCTTCCAGTTCAGTCAAATATTTCTCTTAGCTTCAGTTTCTACAGCATACTGGCTTACTTTGTAATGCGTTTTCCTTCAGTTCCTATAGTATTTTGCATTCTATGCCATATTTGTCTCATCAATTAACTTTTTTTTCCCCATAAACCAGTAATTGCATTTGTTTATTATAATTTGTCTTTTTATTTTACTTTCACTAGTACAACCTAAGTTAGAAGCTTAACTGTATTTTAAAATCTGCTTATTTTTATCTGCTAAAAAAAATTCTGCTCTTTTCTTTTTTTCTTCTCTTTCTTTATCTTCTTTTTTATGGCCGAGGTTTTAAAACAATTCAGGAGCCTAGTCTGTTAGGGGAGTTTGCTGAGGGCGGGGGCGGATAAATGGGGGATTTAGCTGCTTGCACTGTTTTTTTCACTCATACAGTGATGATCTGGCATAGAAGTCATGAGCCTTACAAGGAGCAGATCCAGAACGCCACTTAAATTGCTAAAAATCAGTCTTACTGGTCATCCGTTGTTATTAATGAGAAAACAGTCTTAAATCAACTGACCTGAAATGGAGATGAATCCAGAAGAGAAAAAAGCCTCATTATATGAAGACAAGTTGTCTGTTTGGGCATAAACAGCATAAATGGACATATGAGAACAAGAGCATTCCACGTAGTCTGAGGAGTCATCAACCACTTTGCAGAACCCGCTATCAGACAGCCAGCTGCAAAACAAAAGATTCACAAAGTTGGAAGTGGAGTTGTGCAATTTACATGGTAGGCAGGCTTGAAAACTGTTATTGTACCTCCGAAATAACAAGTTTTCTAAGCTACTGCATAGGTGTTTTGCGTAATCGTTCAGGTGCAGTTCCCAGACTAGCACATTTACATTAAATTAAAATATTGTTTATAGATTTTTTTTTACTTTTATGATTAAAAAAATTAAATATATGTAATTAAGATCTTTTTCCACTAGAGAATTTTTGTGGCCACGTTTTCAAAACTTCTGCAAGATTTACAGGTCTGTCTGACTTTTCACATAGTTTGTTACTTAACTTGCACAATACCTTACCCCATTATGGACAACACTTCATTTTATACTGCTACTTTTTGTTTTGAAACTAAAATTCATGTTTTGTTTTCATAGAATCATCAAATTGTAGCATGGTTTAGGTTGGAAAGGACCTTAAAGATCATCTAGTTCCAACCCCCCTGCCGGGGGCAGGGACACCTCCCACTTTTATTTCTGTATTGCTGAACTGATTTTGAACAAGTATACTACAGGTGACATCCTAAGCCATTTCTGGTGGAAATCGCATCTGCTCTGTGATATAGTGTCTAGATAAAAGGAGAGCATACAGGTAAATTCTGCTGCATATTCTTTCTGAAGAGAAATAGTTTATAACTGTGACAGACTGATATAATCAAGTCAGTCTAATGAAATTTCTCCAAGTTCATTTATACTGTGGGAATGGGAGAGACACATGCTAATCAAATAATGGGGCATTGAAGAACCCATAAAGAAAATTTATTCCATGTTTTGCAATGGTATGAGTAGCAAAAAGAATGGAAAATGATCAGCAGTTCACCGTTTCTTCTAAAAACCAGGACACACCAACTTAAGCTACTAGCAGTAATGTTAAAAAAACAAAAACAACAACAAAAACAACAGGAGATGGCTTTTCTGTCAAAAAATTAATAGCCACAATGTGATCATTGTCAAAAGACGTGCTAAAATTCTGGACGGTGCAAGGAGCGACGAGACAAGTGTGTGGTAGACAAATCATTTGGGGTAGGAAATAGACAAAATCAGATTCAGCTCATAGAGAGACTGGAGAGTACAGCATTAGGGGAACTACTATTGATGCTTGTCCTGATCTTACTCTTCCCTGCGCATTTACTTTTAGCCACTACTGGAGACAGGATACTGGTCTAGATAAATCCCTAGTGTGCCCCTTAACAGGTTTTGGGGTTTTTTTTTGTGTTCACTGACACAGTGTCTTTCACAGACCCAAAGAAAAGAGTGGATATTAGCAAACTGGGAACATTCTGAGCCAGTGACTTGAAGCAATACCAGAGATGCAGGTATAATTCTTTACTTCTGTAAGAACGGACTTCAGGTGTTGTCTGATAACAATGGTAAAGAGTACAAAGTCATTAATATTAACGCAGTGATGCAGTTCTGGGATTCATGGCCTATCAGCATTGCCTAACACACCGTTACAGAACCTAAACTGTATCTTGGTGAAAAAAGCCATGAGTACAAGTCGGAGAAATGTCTGAGCTAGAGTAACTACACATTTTATTATACGGAAAGTTTTATGTGCTGGTATGAAGGCCAGAAAAATTAAGGGAAAAATGACAGAGAGGAAACAGATCAATTTCATACTTGCAAATGATCTAATCAGAGTTATCACATCTTAGGCAAACACACAGGTTCACAGCAGAAACTAGAAAACTAAACAGATTAATAAAACAACCTTTCAGCAGCTTGATTCCAGAGAAGACATAAGGACTTCTGCGGAACAATCCGACTTCCTGTAGCATAAATCCGATAAATGACTTCATTGTTATCTTTCAAAGGCTGTGAACTCCGACCCTTTAAACTCATAGAAAAAACCTGAAACGACACGTACGATGTAACAAGAAGTTTAACGTTAAAATTCAACAGTCAGGGCTCATTTTAATGAAACACACACAAAAGAGTTCACATTATTTTAAATACATTTAATATGTTTTGAGCAATATCTAAATTAAACTAATTTCTTTAAAAAACAAACTGCATTATCTTCAAACCTTATTCTTCAGGGCAAGTTCTTTATCTCCAGTAAGGAACCACTGCTGACTGCTGTATTCTGTGAACTGTACAGATTCACAGTTCTCTTCTGGAGGAGGCGATAATGCAACAGAGACCTCTAGTAAATGTTCAGGTACTTGAATAGAATCCCCATCTTTTCCATCAAATCTGTGTCCATTGATTTGCTGAGGAAACCAGTTGTGAGCCATTATCGCAATGTACGGGCAGCTGTCAAGGATATTTTTACCTCTGTTGAAATGGAAAACCAATAGGGCTGGTAAGTGGAACTGAGCTTTTGCTGTTCTTCACAGAATGACTCTGAAATGTATTGGTAATTAATACTTTATCAGTCCATTGGTTTTAGGTTTTATGACATTTAATAGACAGA
Source organism: Anarhynchus alexandrinus (assembly GCA_008711295.1). Classification (NCBI taxonomy): domain Eukaryota; kingdom Metazoa; phylum Chordata; class Aves; order Charadriiformes; family Charadriidae; genus Anarhynchus; species Anarhynchus alexandrinus. The sequence goes on along the minus strand of VUYV01000332.1, from coordinate 76,540 downwards.
GAGCTTCGGTTTCTGTGAAAAAAAGAGGGTCTGAATTATTATGTCCTTCAGCTTTGCCATTTCCCCTCTGGGTTTTGCTCACTATGATCTGGAACCAAAACTCCTCCATGGTAAACTCGGTTATCATAATACTCATCTTTATAACTTGACGTAGAGATGAGTCTACAAGAAGGAGAGGCATTAAAATGGACAATCTTTACTTTGTATTCCCAACAGATGATGCAAAAAAACTTGGAATAAAAAATTTGAACTTTCAAGTTCTGGACACTGTTCAGGGTACTCCTGATATTTATGCCATTTGCTGTCTTTTGGCTGAGATGGGCTTCATACATACCCCCTACAACTTAGGAAATGGCAAGAAAAGCTACATCTTCAAAAGAAGTTGAGATCAGAATCTAAACCATGCTGATTTTCTGAGAGAAAAGCAGGTTTGTTTGTTTTTTGTTTTCTAAATTCAACTACCATTTGTTTAATAGATTCATAGTGGGAGAAACCCACTGTTTAAAACCATCCGTCTCATAAAAGAGTGTCAACTATTTCTGCAGTCACCCATTTCCCCTGCCCAATAGCCTGACCACAGGGTATTACGCATCTGCAGACAAAACTAGCAATTTGAAACTACATGTAAAAACTATGAGTTGCTTTTAAAATTTTTCAAATAATGTTCGAGTGAGGAAAATCAAGGACACAGAAATTACAAAATACCATTAGAAATTTTGTCGTCTAAGCCTTAGAACATAGCTCTGCATCATACAATTACATGTTATTTTCTTAGTAGGGTTTAATGAATCCTTTTCCAGGCAGTATTTAAGCTAAAGGTGAATTAATACGTCCCAGATCTCCTGACTCCTATTCCCACAGCCACCCCGTGTCAGTGTACCAGTTATTTGTGCCACCAGCTTATAGTGCCAATATAAGATTGTGACAGAGTGGAACAAGTTTTCATATAGGTAACATACTAGATGATAGATAAGTCCCTTTTCTAAAAATGTCATTTGAACTTTGACTATATTGGTAAGTTGTCACATACACCCAAAATGCATTATAAATTCAAGTTTACTAACCTTTCCCCTGGCGATCCACACATTACCCCAGTCAACAGGGAAAAAGCAAACTTCTCAGTCACCTCCGCAAGCAGGCTATACCCTCGTGTGTCCTCACGTTTCGGGCTAGCCAGAGCACAGAGTATCTCATAGAAAAGACTTCTACTTTTATCAGTGAGTAACTGTTTTACACCTACATCTGTGACCTAATGAGAGGAGAAGAAAACAAACACAATGTTATGCACAAAAGTCTGCTTATAACATCTCCTCATGTTGAAAGGTGTAGTGAGACCTTCATTTTTATCCCAATGTTCATTCTGAAGGTTCAGAATATTTTTTCCATCTTCCGATCACTGCTGCCAACGCATATGACGCAGTTTATGTCAAAGCTACATAAAGATATGTTTACTAATGGGGATTTGATTATTAAATAAACCATGTGGCATTTTTCATTCTTTCACAAATCAAAGATTGTTGAATCCTGAGAATTTTTGACATTATTTTCTCTGTTTTCTGTGTCAAAATGGCAACAACCACAAATGAACTGTTGTTCATGAATATTGCTATGCTGTTTTTTTGTCTAGGTATTTAAACATTTCCCACCTCCTGCGTGTTGTTCCACAAGCCCAGAAGAGCCAGGAAGCCATAAAACTAGTCCCAGAGTTTCCACAGAACTTAGTGCGACGCTGAAGTGCTCAGCTACCCTGCCAACCCGATTCCCAAAGCTACTGCAGGGAAAAAAAAAAGCCAAACTGCATGCCTGGTTAAGAGCGGAGCAGACTCCAGGTGGCCCTGGAAGGGTTTGCTGGTGTGCTGACTGCAGCCAGCTGTGAAGATACGAGCAAACCTCAGCCCTCACTGTCTTGTGCCAGGGCTAAAACCAACAAAGATGCGGCCTGAGAATCAAGAAACCATAATAAGCTCTATGAAAGTACGGCATCAAAGGGAAAGTTTTGCACAGCAGAAAATCTTGAGCTATAGGTACATGTGCAAAAATAATACTGGTTGCTCTTTTTAACCTATTTGATTTTTTTTTTATTTCCTGCCACCATCCTAACTAGTGGCTGACAAACTTCCTCCTTGACTGTGGGACTTTACAATTTCTATTTTTACCTTTGCAGTCTGTGACTCTGCGTCACTGCTGTGGATGCTAACCCTGATCTTATCACAGGCCCACGCGTTATCATACTCTTATTAAAGTCATTGGTCATTTTGGAGGTGCTCAAGGCCAGGCTGGATGGGGCTTTGAGTGACCTGGTCTAGTGGGAGGTGTCCCTGCCCAGGTGTCCTGGTTTGAGGTAAAACAGAATCAATTTTGTTCAGTAACTTCGCTTCTTAGCTGGGCCTCTTCTAACTACTGAAATTAACAGCATATTGTGCAGACAAATGCTCATTTTCTCAGAGTGATAAGACCAATGTTTGTAGCTGCTGCCCAGGCATGGTATGCAGAGAGGCTCCTGCTTATACTTGTTGCTATAACACCCAAGGCCAACCAACTTTGTTGTTTGCCCCGTTGGAAGGGCGGAAGCGAAAAACATAGTGGGGTCCCACCTGCAGGGAGGAGCGGACAGGACAGGTGACCCAAAACTGACCAACAGGGTATTCCATCCCATCTGCATCATGCTCAGTATAAAAGCTGAGGGGTCAAAGGGTCAGCCCCTCTTGTCTCTTGTCCCATCTGGGGTCCCCTAGGTCCCCAGTAGCCGATTTGGCCTAAACCACGACACCAGGGCAGGGGGGTTGGAACTATGTGAGTTGACAAGGTCCCTTCCAACCCAAACCAATCTATGACTGTATGGTTCACAAAGAGCAGGAGAGGTTTACCTTATCTATTATATGCATCACAGCAGTAAGCTGCTCTTCTGTAGTTTCTGTAGCCACTTTGACATTCAGATTCTGGAGGACTCTGTGTAAAATGGTGTCATCAAGAGGCTGATGCAGTTGATCAATCAGCCCCCAAACGGGCAAGGAGTCCAAATCTGAGACAATGGTGACGTTAGCAGTACCATACACGTCATCTACTCTGGCACCGCCTGTGGGATTAGAAAGTACAACCTGGAAGCGCTTAGGAAATGGGTTTAAAGATCCTGTCTTTGGAGTCAGGGTTACATCCAGAAACGTATTTCTCTGTCCAGGTTCAAAAGTCAATAAACCTTCAGATCGGGCAAAATCTTGTCCTGCCACAGCTGGAGATATGAAGATCCGACCAATAGGTTCAGGTTTTTGTAGCTCCTTAAAAGAAACCAAAAGAGTTTTTGGTAACACTATTATAGATACAATTGTTCAAAACCCGCTGCTGTAGAACACACATATTTTAAATGGGTAAAATTAAATGTGCAAAACCAAAGTCCCCTTTCAAAATGCAGTTAAGAATGATATAACAATTACATTAAATTAAATATCTCCCTGAAATACCAATCTGTCACTTGTGGTTAGTGACAACCTAGGGGAAGAATTATATATATTGTCAATAGTAAACAGGATACCTCTCCTTCTTAAAAAAAAAAAAAAAATCACAAAGCTTTTCTGGGTGAATAGATATTTCAGAAGTGTTAGCACATCCGTAGGGTGAATTCCGCAGGGGCTGATGTAAGTTTATATCTGCAGCACGACGTCCCTCAATTCAGGGTACAGACAGGAATTACAGAGACATAAAAACTAAACAAAAGCCAAGCAAAGGTTTTAGAAATCTGTGCCCAAACTAATATCAATTCATGATATTTTCAGTCCCAGTATAAATACTTAAAAGAAGAACAATCCATTTAGGTCCAAAGGCGAAGCAAACACTACTGAATACACATGCATGGCAGACAGATGAACTTATCTAGGAATGCTATATGGCCTCATTTCCCTGTGAAGTAGCACTATTTTTACCTTCCATGAGGTTTGCAGATACTGTTTCGTTCTTCACATTCTTGCTCTTTTTGTCAGTTGCCATAACCTTGATATTATATCTGGCAATATAATAAACTTCCCTAAGTGGAAACCTCCTTCTTAGGCTACTATTCAAATGTATTTCAAATGTATGATTTTTCAATAGTATCTGTTCATTTAATAAGTACAGATTGTATACTGACTGTTAAGTAACCTTGAAAAGGTCTCCTACTGCAAAAAAAAAAAGGATTTTTATTTGCAAAATGCTAGACCCCCTTTCAAAATATTTAGCTTTAACTAGTAAACTTTACTTATGGAATAAATCAGACATTTTTTGAGTTTTCAGGAGAACGTTGTAAATCAAAGTAGTGTGTATCTGTTCAGAATTGCTCTAGAACATGACCACATAATCTGTGCAAATTCCAGTGAGAAGTTTCGGGTTTTTTTTCATCCCTTCCAATTGAGAATTAGGAAACAGGGAAATAAGTGGTAATAAAAGCACGAGAACAATATTCAAAAAAGCTCTGCAGGACTGAGGTAAACATCTGATTGCAGTCAGTGCCTCATGCGTACTGTCTGCTGTGACCTCTTATTTTACACGTACCAGAAGTGCCAATATGGTACTTGGCCGTGCACGCTCAAAACCTAAAAATATCCAAAGAAGGGTTGTTATATAAAAAATACAAACAGATAAGGAATTGCCCCCTATATTTTAGCCTAAATATACACTGGACAGTAGCAATTTCTTCTCTATTTAACAGCTAAATTATAATTAACTCTTGACTGGAAAGGATGTGAAAATGTGTTACCGCACAATCTAACTGAAACAGTGGCCAGCTACTGTATAATAAATGCACGGAAACACCATGGAATCCTATGCAGTTAAAATAGATATGCATGCAACGTCACAATAGAATGCAAACCCTTTTATTATAAAGGGTGATGGAAGTACGCTGCTCAGACAATGCTTTGTTATAATAACCCTCCCCTGAAATAATGCTTTTGGGTATAACATGCCACGTATTCAAAGTCGATCAGGCCAAGCACCATTCCGATGCGATGGCAAACTCAGAGGAATCCCCCTCGCAGCCTGTGCCATGATGCTGGAGTCACAACTATAAAGAAGTGGAAGGAATCATGTTTTCGCTTCTGCTAAAGGAGAATCTTCATCATCGGTCAATAATAATGAGGTACTCATTTAGAGATAAAAGGGTCAACAGTCAGAAGAGTTTGGTGTTACAGCTGTAAACATCACAAAAATGAATGGGGATGGTAAGACTGACTTAAGCACACGAGATTTTCAATCAGAAGAACAATTTTTGAGTTCAGTACCTCAAGAACATGGAGTAAAATCTGATGAAAGTACTCTTTCTCTTTTCCTAAGTGTGCTTTGTGTATTAATGAATCTGTGACCCAAACCAGCAAGTGTGTTGGTATATGAATCTTGATAGTCACACCCATCGTCATAAAAACTTAATTTCAGAGCAAGAAGCCTCAAAAATTGGAGTCTTATAAGAACCGTAGGACAAAGAAAGAAATGTATTTAATGCTTGACAGACTGTAGACTTCGAGGCCACTGGAAGGTACTACGAACAAAATCACTGGCAATGAAATGAAAACAAGGTCTTTTTACTAATGGAAAAGCAAAGAAAGAGCATTTGGGCCCAGCAAACATTTGACTGTTTCCTGAAAAAATGCTAATTAAGGTCACATTTACTTTAGAGAATGAACAATGAGTTAATAATAAAAATAAGTTAAATAATAAAAGTAATAATAGAAGTCTTACCTGCATGCTGTAGGTCACCATTGTGGTTACTGATGTACTAGAGTCTCTAAGCAATTGCAGACTGATTAAAGTTGTCTTCTTATGAGCCACAGCAAAACGAGATCCCACAGCAAAATATACTAAACCACGAGGAGCATCGCTTTCAAGGACTGTTATAAAAGCAAATCTGGCACTGCTGTTCAATGCAGCTCCTGTGCTGACAGCATACAGCTCAACAAAGAAATACGTTTCAAATTCAGGTACCTGTAAAAGAGGGATGATTTTCATATCATTATAAAACCTGCTAATTACTTTCAGCTTTAAAAAAAATGTATACATTCCTTTGTATGTGCAATGGATTACTTGTACTAACACTTATCACGAGCATACTTGTTGAAATGTGCAGTAAGCACAATGAAGTATATCCTAAAATAATAATGTTGCAGCAGGCACCACTCTGTTGTGTGCAATAACGACATCTCAGGTTTTCACATGGAACTTTATGGCAATAACAGAGCTATTTGTATACTACATGTATTGTGGCCGTCAATTTGCAGTAAGACATGATGGTAAACTCTTAAAGAGCTCCATTTTCCAGATTATGGAGTTACACAGTTGTACATTTTGTGAGGAATTTGCTCTTTCACTTTATTTTTGCTTTACAAAAAGGCATTTACGCACCTACTTACCCGTGGAACAAAATGCACAGAAGTCTGAGTGTGCAGTTTTGGGTCTGCAATTAATATCGACTGTATTCAAGTAGTGAACTCTGGCAATGTTTTGAAAAATATTTTACGTACAGCCTTAGTGTTTATACACTAACATGTTTATACATACTTTTATGAGCAAATCTCACTAGATTTGAATGCTTAACTGAATTTATCTGAAATCCCAAAGCCTGGACATATTATTCTCTGGTAGACTTTTGTGAGGTTTATGATATACAGAAATCTTGTGTCAGTCTGGAAATATATCATATTGGATTTTAGTGTTTACATGTCAAAGAATTAATTTAGTCAATTCTATAAATGTAATGCCTGTTTATTGACAATAAGGTAGCAATATTAAATTTCAACGTGACACATTGCCCTATCTTTGATTTTGTACCTATAATACGGACATAACATGTTTAGAAATAGATGACTGATTACTGAGATTCCAGAAATAATGGGAAATGTGTCTTATGAACCTATTACATGCACTCATGAAGCAGCAAACAAGCAAAAAAAGTAATTCTTTACAAGACAATAGCATTACAAAAAAAAAGTATGATCATTGAAGACAGTTTTTTTACTAGTAAACATAGCTTTTTATTTCAGCTCTGGATTTTTGGAAATCCTACTTTAATTCTAGGAAAACAGGATTCAGCTTTGTCAGTACATGAAGTCAGTACAACTGACTAAGTAAAAACTTTCAAAAGCTAGAATATGTCATACCATACGCCATAAAAAAATGTAAAATATTTATTGAATGTATTTATTACTTCATCATTTCATAATGTACTTGTTACTAATTTATAAACTATCTTAAGGAAGAAGAATTAGGAAACATTTGTGGGGTTAAATAGCACATATTTTTAATCGAGTTGTTAAGTCACTCTTTAAATGGAGTGATCTTGACTAATTGATGACAGGCGCAAACCTACGGGAACGCGATAGGGAACTTCAGCCTTCCGTTAGCACCGGTTAGCGTGGCACACGCTTGTGCTTCGTGAGCTACAGCTGCACGTCTCTGCGGCTGCTGTTATTAAATAATGATATCGCTCCTTTGGACTAAGCAGGTTCAAAATCCCCGTTTACTCAGCAAGGCAGCCTGTGCCCCACTCATGCATATGTTTTATTCATCGGCTCTGTAATTTAAAAGTAACGTCTGAAGATGACGAAGGAAAATGGCCCTCTTACTGCATTAAGAGAATGCGCTCTGTTCCCTAGTGGGAAATCACTATTTCCCACAACCTACATCTTGCATTATTTTCTAGAATGTAGTCAGAAAAAACGTGGAAAACTTCTCATCTTGTCCTTTTCCGTTTCCCAGAGCTCAGCTTTGCCGCTAGCCCGGCTGCTAGGATAATTTCTTGGAAAATTTCAAACTCTCCACTCTGAAAGAACAACAAACGTTAATCCTTCCTTTCTTAAGGCACTGCTCTAACCACCAGGTGTTCACACAAAAATATTTTTTTCCTTCCATTTTGGATGAAAATGACTGAGTGCTGTGCTTTGTGTCAATTCAATGATGTCTGCATTTTTGAGTGCCAGCTGGGCCTCTCAAGGCACTTAGGCTTAGGCATACCCAACCGACAAATGCCAAACGGCTTCGGTGGATGATGGCTGCTAAATTGAACCCCACTGCTCACAAGCTGGGTGTGCACAGCGACAGATTTTTAGGCACTCAAGAGATTCTTCTGCAGCTTTATGACTGAGTAGAGTTTTCACAGATCATTGTGGTGGATTTAGGCATGTAAAATTATGCACATGTTGCAATGAAAGTTTTTTTTTTTGTTGTTGAATGAGGTGTTATTACTTACAGGATATATTTTCCATAAACCACCCTAAGAAGTGCTTTGATAGATGAAAAATTTATGGCATGAAGGATAAGAGTCCAATATATGAATATGCATCTCACTGAAATAACTCCATTCTTTTTTTTTTCCTTATTGTTCTATAAAAATCTGAGATCTTCAATTTACTCTTCAAATTAAATATTCATCTCATTCCCAAATTTTTACCAGTCACAATGGGGGTACTACAAGCCTGTAAATAAGTGCTTGCAGGGGAACTGAGCAGATGTCAAGTTACCATCTTCAAACTGTGCCCTACGCATCAGTTCCTCTGGATCAGAGGGATTTTTTCTTCTTGATAAATTGCAATTCAGCACCACAGTTCTGTACACAAATAAGCAATAATTACTTACATTATCGGGTTTTATTTCAATGGAGATGTTGCACGTTGTTTGACCTGCCATGCAGGTAGTGGCTCCCAGCACCGATACGAGTTCGTTCTCCAAGTTCATGCCATCCTTCAGAAGGACAACAGCTGTTTTATTAAAGGTCACACGCCAAAAGATCTTCACATCTTCAAAAGCCCTATAAGCAAACCAAAATAGTACACATGCAGTGAGGGAGAGCACTCTTGCTCAAGGAAACATAAACCACAGAGGTAATATCCATTTTACGTTATTATTCAAAACTTATCACTAGGGAATAAACTGCTTTAAGATTAAAAAATCTCTATTTTTATTTAAATTCCTTCCTCTAAAATCTGTTTAGATTACCAAAAAGTAACACAGGAAGAAATTACAGCAATTATGGGCAGCCCCATTATTCTTAATTTTTGTTTCAGACAACGTGAGATCAGCTGAATAAGAGCCACTGGTGGCTGGGAAGACAGGGATGTGCCCCAGTACTTTCCTGAATACTATAGTAACCATTTGCCTGCAAAGCCAGGCAGAATTTGTCTTTCCGCTGAGTTTAAGGAACTTAGACTACTTGAGCATATTTGTTTAAAGCACACATAAATATGCAACATATATACGTGCTAATTAGAAGAAGAAGCATAGTATCTGTGTGAGCAAAGACATTAGCATAGCTCTGACACTTAGGTATCTTCTTAATTGCTCATTTTAGTATTCATACCTACATTATACTACACAGGGAGATGAGAATTTGAATTACATCTTTAGTAGTGCAAATACTTTACCTTAAGCAAAACTTTCACACTTGCTGCCTTACAGCGTAAGTCGGAAAATACTTGGGTTTTTTCCATTTCTGCTTTATAACAGTACAGTGACACACCTAATCACATTCACAACTTAAAAGCCCATTTGCCAAATTCTGGGAAGTTATTAAAGGAGCTGAAAGGCAAAGATTTATTATAAAGCTCTATGATAACCTCTTCCACTAACAGTAGCTTCTGTGATTCAACGTATTCACCATCATATTACAGCGTGTGGGAAGAGCACTTGAATCATCTGTTGCCAGCACCTGTTTGGTTGCCTTGCGACAATCAGCAGCACCTCTCTGTTTTCTGAGTCTTCATCAAGTACAAGACCGCTTTGTACTTCTGGAACGAATCCCAAAATACCGTTCTGGAGATCACTTCCTATGTAGGAAACAGTCCAGGAAGGTAATTACCAAGAAAGCTAAGCTTAGACTAAATTATAATTTTAATGTGGATAACTGCTAAAAAAAAAATAAAAACCAGGTATCGACAGCATGCTGCAAAGTTCCACTTGGGGATGCCATGAGAAAATTTCATAGAATCATAGAATGGTTAGACTTGGAAGGGACCCTGAAAATCATCTATTTCCAATGCCCCTGCCATGGGCAGGGACACGATTTGTTTCAATATTTTTCTTCTTAATTTATACTCCATATTTATCTAGAACTTCAAATATTGGCATGTCTAAATTTTATTTTAACCAGTAGAATAAGTCTTTTTGAAAGTAGATTCCTTATGAGAGTCCTGACACTATCTATGCACATAAGCTTGCATTTCCAGCTGCATTCAGCAAACGGATTGAATTCCACATCCCCTGATTCCAAGAGACTGTGTTCCATGAGTCCAGAACAGTGTCAAAAACCTTGCTTATAATGCTCTTAGGGGATATCACTTCAGCTGTATTATTTTATGTTTACCGTAACCCTTAAAACATATTCTTTCTAAACAGAAATGGGCATCAGTGTGCCCCAGATGGACTTGGTGGGTTACGGGATAAAGATGGGCTTCCAAGGACAGCTTTCCTATTCATCCCACCCATAATGTTGTTGAACCCATTCATTTTCCCAAATTGTTCCATCAGCTTCTCTCCCACATCTTTAATTCAGTGCGTGGAACTCGGAAGCTGCAAAATACTGTGTTGTTCTCATGGGAATGTGAATAACTTCAGCAAAACAGCAGTGGAAGAAAAAAACAAATGGGTTCATGAGGGGAAACTAATGTCATCACAGTGTCCCATTAAATCTTGCTTCTGAAGGATTTCACCTTCACAGGCAGTGATGGCTTTACTCTGCAGTTGGGAAGGCAATCTAGTTCCGACACAGTGCATATTAAACGTCAATTATATATACTGAAGATTAACAGATACTGTGTGTTTGCGCATGTGCATGCAATATATTTAACCTGTGGTATCTTTCTATCTATACAGTTAAGTGCAGATACACATTTTGACCCTTCTCCTTAACATAAGTTGTTTCCTGATCTTTATGCTCATGGGACTTGGTGTAACTCTAGAACACGTTAATGCACTTCTGTGGGATTCAATACAAGCTCAAATTCCAACCTGTGCCTATGCACGTATTTCTTTGATTAATTTGCACATACAGGCAACTGGTTACTTGCACGGTGAATTCTAGGGATGGTGCACATGAGGAGAACATGTTTTATAAGGTCTGTTCTTGCACTCAGAATTTTGGTTGCTGCATACACTCCCCCAATGGCACAGTTTAATGCTGGTTTGCAATATCTACCTTGTACTGTTAAGACTATCTAAATACACAAAACTTCCAGTAAATGTTGGACCTTACACAAAATTTTCTTGTTCAGCCTAAACTGTTCCAATTCCCTACTTGTTTCTAAAACTTAATCTATATTGCAGTTAAACTTGGCTTATATTCAATTGGTAAGTCGGATTGATAGGTATCTAAAAGCTAAGGGAAATTCGAGCTCTGACATCACATAGTGTGCAGTGATGGGAAGAAAAATTCTTCCCTGATGTCTGTGTAAGCCCACTCCTCTCCTCCCTCCCCAGAAGCAGAGGATCACTAAACTACAGATATGAATTGCATAGTATCAAACAACTAAAACAGAAACTGGTTTTTATACTTTGTAAAAACCCTATACAAAGCAAAAGCGACAAAATGGCAAAGAAAAACAAAAAAAGCCTGCAACGCTACTACACGTGAAAGAAAAACACTCCAGCTCAGCCTTTCCCTTAATGAAGTAAAACAGGACAAGAACAGAGATAAGCAGCATCTCGAAATACTTTCTGAGCGATGTTGCTAAGGGATGCATGGTGGGCTTGATGCACTAGATGCTTCCTCAGATCTGGAAAAATCAAGATTCGGGAATACAATACCCTGCTCGTTATCAAAAAGAATTCCAATCTTTATATGAAAATTGCTATGAGTTACTGTCGCATACAGTTATTTACTGTTATTTAATTCAGATGTATTTACTAATTTTCTAGGGGGGAAAATATTACCTGCAATAATTACTGTTGCAAAAGCAGCAAATCCATATTCATCCTTTCCTTCCACAATCTGAGCTCCAAATTCAGGATCTGAGAGGAAAACATAAAACAATTCCTGTCCTTCAGGCTCATCATCATCAAAAATTTTTATGGACACCTTGTTTTCTCTTTCTCCATCCAGCAAAGTCACAGAGACTGACTGTTCCTCAAAATCTTCTCCTTCCGTCGCCCACGTGAAGTTTGATTTTCCATAAACATTTCCAAAAGGATATGAATCTACTCCACTCTGTGCACTTATTCCCCCAAAGGTTTTAACGGTTACTGCAATATCACCAGTAAAACCCCTGGTCCTTCTGATATGAAGTATCACTGTGTTGGGGGTACTGTTGTTGGCATCTTCTTCAACATAAATAAACTCTGGCCCCAAACTCAGTATTCCATGAAGAATATCATTAGCCAGGATATTAACTGTTGCAACACTGAACGCTGGATTCAAACGTGGACTCCAGTCAGGACTCACAGGTTGAACATCCAAAATTTCCACAGCGGTTAAATTTATGAAAAAAAATTCCTCCATTTCAGACACGGTGTCATCAATTATTGATATTTCTATCACAGCATTTGTCTGAAAACGTAAAAACATAACCTCTCCATTGTAGATGGGTATGAAGTCCTCTAGTGGTTTGGCACTTCCTGGAATGGTCTGATATGTCAATTTAGTGAGATTACTTCGAAAACCAAACAGTCTTTGGACATGTAGTGTGACTGTCCGAACACCTTCTTCAACTGAAACAGATCTTGAGTTAAGAGCAAATTGGAAGATCCCCATTGGCTCTATTTCAGCAATTGTAAACCCTGGCCTGAAACAGAAAAGACATCACAGCTGAGTCAGGAAGTATGAAATACGAAAAGTGAAACACTCAAGCAGAATAATTTCCAGCGAACAGTCAATGATGGCTGTAAGAAAGCAGAGGAAAAAAAATGCATAAAGTAGACAGAAGAAATAGCAATCACACGAGGCAAGATGTAAAGAGCTTCCCTGAGAAATGTTTTTGGAATGATTGGGTTGAACAGCCCTCCACAGGCTTAATGCATCCTGAGTCAGCACAGGATACAGGGCAAAGGATAAATAAAATAAGGTCTTCCTGAGAAAACAGAGACACAAAGGGAAGTCTGATGTCTTCCTACTGTGCAGGGAGATATATGACAACACAGTCATTCTGAGTAAAACCAGTTTTAACTGTCGAACAAACTTCCCATACCAAGGCAAAACAGTGGGGCAGACGGGTGCCAGCAGACCTACGGCTTTAGCCAGGAAGCTAGAGAAGGAAAGGAAACTATTTTAAAACTCACACTGGGGCTTTAAAACACTAACTGTCCCCTCACAACATTACTCATAGCCATTTCTTCCAGATCTGAGCCCTATTACCAATATCAATTTAAGTTCTACTATGTTCATATTAAATATATCCCCTTCTTATTATAAAATAAGCACAGGGACTAAGACTCTTCACCAAAGCTTGGGTCTTACACTTGTATCTAGCACTGGCCCATTATTCAGTGCTAGAATATGGCACTACAACTAGCAGTGATTTAGGCTAACAAGCTAGACCCTTTCCGTGTCTTCGGGAGTCAAAACCCCTTTCAAAGTAATTTTCAGCTTCACCCCCTGTGGGACGCAGTCTTAAGTTTTCTAGGAAAGGTCATCCTCGTACACTCAAGGTATTTGACTCACACAGTAAATAGGTGCTCTGAGGACACCAGTCCACAGGACAGACAAGCCTAGGAGAAGGGGTAAACCCCAGGAGCTGAGCTGAGCCATCCAATTCATTCCTTACTTCCTTCAGGTTTGCCACAAGTAACTGTAATACGGAGAAGCCAAACCCTTTCTCTGTACGCAGTGCTACTCTATGTCCTTTCTTTTCACAGCACTTTTAGCTATCAGTGAGTAAGAAAGAATGTGAAGCAAATAGTTTGAAGAATAGATAAAAACTTAGCTGAGATGGAAAACTACATTGCAGATAATGGTTTTGTTTTTAAGAATAAAAGGGTTTTTTAATAGAAATTAGGTATTTTTGGAACTTTTCTTTATTAATTTTAAATAATGTTTGTTATCTAAGATCTCCTAAATACAGATTTTAAGGGACACTAATGAAAACTGCTAGAGCTGCTTTCATTCTTCAGCTTCCTGGATAAAACTGTTGGTCTTGGTTCTACATTTCCTTAACTGTCCCCATCATTCTAGACACATTCCAGGCACCTGGGATCCCGGTGATATGAAATAGACTGGAACTGGAGAAAAGCCTCAGTTCTGATCAGGTCAGATCTGCAGTACTGAGACGTGTTTCCACCTGAGACAAGACACACAAATTTATCTATGGCAGCACTACAACTTGCTGTCTACCCCTAATTCAATAGGGGTTTGTATAAGGCGTATGCCTGTATACAGGTCCTAATTCTTATGGCATCTGTGTGACTCACAAGTATAAGACAGAACAAGAGGGAATGGCTTCAAGCTCCAATAGGGTAGATTTAGACTGAACATTAGGAAAGAATTTTTCCCAGAAAGAGTGGTCGGGCATCAGAATAGGCTGCCCAGGGAGGGGGTTGAGGCACCATCCCTGGATGTCTTGAAGAGCCGTTTAGATGTGGTGTTGGGGGATATGGTGTAGGGGAGAACTTTGTAGAGTAGGGTAGATGGTTGTACTCCCAAGGGTCTCTTCCAACCTAGACAATTCCATGATTCTATGATTCTATGATTCTAAGAAGTGTCCTTACCTCAGTCGAGCCCCACCAGACACGTTGCTGTGCACTGCTGTTAAAGTGATGGCAAACGACTCGTGTTTATTTAGGCTTGGAGTAGCCTGAAATGAAATTACTTTACTTCGCTCATCAGAGGAAAATACAACAGTACCTGAAGGAAAAGAGTGAGAGAGAGCACAAGTCAAGATAATGAAGTAGGAATCCTCTTTTACCTGGAAACATGCTGAGATAGGGTCTTTAATCACAACTCCGCTCCATTTAGGAAGAAGAAATCTGTACAATAAGGGTCTCTCCTATACAAAGCTGTCCTTCAGGGGCATAGCACTGTGCCTGCCTCCCAGACATGTATTTATGAAGCTTAGTTCTTTTTTTTTTTGTCATAAAATAAACAGATAAAAATTAGACGATACAATTTCATTCTAATGACTCTTCATTGACAGAGGAAGCACGCAGAGGTACATTTAACTTCAAGGTGGTATCATCACTTATGCAACTTTCACAGCAGTTTCCCCAGACAAGGGCTTACCAAACGGAGGAGTAACGTTGCCTGGCTGAGCAGAGCCAGCGAGGAGGTCTGGTGGGTATCCTGAGATCCAGCGAACTGTCACAGAGCCATAAACTCCTTTTCTGGTTACGACAGCCTGGCCTGTCCCTGATACGATGTCTGTAAGTCGTAAAACCACAGATTCAAAGCCAACCTGTGGAAACGTAGTAGATTTTGTTATAGAAAATTGAATTAAAATGGGCAATAACATATGTGAAAGCATACTATTTTTTTTTTACATGGTCATTTTACAATAATTATGAGTGCGTATAGATGTATGGATGTGTGTATATATATGAGTATGTGTATATATATACACACACTTCCTTCGCCATTCTTCAACTTCCTTCTCAATCTTAGATTTCTGAGAATTAGATCTCAGGGAAAAGGAACCAGTATGACTGACATTTCAGCACTGAAAACACTGAATATAGCATTCTGCGTCTGTTGTTTAAAAGAAAAACAAACCAACCTGCTTTTAATGCTCGCAGGCGATAGCTGTAGTACTACATACGTACACATAGGTCTAAAATAAATTATTAATTGTGACTCCAGTGAAAAATAAGTTGCTGCCACATGACATTCTTCACAAAATTATTCTTGCTAGTATGATCTACTTTTCTTTTTTTTTTTGACCAACAAATTGGACAGAGAGGATAACTGGCACATTCTAAAAGTAAATGGATAGATGGTAGTAAACAATGTTTACAGAAAGGCGATTTGAATTAAGTTCAGTTAAAAATTAAAAGACAGAACCGTGCTTCAGGACAATTAAAATAATTTAATAAAAACTTCAATAAAATTTAAGAGATAAATACTCAGCGTGCTATTATCTTTGCCTGACACACCAGGGAACTGTAGCACATGTACCATGTCAGAATAGGCAAATTCTCCTTTCTCACTCTCACACAAAGCAGACAAATGAAAAATTTCCCACTCAGTGGTCAGCCAAATACACTGTCAACTGCGTTAAAACCCAGCATGACCTCCACCTCTTTTTGCACATAACACTGCGTACATGCTGTCACCGACTTTGGGGCAGCTGTACTTAAAGGAATAACATTGTCCAGAATTCGTTGTTTTCCTTTAAGTCTCAGAACTTCCACTTCATGTAAACAAAAGTAAAAATTAACCATAATATTCTTTACATTCTATAGGTGAAGAAGCACTTTCAAACTGTATTAACACATTTCTGTAAGAACTTGTATCAGACAAAAGATAATGTACAGTGCAACTAAAAACTGGAAAAGTCTTGCCAGGCATTAAATTGGTTGCAATGATGAAAACGTCAGGGAACCAACTGAATTCTTATTGCAGATATCTTTTGTAACGAAGCGCACCTTCCTGCTGTGGTAGAACCGTCACACCGCGGGCAGTCTACTGACCTGTGAATTGGCAGCTTCCTCAGGAATAAGCAGAACAGCTGACTTTGCTTTTCCTAATATTTTAGGCACATCCTTGGCACTTCCCCTAACCAGGCTGACATTAATCAGTTCCAGAGTAAAATTCAAGCCCAGTAAAATAAATGCCTTCGAGAGAGAGAATTTAATTAAAAAGGGAGAAATTTAATTTCACTAAAAACATGATATCCACCAGTTCACAGAATGAAGTAGCAGAACAATCGGAAGATTTTTTTCTACTTGCATACAAAAAGCAGTGTTTTAGCAGTGTTTTCAAGTCAAGTGTTTTGTCGATTACGTTTCTCAAAAGTAATACAGCTAAAACATCAATATTGTGAATGTGATTTACCCGCAGCTTGTTGGAATGTGAGTCTGTAGATCAGCTATTGCCATTTTAATAAATTCTATCATCTAACACAGTGGGCCTCAGCTTGGTATTAATCCTTAGGATTAAAAAGATGTAAGATGGATGTAAAAGGATGTAAGTGTGAAGTGTAAGACTGAAATAATAATAACAAAAAACCACGGAACACAGAGAACTGAAGGTAAATTTATCTGCTGCTTCATGAGTCAGCACTGACAGATTACTATTTACAAACCAAAAGGGAAACTTGGGAAAATATTTGCATACATATAATAATAAAATATGGAACTGATGGTAACACAAACCAATGATGGAAGGAAAAACTGAGTATTTGAACACATGCATAACAGCGATTTTGCGACTATTATCTGAAAATGTGATATTCAAACCCAGTCCTGTTCCATAAATGGGAAATTCATAATACTAAAACTCTCTTTTCTGCTTCTTCACAGTGGATACTATAGAGAGTTTAGTATCTTATCCCAGCACATTTGTACTGTGACAAATGCAAACAGGTATCATAGAAGCTAAAAGGACGATACAGACCTGGTTGCTTATTGGCACTCTTTTCACTCCAAAGCTGGCACCATCTTCTACTGTGAGGTATCCCACCTCATCCTCCGGTTCAATTAGTGCTTCTTCATGACGAGACATGATACGGTACTCGACGAGCACTTCTCCAAATGCCCCGGCATGCCGAGTTACGTTAACCTGAACATACCGATCCAGGTTTCTCTCTACGAATACTGACTGCTGATGAGGGTACAGGGCAAACACTCCGTAAGGATCATCATTGGCAAACACACTGATCTTTGAAATTCTTTTCTCTTGGTCTAAATCTGCTCCACCTTCTACTGAAATCAGCTGCACCACATAGTTTTCATCCAGTTCTGGAACATCATCAGGTAACAGGTAGATAATTATCTCAGCTGTACTCTGCCGGTCAGCAATGACAACAGATCCCTCTGTCCTAAGAAAGTCACCTGTGATGTCAGATTCACTATGTATTTCCCAGTAAATCTGAAACGAGTTTAGAAAGTGCACAAAACAAAAGAAAGCAAAATTACCCACAGAGTCAGAAACTTTCGTTTTCGGGATTCAGTATAGATCAGATATAGAACAGACTGGTTTGAAGTAGGTAAAATAGAAATTGGTTTAGGTATGGGTAGACAGAGGGACACAGACTATCTTACAAAAGGAGGGCGTGTTTTTCCTCTAACAGTACTGCAGAATTAAAGATTTCCTTTGTATGTTTTCAGAACATATATTTAAAACTATATGGAAACTCTGAACCATTTTAAAAAATTCTTTCTATTTTTACACCAAGACATCTTTGCTGTATTTCCTCTTTCCTCACATCAGAAAGGGGTGAGGAGTTCTCATTAAACACAGCAGGTGGATTTACTAATTGATTTATTATTTTTTTAATTAAACAAATATCTGTTAAAATGCTGCCTTCTAAACAACTTTAGGTAAAGAACAATGTGAGTGATGGTTCAAAGCAGTCTGATTCTTGCCTTTAAGTATGCCTAGAAAAAAGCAAATTGTGATGATCTCAGAGACAGCTCGCTATGTAAGTATGCTCTCTTCTGTTCTCCCGTCAAAAGCACAGGGGCAGAGGGAGAGAGAAAGAGAGAGCAGTACCACAGTACTGTTTTTCTGTTGTTTTGGGTTTTTTTCCTGACTAGGGAAGACTGAATCTCACTCCACAAGTACTAGGACTGAGTCCTTGATAAATTCAGCCTAAAAGGCAACATTTCAGAAATTAATTTGAGAAACAAGCAACTGAAAGGCACAGAAAAAAATTATTCCTCCGTACATGGATACTGAGGATGATTTCAGATTATACTGTTTATTAGGGAAAGAGTGAGAATACCGTTATGTTTCCCAGAGTGCCCTGAATTCGTCTGACAAACAGTGTAATACTTTGTGGCCCTTCCGCTGCTGAGGGTTCTGTATAGTTTTTCTCAGTTAACGATTCAGGAGCAAACTGTACAATTCCATTGGGATCACCAAACTTCTGTATCTGTAAAAAAAGCAAACAAACAAACAAAACAGCAGAAATGTAGATTGTGTTGTATTCTTGTTCAGATCATTGAGATTTTCACTGCTAGATGCTACAGGGCACATATCTGATAGTTCTTCCTAAAGAGTTTTCTCCTTTTAAGAAGATTCAACAGTACGTTAGTAGTTAGAATTGAGTCTGAGAGGATAAAATAACCCAACGCAGCAGACGGGACCATCAAGGTATGAGAAGGGAGTGATACCAAGCCCGTGTGTGCTCACACACACACACACGCACACAAAACAAGACTGTTATATGAAATCTATGGGTAACTTCCTCTTTTGGGAGAAAATCCTGCAATGATACATAAATAAGTTTAAAGCAGGATCTAAATCGAACAGGAGTCAAAATATGTTGCTGCCAATAAATATGGGAAGTTTTCAGGCTTGGATTAATAAAAGCACTGTATGTAAACAAATTCAGGCAATAGCAATTATTCTGTCCACTGCGTTGAGCCCCCCTCAGCTTTAAATAATTCATGAATTTTAAATGGTCTTGTAAATTATAAATGGTCTAAACACATTTCAGAGAGTAAAGTAATTCTGAAACTATTTGGAAAACATATCCCACGGATACAAAACATTAAGAGACAGCAGAGAAAGTATGAATGTCCCTTTTTCAGATTTGCAGTACTATCCGAGGAATAAAAGGGCAGAGTTTTATTTCTAATGCTTTATCTGAATATTCTGCTACAAAAGCAGGAAATACTCAGGCACCTTGGGCTCGTGTACAGAAACTTTTCTAACATTATCCGTTTGCAAACTCAGCCCTCTGGGCTAGAGCTCGTCCACATCCACCTGCGTGAATCAGCAGCTGCAACAAGAATTCACGGTGAACTGACTTACAACTGAGTTGTAACACCAGTGACTACTGAGAAGCCAATTCATTGGTGTGCAGGGTGGAATATTCTGGTCCAAGGAATAAACCTGGGTCCCTGAAGGAGAAACTGTGGAGTCTGTGGAAATAGGTACTAATTCCAACAACACTCTACAGACCAGGAAAAACAAAAAAATGAAACAAAACAAACAATAAATAAAAAAAAAACAAACCCAAAATCCACTTTCTAGGAAAGATTTATTTTTTTGTGGGCGCCTTATAAATATTTCCTTAGTTGCCGTATCCCTAGAGCAATAATTTGTCTTTGAAAACTCCCTCTGCCTTCTCCCACAAATCTCTGCATTCCACTTGCTCTGCATTTCTCTTGCTCTGCAATAGTCAGATTCTCTCCTTTCTTTTATATACAATAGCTGTAGCAGAAGAAGACATCAAGAAGGGATGGACAACAAACTGACATTTAGAAATGAGGACCCAATCCATGCCCGCTTCAAAGAGAACCACAGAAATCTGTAAATAAGAGGGCCAGGTCAGGGCTTATACACGAATTTTTGCTGACAGATTCTTTGCCTTCATTTTTAAGAAGTGAAGCTGTAACAATGCACCTAAGTAGTACAAAGGACAAAAAAGCCAAATGACAAACTATGCAATAATTATTAATTTTTAAAAGCTTTGCAGGATAAATACCAATATCAACATACATCTCAGAAGAAAGAAAAGCAGTAATGACTTACTATCAGTGTAATGTTGCTTGCCTTAGGATCTACTTCTGTTTCACCTTTCACAACACTCAGTCTAATAATGAAGATCTCCTGAACTTCAACTTCTTCATGAGGGTAGATCTGTAGATTAATAGCTCTCAGACCTCCTTCTCCTTCTCCAAAATAGAATGATCCATTGACAGGGTCACCAATGTCACTATTCAGGGGAGATAAAACCTCTTCTGAATTGGGTCCCAAGATGTCCCAATTAATCTGTGGAAGATATTGGTTTCAGATTTAGAGCGGCGATAAATTATAGCAGCATCCCAGGGAGAAAAACCACAGAGTACCACAAGTGACATAAAAATTCTCGTATCTGGTAACTAGCTATGTTTAAATCTTTGCTGTTAATACAGAATACACAATGTTCATGACTAATTCTATGCGGGAAAATATATAAACCTTCAGAAAAATAAACATGATAAATTACAAATGAAAATTTTGAAGTGTCAGTTAGCCACAATGCCAGTCTATGAAATTCTAGGTATTAGTAACAGAAAAAAATGAGAAGCTGAGATTTCTTTAGCACGTAACAGTAAACACACAGGCTGGTTTCTATTTCTCCCCCTTTTGTGATTTGTTTTGCGAAGCTCTGCAAATGAGTACTCACGACCAAAACCATTCCCTGTGAAGTATGACATCAAGACAGAAAATGACAAATATTTTCTTAAGAGTCTGCAATAAAAGTTTTTGATCCCTCAAATGATGATTTGTACCGCTTCAGCCTGATTACAAGCTAGACTGTTTTAAAAATTTTCCACAAATCAGATTGCTCTTGAGGAGATCATATTCAGCACTTTACAGTTATGATTTTGGCCATTTTAATTGTTTTTCAGTTTTCTCAAATGACTTCTAGAAAAAATCAAAGAGCAAGGCAATTTTTATATGGGGAGAAGAGGAGCTGATGGCCTTTACTGCCAATCCTCATTTGCCAAGACTGTGAAAGGACAACTTTGGTTCAGATTTATACCTTCACTTTGTCAGTGGTCTGTACAGAGTAAAAAAAAACTAAATCTAGAAAAATCATAGTAAACAATTTACTGAAAAAATTTTGCCCAGCTTTAGGAAGTAATTCAACTGAATTAAATTAAATTACTAGCCGTCCACCAAATTAACCCTATTTTTGATGGCAGTATGAGCTAGCTCAAAACAAAGTACCCAAGACCCTAATAAAAGAAAGACAGCAGGAGGAGAAAGAGAAGAATAAAAGAATCATAGAATTATAGAATGGTTTAGGTTGGAAAGGACCTTGAAGATCATCGAGTTCCAACCCCCCTGCCATAGGCAGGGACACCTCCCACCAGACCAGGCTGCTCAAGGCCACGTCCAGCCTGGCCTTGAACACCTCCAGGGATGGGGCCTCAACAACCTCTCTGGGCAACCTGTTCCAGTGCATTCTGCTATACTGCAACTATATGCAATTCATGTTTAATAAAAAGCCACAATTATCCTATTAGAAATCAGTCACAAAGAATCTCCTGAAGGAAAATGCAGGAGCTTTTTGACCTAGGCAGTGGAAAGCATTCAGCCATCGGTAGCCAGGGCCCACCTGTGTCTCCCCTAGCAATCTTCCAGTCCTTTCCAGCACCAGAGACACTGCCGTGGGTGCATCAGGATTGGGAAGAATAATTCGACTTTGGTTGAGAAACCGGACGATGCCCTGGGGGGAGTCACTTTTAGCAATAGTGACCTGGCTCACGAGGTGGAGCCCCAGGACTGCTCCACCAGTGGCTCCTGTCAGCTGGATTTCAAATTGCTCTGCAAATTCACTGCATGGGAAAAGAAAAAGAGATTCTGAGATATCCGAGGGAAAAAAAAATAATTAAAACTGTACTTAGTAATTCAGTCACGCATCCAACTGGGTTTGTTTAAAGGTATACAGAAGTCAGCTCTGTAACCACACAGTAGGACATTCCTCCCATTTGCATTGAATGGGGATACTTGAAATAAAAATAATATTCTATTTTCCAAGTCATGTTAAATTTTAAAAAATATAGGCAAAATATTCTATTATTCACAGAAGTACTATTAACACCCAATATTTCTGGTAATCTAATTTAAAAATTTATTTGTTTTGCATAAATTTGAACATGAACCATGAAACTTTAATGATAGCATCTTTTTTCCCTTTTAAATTCAGGTGATTTTTCAGCACTGCAGAATTTTTTTTTCAATTTCAATTCTACACACAGGCATACTGCACATGCTATAAAGGGATTTCTCAGAAGCAAATTAGTAAATAAATATCTGAAAAAAATTTTACCTTTCTTCATCATCTATAATAGAGATATAAATAAAACTCTGGTTCTGGCCATGATAAAAAATGACAGAATTATTATGGATGACATAGTCAACACCATCGGGAAGAGCAGAAATACTTCGAGAAAGAAAGTCAGCTGTTACATAGCCATAAGTTCCACGCTTTCTCACAACAGGAATCATGATTAATCCAGCATCCTCTTCCACTGCAAGAATAATTGAGAAAAAGTTATCACAGATATTTTATTTCAAAAACGTATCCCTTAGCCACAGAAATATCTTCTAAAGCACACTGAAAACTTAAAGTAAACTTACCCTGTAGAAGGATATACTGTGGATCAAATTCTATGATGCCTTCTGCATTGTCACTTTTTGCTATAGTGACTTGTACTGTGGAGATATTTCCTATCATTGGAGGTTGATCCACCTGCAGACCATTTTCTTTTACAGTAAAATCAAATCCACTTGCAAAAACATAAAAAAGAAAATTACATACAAAATTCTTGTGAAAGCATTAAGATGCATGTACGACAATTTGTCAGTTACTACAAATGCTTTTATATTCTGACAGTTATCACTGAAGACTTTTTGGTCACACTTTTTCAAACTATTATTAATGCAAAAATAATTCATAGAAATGTGTATCTTTAATTTTTTCTTTCTCATTTTACCTTCTTATTTGAATTTCATGCAACTTGACGATTTGTATGTAATGTATGGACTTTTAGTTTTAATAAATCTTAATCAGCAAAATCTTTATACTAATGTTAAAAGGGTTCTCCATACACCCAATTTCTATTATGATTATGATTATAGCTGTCTTAGGAAATTTTACAGTAAAACCGCTGAAAACCAGTGGTGACTTTCCGCAGGTAGACCAGATTCCAAATATAGTTTCTTCTTCTGCATGTAATGAGTCAATTGGGAATTTTATCTTTACCTTCCTTGGAGTTCCACTTTGCTAATCGTCACTGAAAAGTCTTCAGGACCTTCAGGAAAGTCATCATCATGAATTTCAACCAAAATCATTTTACTCTCCTCATGTGGTTCAAACAACAAGTCCCTTACTGTGGGAGTGAAATCAATTCCCTCCTCTGCGGTCCCATTTATTATCTGAAAGCAAAGACGCACTTTGCCATAGGATCCCCTGGAACGCACAATAGTGATGTTAACCTGAGGGAAAGAGGACATTTTCTTTAAAAAATGGCTTTGCTTTTCTGTTACATTTGCCTTTAGGAGGCTGTTCTAAAGGCATCTTTTCAACAATTCTGCCAGGGAACAACAATTTGCTTTAGTAAGTACAGAGTACACATAACTTAGCAGATGGCCTTCTTTCTCAGAGTTTTAAAAAACTCCAAAAGCCTCAGACAGCCATTCTGGAGATTGTGCTATGGTAAGTGTGAAATAAATCTTTGATTTAATTTTTTCTAAAGTGAAGCATAATTCTAGCAACAATATTGATATCTATCAATATTTTACATAAGAAGGAATTTTAATCTAATACCCATTTTTCTTCTTCTGTTGTTTGCAATAGTTCCCGTGAAAATGTAAACTCTCCATACGGAAAATCACTGGCGGCCATGGTAATATTTGCTGTGCTGCTGGATTCATTGATGAGTGCCCCATCACTGATTCCAGTCAGTTGAAACTGGTAGTAATGCTTCTCCTCTGGACGGTTGTCATCTACCGCCTGGGGAGAAGAACCAATGAAAGGTAAAAGGATTTAAACCATTTCCAGGGAGAGAGGTATAACTTATTTCTAACCAAGTTGCTAACTAAATAAAAGGAAGTACTTGAAATAGCGACTGGTGTAAAATCTCTCACATACCTGTATTAGAACCACTGCTGCAGACTGTCTGTCTCGCATCGTCAAGGTCCCCGCGGTCTCAATAAATTCTGTGTGATGAGGAGGTGTTATATTCCAACATATCATGATCTCACCAAAAATCCCTGGGCCACGTATCAGGCTGCAGGTAAGAACGCAAACACAGATTTTATTTCCTACCTTTAATATTTAATATCCAACCCAGAGACAGACAAGACATCATATTATTGTGGATGAAAGAAATGTTATCAGCACAGTGGAGACTGAGTTTTAATGTACTAAGTCACTACTAAGATCTTTACAATTCCCTCTTCAGAGCAATAACATTTCTGCAGTTCTGTTTTATTTCCCTGTGTTGGGAGACATCTTGAGCTGCATTTTTCCTGAGAGGTCTTTAAAGTTTCTTTGCATGTAGAGCCCAAAGGCGGGGGCTGAAAACTGAGCCCTCTTGGTTCCATTCTGCTTTTCCGGAGACCGATATGCAAAACAGAAGGGAAATGGAACTTAAGGGTAATGCCCAAAGGCAATTTGGTTTTTAAGGCAGATGGACACCAGAGTACCATGAGATGACCTGAGAAATGTTCTGTCTTCTACTCGTCTAAAAACCTAGAGCCTAATCCTACTCATGGCATCAGTCTTGGTGCACTAAGTCAGGCAAAAATTTGTCCATACCCAACATGATCTACTACGTGATCTACAGCTACCGCTGCACAAAACATCACTTTGTCTTTTGTGCATCTCAGGGCAGCAGGAGAAGCTGTTCTGTTGTTTGGATTTCCTGGCGTCCTCGTTTGAGGTAAAACAGAACCAATTTTGTTCAGTAACTTCGCTTCTTAGCTGGGCCTCTTCTAACTACTGAAATCAAAGGAAAGTGTCATAAACTTTTTTCCCAATAGTCTTAGAAGGTATGGTAACATCTCCACTCTTCATCTTATTTTCAGTTGACTGAATGCAGTCAAATAATTGCATCTTGTTTCAACTAGAAACCCCGCTCCCACTTTGGTTATGTTAGCCATCATAGAAATATACCGAAATACAGTGCAGGCATCAATCCTGAACTGAAACCTGAAAAGCACAAAGCAACTTCAGATGTCATTGATTCCCTTCCCCCCTTCCTTTGATTAGAATCCTCCTTGCTTTAGTGCATCAATGTTACCAACAATTTGAAGACTGAGAGGAATATTCGGAGCTCCCCAGTAATACTGAAAAGTCACATACATAGTATATTCTGCCCTTCTTTAAAAACAAGCATTTAACTTTAAAAATAGTCCTGATTTGATGAGCAATAACAAAATGCAGCACTCAAGAAATTCTTGCCAAGTGTGGAGTCTCAAAGCTTTTGAAACTGGGCTGTTGTCCTTCCTTTGGAAAAACGAGTGATGTACCCACCTAATGAGAGCGGTTCCGTTATAATTTCCTGAAGGCTCTCCAATCAGAACATGCCTGGAGGAATGGGCTATCCCAACCACCCCAGAAGCTCCTTCATCGCCCACAATAATGATGGTTGCCACACCTATGAAGAGAACAAAGCTTCCCGTGGTAAATGAAAGCTGACTGATGAGCTAACTCTTGTGACATGAGTGGTCAAGAACCAGCTTCCCAGAGCGCCCAGGGAATCCCCATCCTCGGAGAAATTCAGAATTTGAGTAGACAGGGCACTCAGCAATCTGATCCAATGGTGAAGTCTGCTGTTCCTTGAGCAGGGTTTTCAACTAGATGACCGCCCTGGACCGTCCCTTCATAACAAAATTATTCTATTATTCTTACAGGTCTGAACCTGGTTTTGGATTTTGCTTCTTTGTGTTAAAGAATTCTTTACGGACAATGTTAAATATGTGAACACAAAAGTCTGCACCAACAATTAATTTAGAATTAAAAATTATGATCTAAAATTCTCTTTGATTTCTTCAGACAAGGAAACAACTTAGGGAAAAAGACTGACAGTCAAAACTGTTACCAACTAGCTGCTCACAAAATATATAAGCACCGCAGATTAAAATAGTATGAACAGACTTACTAGAATTCTTACATTAAATGTCTCAAAATAGGATGTAATGAATTAATTCTTTACCGTTTACAGGGGATATCTCTGCATCACCAGTAGAGACGAGCTGAATGGTAAATGTTTCATTCCCCTCCAGTAGTCCATCTTGTACCGCATGTAAAACAATCAACTTCTGGGATTCAGTCTGCATCACATAGAGGCCAGAAGATATATATATATAGATATAGATGATATAGATATAGATGATATAGATATATAAAGTGAAACTAAACAAAGTATGATATTACAAAAACCACTTTTTTCTTTAACAAATCAAGTGTTAAACATGCATATGCTTGTTATATTTTGTAATATTTTTTTAAATATGACATTTCTGATCTGGCTGAAATGTTTTCTCACAGGTAAGTGAACAGTAAAAATTGTCTCTCAAACATTGTGTGCCACCCCGAAAGTACCCTGGCTATTTTCAACTGAATAACAATTGAAATTACTTTGAAATTGTACTCACATAGAAGTTTTCAACTTAGAGGAAACTTTCTACACAAAATCTTTTTCATCAGAAAGTGCATATTCAACAGAATACATCCGTTATAAGGATTAACAATATTAAGATTAGATCTATTAGGTCATAGCAAATTTCTGTCTAATCCCCATTTTTGTTAGTGGGTAGTAGCAAATGCTTAAAATAAGAATATAGGAAAAAAGTAGGTAGGTACACATTGTATGTGTATGAATATATAAGAACTTCAGGAAGTAACAACAACGTCCAGGTCTATCAGTAGAAAAGATAGCAAAATGATAGCAAACTTTGCCAAATACTGGTGGTCTTACCAAAAAAGCTATTTTCTAGCTGATTAAAAGAAACAACCGGCATGGCTATTTATTTAGTGCAAAATACTCTTGTACAGACAGAATAGATTATGCTTTATGTTAAAACACTTTTCTTCATTAAATATTTTGAGTAGAACATAAAAGACCAACATTAAGATAACAGCAGCTTGACAGAATCCAGTGTTTCGGCTCCTACTTCAGACTTTTAACCTACCATGAAACACAAATCAAATAACACTGTCCAGTTTGAAAGTCACTAAGGTGTTTTCTTACTAATTTTTTAAAATCTGCAATTTTGGAGCATTCATTTATCCTTCTCACCCTTTCAATATCAATTTTCCCTTTCAGTTGTCTGATACGGCAACGGCATAAATGTTTCTGTAATCATTCTTCACACTGAGGACATTTTTTGTTCCTCTTTCTTAATCATAAAAACAACTCAGATTTGAAGAGCCTACCTCTGTGATGATTACATTATGCTGTGTTAAAAAAAAGCATGTCAGCCTTGATTTTCTGTTTGAAAAAACACTGCACTCTGCTATCCCCAGGGGTTCAAACTGGCGTTTTCTTAGTGTTATAGTACTTAGTAAGCCCCTACTTTTCTAAACACATAACAACAACCATGCAAACAGACATGAGAAGAAGAACATATTTATAAATCTAATAGTAAATAACTTATTGCAATATCAGAAATACCTCGTTGAAGTGAAGGGTGCCATTCAGAGGGGTCAGATCGTATCTAGCTGCTTCCTCAAGAATCCACAACACTTTAACTGTTCCTCGTCCTCCTTGGCTTCGACTCACAGTGAGTGACACGACTGCAGCAGGGTCATCAGGTCCCTGAGGTTCCTTCACTGTCACCTGATGAAGAAAGAGGATGAGGAGGAAGGAGAGGCTGTAGCAAAAGGCATCAATACAGCCTTAAGATAAACAACAAAAAGCATTATCAATGACAATGTAAAATAAGCAAAAGAGTGAAAATCAACAGGAAGGTAACAGACGTAAGGAATGTGTTGAATTCTGCTAGCAAAGATTAGTCACTCATGTTATTTTTGTATGCCCTATGATTCAAAACAATTACAGACAATGAGTCACAAGCAGGCACAGCACCAGCACCAGCAAAATGGAGAGCAGAAGAATCATTCACTGACAAGAACGAAGATGAGATATGTTTCATCATTTCTTCCCAAACTTCACTTTCAGTAATACAGATTATTACAAAACCATTTGAATATTCAACAGACTGCCAAAAATCCTACCTGGGATGTCCCGATTTGTCAGTATACTGCATTAAATTGATTTTGTCATGCAGAAATATACATCTATGCAGCAGCACTTTCATAGTTATTACCATCCCACACAGCTAGAGGAAGACAAGCACTAATATGCCTTTCAGTGAAGTCACATCTTTCCCTGCAATGAAGGCTTACCAAAATTGGCTATGTGCTAGTGACACAAACTCATTATCCAGCTTTTGCAGAAAAGAGTGCAATCCAAATCAAACTCACGTTCTTTTCCTCAAAACCAAACACTCCAACAGGGGAATCATTTGGTGGAATGGCAACAGTTACGACGGTGTCATCCCCAAGTCTTGCACCACCTGTCACCCTCACCAGGGCAATCTTGAAGATCTCAAGGAATTCAACTTCATTGTCATCTATGATTGTAATTTGTATTTCTCCTGTGGCCTGCGGAAATTTAAAAAAAAAAAAAAAGAGAAACAAAGTTTCATTTATAATATTCTGTGAATTGTTCAAAAAATCTGAAATTTAAAATAGATTAATTTAATCTAATAATAGATAAACACACACTGTTCGGCTGTGCTTGTTGCTTATCGTACTTGTGTGTTATATAATACGATAACAAAATTTCAAGAGTGCTTTTTAAGTCCATCAATGTAAATCTTTTATGTTAAAACCAGCACACTGCTCAGTCTCAGTAGAAAGTGCAGGTAGACAACATTGTACTTAAGCCAAAATTCTGCTCACAAAGTATATCCTTCAATTTGTCAAAGACCAGTTCTGTTCACCTGAAATCAAAACCCCTCATGTACACTAAGTATTGTAAGGGGCAGCACGAAATTTAAAACAATATGTAGAACACAGCTAAGAAAACATACAGGCTTATTCTGAGAATTTATAGAGGAGACAGTTTATGTTGCAAATTTTCAGTGTAATAGGCTGTATTATTAGAAATTACGTCTTCACTTGTGGAGGTACCAAAGGCATACAACCCTACTTGGTCAATGCTTATGAACATTCTGCTTTTCCGTGTTGAAGAACTGAAGTCAGGAGCATCGTTCACAAACATAAGGCCATAAATAAAATGTTTTCAATGAAAAGATGCAAATTCTGCTGGAAGAAAATATGAGAAACCCTTAAACCGGCAACCCAGAGACACTTAAACTTTCAGCAAGAGCATACCTGCCCATCTGCAAATGTCAGGTTTCCAAATGATGGTGTGAAGTCTTCAAAGCTGGCAGTTGAGTGAATGGCTTCCCAATACAGCGTCGCTGACCCGAACCTCCCAGCCTGTCGAACAACTGGAAGTTTCAGTATATTCTGTGGTGGTGGTACCTCGTAAGCAGTAACAGCTCCAGTTACATCCTGTAAGTTCAACAAGAAACTGCTGAGTGTCGCAGCAAGTTATTTTTTTGCATGTTGACTTGCAGGTAAAAACAAACTAAGAAATACATAATGCGCTGTAAATTGGTCTGAATTTAGCACTGGCCTTGCTCTGAGCAAAAGTCTGGATTAGATGACCTTTCAGAAAATTCTATGACACCATTTTTAGCACTTCCAGCTCCCTAATACATTTCCTATATTAATTGTGAAGAGCCTTTTAAGAAGGAATTGTTTGTCTGGTATCTGGCCTTTTTATCCAGAAGAATTTAGTGTCATAAAGCCTATTAGAACACTATCAAAACTGGTCTGAAAACACAGACTCTCCTGCTGGAATGCTACTTTAAATATTTTTCATTCAGATTTACTTACCTTTGTAACATTGAAACTAAATACTCCTCTGGCATCATCATTTTCTTCAATTGTTATTTCAGCTATTTCTAACCCAAGCCTCTTCACGCTTGGCTGACCCCCAGTGGGAGAATCGACCAGTTGCACATCGGTAATATTGATTATAAACCCTTCCTGTAATTCCGGAACATTGTCCTGCGAAAAAATATTTTTAAATGTCACTTTTTAAATAAAGCAATGTAAGTTATAACACATGCAGGAAGCTGACCACTTGTAGGTTTACTGTTCGAACTTCTCAGCACTTGGGACCGTACCACCAATCCCTTTCTTCACACCATATGAGAGGTGAAAGAGACTGAGCTCTAGAAACTGAAGCTGGCAGTCAGATTCCAGATCCGTAAGAATGGTGGAAAGTATTGCCGGCTGTCGCTTGTTTCCCCTGTCTATAAGAAAGGTGGCTAGATTTCAGAAACCAAGCCAGAACTTGAAAAGCAATACCTCCGTTCTTAATATATTTAAAGAACATACAAATTTTTGGTGAAAAAATAACATTTCCTGAACTACAGAACAAATCTGTTCGGAGGCATATAAAGTAAAATAAATCCTCTGTAAAAACCTGCAGCAAGTTGAAAAACCAGCAAGCACCTAAGAGATATATAATTTTTTCCTTTGTCATTAGTACGCGTTAATTTGGCGACTATGACATAACAGAGAATTTGTTTCTTTCTCAGTGATGAGTACTCGAATTCTTTTGAAAGAGATGGCTGCAATTCTTACTAATATCATTGACAAGGCAAGAATCCCACCGTAACCGGTTCTAGAATGCTAAATCCTACCTCTGGTATAGAAACAGTACCATTTTCCCTTTTCTTAAAACACATTATTAGCTAAAGTTGTCGTTAGAGTACTCACAGGCAAAATAATGACCGTGACAGAAGTTATTGTTGCGTTCTCTGCCATAACGATTGTCTTCTTTTCCAGCATATAATCCTCATTCTCAGTTGCTCGGTTGGAGAGGGGGAGTTCAAAGTTCGGCGCGGTGCTCAGCTGAACTGCAATCTCTCCAACAAACCCTTGTTCTCGAACAATTTGTAAAGTAAGAGTAGTTGAATTCACTCGCCCTATAACAAGGAGGGGAAAAAAAAATAAAAATCAAGGCATGCTTGTACTGGAGGTCCTTGCTAGAGCTCACTTCAGTTCTGCTTAGAAACACAACGATACTCGGATAATTCAATGACTCAAGCAAATGAGCACATACGAGTGGTGCGATCACACACAAACACGCTGTGTACATCTGGAACACATTTTAAAACTGGATCTAGAGGAAGAATAAAATATGGAATATTTACAGTTTTAAATGTTTGCTACACAAATTGTTACTTCAACATTTTATTTTCCTTCAAATCTCCCATCTCGCTAATTTGCCGGGCCGTTACAAGCCTGGGAGATCATTATGGATTCTAATGCAGAAAGCAGCAGTAGGCAGTCACTCTGGCTGTAAATGTCACATTTCCTTAACTCAAATGTTACACAAAACAAGATATGCTTCTATCAGTCAGGCTCAGATGCCTTTTGGGAAAGCAGATTTGCAATTTTTTCCAATAAACCACGAAACACAGCATTTGGCTAAAAGTGCTGTGTTTATGACTAGAGAAACAGAAACAGGTAAAAAGCAACAGGCTTTGTACTTCAGACTAGGTTCTGTTACTTGTGTTAACTGGGTGCTACTTCACAGTTAGCACCTGTATATAACTCATTAAAAAGACAACATTCAGAGGTTGGAAAAGAAAACTGTGCAACAAATGAAACCTAAGAACATGCCTGGAATCCTAACTTCAAAGGGTAAAAGTTTATAATGGGGTGTGTGTGTGTGTATGGAAGGAACCAACAGAATCCCTTCACAATACACTCAGCTGCCAAAAAAGGGACAACACCCATTCACGTTAAATTAGAACTGGTGAGGAGGTTTTATCCACAATAACATTCTGATGGAAAAATGTATTTTTCGTAAATTTTATTTGTTAATATCCAATTGCCTGGAAATCTCAGCTGGGCTTTTGAAGTATGAATAGCCCATCAGGCAGCTGCTGGAGAACCACCAGGTTCCATCAGATATTGCCAGAGCCACCGGCCGCCTGTCTCCCAGGACACCGCGGCGGTCCTCCTCTGGCTGACCACCCGGCAAATCCTTCGCAATCTCACTTGATGCCTGGAAGAAAAACTTGACATAACCCAATCAAACACGCCGCCGGCAAGCAGAAAAACCCCGATTCAGTTTCCTTGAAATGGAATTCGCTCTTGCTTCCTTCCCTCCCCTATCATACAGAACAAACGAGATTTCCCTTTTTGACCCAATTCATGAGGAAAATCCTTCTATGTAAATGATTTTAAACAATATATTAACCCCCTTAAATGGGCAAGTTCGGCTTATTATCTAAATAGAAGTGTTTTATGTATTAGTGATTTGCAACAGAAGATGCCAAGATTTTAATAATTTACCCCCCAAACAAAAATGACTGGATAATGTTGATATATGCAATGTGAAATACAGCATAAAATGCATGTAATGAAATAGCATAGTTACATATATTAAAGGATATTATTGCTACAAATCTTTTATAGAAAAATGCTGATATGTATAAATAATGTATATACTATGTATAATATGTATTTTATATATATAACCAATGCTATAGCTCCAACAAAGCTGATTTTCAAAAACATATTTTTTTCCTAAGAATCAAGAAACAGACTCACCTTCTGGCTCTGTGACTTTAACAAAGAGAGAGTCCATATGCCACCCGATCACACCATGTGGAGAGTCGCTGGGTAAAATGGTCAGTACAGCTCTTGCCCTTTTGGGATCGATGACAGCCCCTTTCGTGGTATCCCGAACACCCACGGTGGTGACGTGGGTGAGTGTGATTTCCACCGTCTCTGAAAGCTCCGCAACACCGTCTGCGAGGATTGTCAGGGTGATTGTGGACAGGGCCTGACCTTCTGCAAACGTAATCTAAAGTTTTACAGGGACGGAAAAGAAAAAGTCAAACTTCTCAATGATGTTATGCCAACTGTCTTATTCTATAAAACTCTGTCAATTAAAAAAAATATATACACACATTATATATATATATCATAGAATCATAAAATACCAGGTTAGAAGGGACCTCAAGGTCCAACCTTTCTTGGCACAGTCTGGACAAGATGGCCCAGCACCCTGTCCAGCTGAATCTTAAGTGTCCAATGATGGGAAATCCACCACTTTCCTGGGGAGATTATTCCAATGGCTGATTGTTCTCACTGTGAAAAAATTTCCTCTTGTGTCCAATCAGAATCTCCCCAGGAGTAACTTGTACTCATTACCCCTCGTCTTTTCCTTGAAAAAAGGGCATCCCCATCTTCTTTGTAGCTACCCTTTATAGGTGGAACATGGTGATAAGTTCTTCCCTAAGCTTTCTTTTCTCGAGGCTGAACAAACCCAATTCTCTCAGCCTTTCCACATATGTCAGGCTTCCCAGTCCTTTGATCATCTTGGTGGCCCTTTTCTGGACCCTCTCCAGCCTGTCCACATCTTTTTTGTATAGTGGGCACCAAAACTGAACACAGTATGCCAGGTGTGACCTGACAAGCACTGAGTAGAAAGGAATAATGACTTCTTCATCTCTGCTGGTGACACCCTTGGTGATGCAGCCCAGCATCCTGTTGGCTTTCTTCACCGCAGCAGTACGCTGTTCACTCATCTTCAGCTTGTTGTCCACCAGGACCCCCAGGTCGCTCTCCGTGGAGCTGCTCCCCAGTGGGGTAGATCCCAGCCTGTGCTGGATTACGTTTTCCCAGATGTAAGACCTTACACTTGTCCTTGTTGAACTGCATAAGGTTCTTGTTAGCCCACTCTTCCAACCTATCCAAGTCTTCCTGCAGGGTGGCTCTCCCTTCCGAAGTGTCCACTTCCCCACTCAGTTTGGTGTCATCAGCAAACTTAGGGTACGCTCGTTCCCATCACCCAGTTCACTTATGAAGACATTAAACAGAGTTGGTCCCAATATTGATGATAATTTTTTTTTCAGATAAAATGATTGAGAAATGCTTTGTCTATCTATATTCTTATTTGTACATTCAAAGGGCTGGCCACTTGATGAGGTCTTTCTCAACAAGGAAAATGTGTCTATAAACACTTAGGCTACACCTACGCTGAAGGATAAACAGAAATTTCCAGTGAACAACATTATACCTTTACCTTTCTGTCTCTTCCTACCTACAAACGTATGCAGGGAAATCATGTAGCATCCATCTGGAATGCTCAAGAATTACTTTAATAATTTCGGTACGATTGTTTTGGAATCCTTGATTTCACCTCTGTTGATTTTTCTCTAAATTTTTTAGCTTACTTCAGAACCATTATTTCCAGGTGCAAAGTTTATTTCCACAGTCTTTTGGCCCTTTCTTACCTCAGCTGTGGCTTGTGCTACACCTCTACAGCCTCAAAGCCCACAAGGCTTTGTGTCTTCTGCAGACGGCCACCAGGTGGAGACCATCGACTTAAAGAACCTGGTGTCTGTCGGTCCGAAGGCACACCAAGAGCTTTGGCTAGCAGGAAACACTGGATTTTAGCAAGGCTAAAGAGCCTCAGAAACAGAGAAAACTGGGACTTGTGATATCCTCCTGCGCCACTGAAGCTCTCAGTTGTATTGACAAGGTCAGGACGAAGAGCAAACACTCCCAGATTCCCACCCATGCAAATTATTTGACACAGTAGCTGGATCTCACAGCAGGGAGAAAGGAAGATGGGAAGAAGATACTACAGACACACATCTCTAGTGCCTGGACAGCATTGCAGTGTCTGGTTCGAGAAGAGCGAGAGTGATGCTGTGGTATTATGTACCAGCCACAAGTGCAAACTGCCAGAACCACAGGAAAGGACCAGGAAGCAGGAATTAACAGAAGAGTGGGGCAACCTCACGTACTATCCTTCTCCCTCAGTACCTCTGTGCCTATTGCCTGAGACAACACAGTCAGCGCTTCCCTAATATCAGTGATGTGATTACATACCATTCCTGAAGCTGGAAATACGTCACTTATGCTCCCATTAGCGATCCACTCTACTGTAACTCGTCCATATGCTCCTATTAAACGTTCAATATTCAAGGTGATTAAGCTGTCCTGTTCCATTTCTTCGACTTGCTTAAACAAAGAACTCTGGAAAACATAAAGTAGCAGAACCATAACATTATTTTCTCACAAAGAAAAGTTTATTTAGGGATCTGGGTATTCAATGGCGACCACTGACGCTGGGCAACAATAAGTTAATCTACTATTAAGTAGCTAATTACATATTCATCAATTAAATTTACATGTCCTAATTTTCAGAGGCATGCAATACTCCCAGGTTTCCTGGACGTAAGAATTTCAAATGTCAGGCCTCTTTATCCTAAGTCAAAACCCTCAATGGTTTTGTTTGGGTATTTTGTTGATGTTTTTTTTTAGTATAGTATTTTATGTCCAAACCGTATGAAGCAGATAACAAGTGGACATTCAAGAGAGACATATTTTTACTGCTGTTACTTTACTGCTATTCACCCTCCTCACACAAGTTCAGATGCAATGTTTCTTTTCAGTAAGAACTCTTTTGTGTTTTATATCTTCAGTATGCATTTACTCTATACCTGTCTAGATAACTTCTACAGTGTTTGATGATTTAAGAATTAACCATTCCAAATAATGCCTTCAGTCTGACATCTTTTCCAAAGAAATTATTTTGTTCTGGCAGACTGGCTCATCTTGTGACATAACCCAATCAGTATGTTTTTCAGAGGAAAAGTGTCTTCAAATTTGGTTACTTGATTCCCTTGATTATCCAAGCAGTAGCAACTCTACGATGATGTCACATATGCCATCTGAAAACTGAATTTTGAGGTTGTTGCAAAACCAAGCTGATGATAAACTAATCCACTAAGCTAATTGTAAGGGGATTATAAAAATCTTACAATAGGGACAGATGGTGGAACTGATTTTCTATCACCTTGTGTGCTACATAATCACATAGCAATGCTGAATGGATGTTAAAAAGCTTCTAACTCAGGTTGCTACAAGACTTTAGAAAAACAATCCTGTCACATGCTCCGGTTTACAGTTTTAGTATGTTTGTGGTCCGTTATTCAGAAATTATATATACATATTTTAATGATTTACCTTAGAAGTTTTACCTGAGCAAATGCAATGACTCCGTAGGCATTGTCATTGGAAGGAATAATTATGTTAACAAAACCATGAGCACCAATCTCTGCACCTCCCTTAGGGTTTTTCAACCACACTTTGAAGCGTTCTTCCTCCTCTGGGACGTTGTCATCCAGAATATTGACCGCTATCACAGCTTCCATATCCCCAGGCTCAAATATCAATTCACCTGAACTAGCATAAAAACACACACATCAAATAATTATAAACTGAGGATAGCTGATTAATGAACTTTGAAAGCACTGCTGTAAATTTAACAAGCATTTTTGGAGATGGAATTATTGTTTATATTCCTGAGGAAGTAATTGAGGTTTAAAGGCTGTGGGGGTTTTGTTTTGTTTAGTTTTGTTGTTTTTTTTAAATTACAATAGATCACAGAGTAACTAAAATTAATTATGAAAGTAATTTAATCTATCCTAAATAAAAGCTTTAGAAAAATCAAGTCATAACTGCAAGCCCTTTCTTGCCATGCTTTAAAGCCAGTTGTGAGGCTGTTTGACTTCAGGTTATCTTAAACCTACCTGTGAAAAATTCTTTAGTGTTAATAAGCACACCACACACAGGAGTACATAATGCTCTCCACTGTAACAAAAACAGTATCACAGAAAAAAAGGAACGCAAGAGCTGGGAGAAAGTTATATAAAACAAGAAACCCTACCTAGGTATAAAATCTGACTGGTTGGAGATAGTGGTCAGCTCATAAATCTGTGAGTTGGACTCTACGGACAGAGCTATCAGGCTCTTGCTGGAGTTCAGAGACCTTGCAGTAGCTGAAGTGATGTGATCCGCATATGGGGCTTCCAGCATGACAGAGAACTGGTTCCCTTCCGAGTTCCAAGAATACAGCGCTGTTGTGTCCTTACCAGATAGGAGGATGTGAACTGCATGGAGCAAGGAGGAGAAAAAAAAGAAATATTTGGTGATATATTTGAAATTTCTCCTCGTAATGCCCAAAGCGCCTTTGGCAGCACAATGATTATAGTAACTTCTAAAGTCTGATGAATAATACAAAAAAAAGTAAGCACATATATTTCTGCAATTCTGGCGTTATAAACTAGGATTTGAACAAACATTGACACTTAAGTCTTACCCAAACCTGAAGGAGGCATGAAAACATGGATGCTTCTTACAGCGCAGACTGGAAGAGACTGAAAGTGTCTAAAGGCAGACTGCCCTGTTTCCCAGATGAAAATTTCAGAAGAATTTCCAGATTCTACATGGGAGCAAAATGACAAAACTTACATTATTTTGCTGCCTGTTAGTTAAATCACCCACTGATGGCCATTCAAAAGGCAGAGTTTGGCAGCTTTAATTATGAAGTGAGACCAATTATCATATCTTCCTTTTTACTTGGTGCATAACTCCACAGTATGACTGACCTCAGTGGGGTGATTCAACCACTGACATCATTTAAGGGCTTTTCTGCACACATTCACATAGAAGAACACCAAGATTGCCAGTAGACAACAGCCAGTTGCAAAGAAACGTATGGACTGTAACATAAACTTTTCAATAGGCATAGGGATGCAGTCATAAAACAATGACTAAAATGTCATACTTGTAGTAAAAAACCACAGGTACTGTGCTGACCGATGATCTTAGCACACCACAAAGCTCAGAAATGCTTAGAAAGGGTGCAGTCAGCAGCTAGATGATTAGTTACTATTTCCTGTTGTTCTTGGGAAAACATTTCATGAGTTTCTTAAGTATTTGAGAACAAACACAATGCTTTGCTTTTCTGAGGAACATAATCCCTATCTAAACTCCTTTACCCCAAATGCCTTTCCTACCAAACAAGCCAGCATACACTCAGCAAAATCAGTGTTTATCTTCTGCTAAATACCTTTTGCAGTAATCAAATATATATCAGATCCAGAAATCCAGGCCTCCATATGTTTTATTTCTTTCGCTGGTAATTGATGAAGATTCCGAAACTCATTATTCAACCACTGGTACAAGAGCATGTCCTGACTGGCATTGGACAGAGAAACTAACAGGTACATAACGCCTCCTCTAGGAAACAAGGCTACATTCAGAGCTTTGTGAAGTGGAAGTTGGTGATGCGGCACAAATATATCTTTATTCCACTGGAAAACCTGTGGAAATATGAAATACATTTTTTTCATCATATATGCATAATCGGCACCAAGAGAAGAGAAAGTAAGTGTCACGATGAAAAACTGGTAAGACTTATACTGAACCGAATTCCTCATTCCTAAGGTGGACCCTACATTAAGGTAGAAGCACACTGGTAACCACCTTACTGCAAGGAGCTGTGCTTGTTCTCCAGATGAAGAGGTTTATGGTCAGAAGCTATTTCTGTCCTTACAGGTGTTTAACATGTTAGATTTCAAAACAGAAATAACACTAGCAATAAAATCAAACCAAATGTAAATTACATGTTAATGGAGAGAGTATTGCTTCATTTAAAAAAGTCTGGAACTTTAAGTCCTATAAATCCATAACAGAAACATAAGTAATTTTTCAGAAATAGACACTTACAGGTTTTTTATTATCCCTTCATACTTCAGACTCAAAACCAACCCAACTACCCGCATGAAAGACAGGGAAGACAAGCGTATTCTGACCTGGATGGAACTGGAACTGGTTGCGTCACTCACAAAAATCAAATAGTCTTCTTCATCCACAGCAAAATGTTTCACGTGTCTGGTATCCAGAATTGAGAGTGTCTGTATCTGTGAGGGAAATATGACAAAAACGGTGTTTGGAAGTCACTTCAAGTGACAAGTTTGTACATATACGCGCATATTTTTTTAAAGCATAAATTTATATATAAAACTATATATAAAATATATAAAATCAAATACATGTAATTTTACAACTTAAAAAATATGTCTACATATGTGGGGTTAATTTACAAAATCAATATAACATCATAGATTTTTGAGAAAAAAAAACATGACTTGACTTGAAAATCTTGATCTTGACTTGACTGCTCCACAATTTCTTCCCTCACTTCCCAGGTCATTTTCCCCCACCCCCAAAATATAAATACGATAACACCGTAGACAACCAGCTGTAAAAACTTACATCACTGAAGCCCTGCAGAGTGTCAGGGCCCCAAACTCGCTGAGCACAGAGCGCTTTTTTCTAAAACCTGGCTGGAGCGGAGGGCCTCCCGAGGTCCTTTCCAACCCCATTATTTTACGTTTTTTTAAGTAAAACAGGTTTACCTTCAACAGCCTGTGCGCAGGCACGAACGCGTACACGCTGCTGTCGGAAGCTCCCTGCGGGGCTCCTCCGTGAGTAATCACAAGGTAGGGGGAGGCGCGGATTTGGAAAGACACACAGCTCTTCGGATTCCACAGACTGAAATTCTGAGAGAGGAACGGAAAAAAGCAAAATTGAGGCTTAAATTCTTCATTAAGCAGCGCGCTCGGTGTTTGCAAGCAAACGTTTACCTCGACGGGAACAAAAATTCCTTTCCACTGGTAGAGAGTAGAGAACGTAGCTGGAGGCGTACGCAACAGAACACCGTACAGGGTTTCTCCTGATGTAAAGAAACACCAGCCAGACGCCGACTCCTCCACAAAACTTTGCAAGACAGACAGGACACCGATACTACCCCCTGCAATATAGTCAAAGAAATACTGTTTATTCCTGAGGTCTTTTTCAATGCCATTTTCATGACTTACTTGCCAAAAACAGGCCTAGTATCAGAAATTCTATGATTCTATGAAATGTTGACATTGTGTCTAAATAGTTGGTATAAACCTAAAGGCACAGAAATATTATAGTACTGAGGATGTAATGAGAGTTAAGTAATAAATATATTCTTGGTGTATTACAACTACATACGGAAGACACACAGGCAATTTGAGTCTGATTCAGAATGATTCAATTTGGAACTCATTTGAGAATGAATTAGAATTAATTTGAGAAAATTAGCTACGTAGCAAGCAGTGAAAAAACTGACAAAGAAACCACAAAATGCATGTGTTTGTCCTCCTTCTCCCCCTCATCACAACAAGCAGTCACGGCGCTAAGATCCTTAAAGAGCCTAAGCCGTTCGACTGGCTTAGAGAAAAAATACTGCCTTGTCAGGACTAAACCCCGAGACTTAAACCCCCAGTGCCACGCATCGGTTGGACGAGCTGCTGAGCCAGACAGGGTATTCATCCAAATCAGGCATTTCCTCCGGTGCTTTGTTATTTTCGGTCGGGACTAGTGAGCAGCTAGACAGGCATCAGCACCGAAACAAAAAGCGCGTAGCACGGAGATGGGGACACGCGGGCAGAGAGGGAAGGATGGCTTCCTTCAGCGGCAGTGCTGACTCGGACCAGATTAAAGCGTTCGTGAAATCGCAGCCGGAGACTCCCACGAATGCATCTCACCAGGGACACCGGGAGATGCGACAGACAACGTGTGGCGGCATTTTTTCTCAGAATATGGCTATGTCGGGTTTATGTAAAGTGTGCCTCATGCCGCGTTAGAAAAATGCAAAGCTGCAAGTAGTAAAAAAAAGATTTTAATAAACAAGAGTCTAGTGACAGTTATGTTCATACAACCATCAAAGAGAGAAATACAGATTACTGAAACTCTGGCAGGAGTGACTGATGACAAGGTGACTCTCAAGCAGCTAAGCTCTTTTATCTAATTAATTTTGACCTGCTCAGAAAAATATTAATCAACGTGACCGGGTCTGAACGCATGAATTTACATTCCAAAGTTACATCTCCTGTATGTTTGGCTAAGTCTCCCACTGCCTCCGCTCTGACAAAAGCAGGGGATGCTCTCAATAAAGTGAACGTACTGATGCCAAATGCGGTGTCCGACAACGTCTCCCACTCAACACTCACAGACACGTTGAGACCATTACTCCGTGAAACTCTCAAATAAACCGTAGTGTTGGCTTCTTCGACTATGAGGAAATTTGTCCTAAATGTGGGAATTGTGAGAATAAAGAAAAAAATGTATTACTTCTATAGTATATGAAAAAGATTCTTACCACACAATCCCAGAACAGAATTTACAACAAAAATAAAAAGAAAATATTCATCACCGGTTTTGCTATCTGACAGACTGCTAACTACATTAATTAAGCTCGTCCACTGTTTCTTACCACAAAACTTTGGCAAAATCATAGAAAATGCAACAAAATCTTAAACCAGCTTCAAATTTAACACACCAGCTGTACAGTTTAAGCTGAATGATTTTTGAAAATGTCATTCCATATGGTTCATTTACTTCTGAAAAAGAGCCCTGAGGGAAAGTGTATTTTACAGAAGCTTAAAACCAAAAATAAGTTATAAGATGTATGTACTCCCTGGGCACTGATCTGAGGTTTGGAGCTCTTAACATAGATTACTGCTAGTGGAATGTTTAGGGAAGAATGAGGTATTGTTTTATGAAAAAAACCATAGAGAATTTGACATTTCTAATGATTAATAGAACATTTTAAGCGTTCTTCTGTTCTTTTGTATAGCAGTAATACTATTTGACAGATAATGTACTTTTCAAAATTACAAATGTTTTACAATTGGAGTGCTGAATTTCTTTAAAGAGGTTCATATAAAAAATTTGTAGAGAGATACCAACTTTATTGAATATGAAAAATCTCCTTTTAACTGAACCGGTGTTTAGTACCTGTTTGTAACTGGATAGATGCTGAAAAGCCCTAGTGGAGCCTGGTTCTGTAACACGGTAATCATAGTTTGCACTCTCGTGCCTAGTCTGGCTCCTCCAGTTGGATTGAACAGGGTGACAATAAAGTGCTCATCCATTTCTGGTTCTTCATCCAGTATTGCAGAAATATGCAGTGTCTGACAAGGAAACAAGCACAGAAAGTCGTTGAGACTTCACAGCTAAGGACGACACAACCCTCTCAGACCGCCTTGGATAGCACAGCAGGAGAGCAGTGGCTCTTGAAACTGGGGAGGGCAGAAGTGAGGCAAGGATGGTTCGGCTTGAGGTTCTAAAGCCATCGGTCTGGTGACCTCCATTGGTGCAACACTAGGACAAGCGTATCCACTTTTCCCCCCACCTTCTCCTTTATTCTCCTCTCATCCTAAGACCCTCTGAAATATAATAGTTTTTGATCCTTTTTTCACACTTTGGTTCTCTACTTATTCCACACATTCCTTGGTAATTCATAGTCCCCATACAGCTACCTGATCCCCTAACGCAGCTCAGTCAAGTTGGTTTTAATTTACTTTAGTTGGCAACTACGCCAGCTCCAGGGCAGCAGGGTCATTCCACCACTGGTGCTGGGAAGAACAAAGGGAAAAAAGGCAAGAACAGAGGGATAGTTGAAATACTCCCTCTCTTCTTGATGCGTCTTTCCCTCTACTGCACCGCTGTGGATGAGAATAGCATCTTCTCAAGGTGGTCTCAAATTAGCAGAGAATTACCTAGCAAGAGGTAGGTGTTTTCACTAGCATTTGGGGCTCGCTGCCATCCTTCCCACTACCCAAACAGGCAAAAGCTACAAGGGTACACATAGCTTAGTGCAACGATGGGTCTAGAACTAAACTGGAGCTTACAACCTTTTAGATGCCTGTTTACTTCTGCAATAAACATATTTAGAGACTGTTTTAAGAAGTTTAAGAAGTTTTTGACTTCCCGCAGACCTGCTACACTGGCCATCACTGTGGTTCCAAATGCATTTAAGGTTCAGAAATTGAAAACCAGTGTTTCCAGTAAGGTTTGTTTCAGATTCTACCCCACTAGCCGTCATATACTAACCTGCTACTGACCCTAGCTTCACTGACAAAATAAAATGAAAAAAACAAGCTACCATTAAACTTCAGAAGGGTCAGGTTTTCACAAATTTAAGGTAGCTCGTTTTCTAGCTGACATTCTTGTGGGGACAGTACAGAGGCAGTGAGCTTAATACTCCCAGAAGAATAAGTAATTTTCTATGCCTAAGACTCTGAGAGCTGTTTAGGTTTTGCATTTGTCACAGCATACTCTGTTCAGTTCACACCAGCTGAAGTATCACATTACAGAATGGGATTTTAACTTTAACCATAACTATTTACACTTGTAAATTACCACTTCGTTTCAAAGTTTGTGTTTCAGCTATACATACAAAGAAATGTTCCGATGCATACATAAACATTATATACCCATTATATTGTTTTCAGTCTATGTCAACTATTACAAAGAGAGAAATAGATACAGAAAACCACATTTAATTTTTACGCACTTCCACTCCCATGACTCAATTTGCTCTGAGAATGAAGGAAAACTTAAAAAAAAATACAAACACCCCCCCACACACACATTTTTGAAATCTGCAATAATTTCAGAAAAGCTTTCTTCCCTTCTTTCGTAATAACTATCATATTACCTTGAATCTGACTCCCTCTTCCAGCACAATATATCCTTGAGACGGGGTCAAATCCACTGATGGCTCTGAAGAATTAATTTCGCTTACAAGATACTGAACAGTCACAGTGCCAAATATCCCCTGAGGAGGTTCTCTGATAATATTTAATACTGCAACACTTTCCATCAAATGGAGAGCTGTTTGCTCTCTTAGGAAGAAGTGATCACTGTTATTGAATGACAAAATTCCATGGCCGTCATCACTGGCAAGTATAGTAATTGTGGCTTTTGAGAAAAAAAAATAATGGAAATATTCTTTAATAAACATAGCAAAATATAATTTACATATATAGAAATAAAATACATATAAACACAAATCTATTCTTCCTTTAGAGTATAAATAATTCTTTTATGTGCATGATATTACTTGAAGAGAATATCTAAGTACTTTATCTAGGAAGATTTCTAGACAGGAAGAATCTAGACTCTTTTATTAAAAAGCTCACTTTTTGATTCCTTATTTACCCATTATCTTGTTAACTGCTTAGATTTCACACAGGTGTTTAAGAACTCTCCAAAGGAGTATAAAGATCTACCATAGCAAGGCAACGGTGTTTTATGAAATATGATTATTCAGAAGAATGAAATTAAAATGACTGCCATACAATTCCAAAGAATGTGAACATCAAAAGTTTTACCTGTTGTGTTCTCCCCTAATTCCAGCCCCAGAGAAGGATTTGTTAAAATTAACTGGAACTTCTCATCACCT
Organism: Anarhynchus alexandrinus; assembly: GCA_008711295.1. Classification (NCBI taxonomy): domain Eukaryota; kingdom Metazoa; phylum Chordata; class Aves; order Charadriiformes; family Charadriidae; genus Anarhynchus; species Anarhynchus alexandrinus. The sequence continues at coordinate 31,756 of VUYV01000332.1, read as the reverse complement.
TCAGGAATATCATCATCAAAAATCGTAACAACAACAGATTTGTTCCTTTCTCCATCATCAAAAAAAAGAGTCTAGCATTGAAACACAGAAAGCATTGCATACTTAACAGCTGTTCATACACACAGAAATTTTCAACTAAGGTAAACAGAATTGTCTTAAATAGGAAGCAAGAAGAGTTATAATTCTATCTCCCTTATAAATTGATTGAAACGGAAGTTAAAAAGTTAAGCACGTTGTAGAATGAGGACAAACGAGCAATTTACTTTGAAAGTTCTGTTGTAAAAATATGAAACCTTACATGAAATTTGATATGCTCCAGTCTAAGCAAAACTGTATTTGAGATCGAAGTTTACATTGTGTCTTATTTTTAAAAATACTTCAGTATTTAAAAAGAAAGAAACAGTAAAATAAGATGACTAATTTTATCTCTTTCTATTCAGATGACCATAGCAATTAAAACAAGTTGAAAAATCTAGCTGCACTACTGATCATTCTGCAGAATAAACAAGAAGACATTCTTTTGAGGAAGCTGAAGAAGTGAAAAGTACTAGATTTAGAACTTGCTTCTTACCCTTGAGGTCACATTAAAATCCAAACCCAGCTGTGCCTCCAAATTTTGGGCATAAAAAAATACAGACACATTGCCGTATGATCCTCTGTTTCGGAATGCCATTATTGTCAGATTCCCGTGAGATTCATTAACTTCAAAACTAAAACAAAAAGCAAGAAAAATTCTCAGTGCTGGCTAAGCATGTTCTTTTGAATAAGACGGTAGATAGTTGTTTTATTTTCACTGCAAATCATCCCCTCTGCTTCATAAGAAAAAGGCATCACTACAGTATCAGCATCATTACAATTACCCAATACCACCTTTTTAACTTTGTTTCTGATCTAAATGGAACTAAGCTATGGGTATAGGTATTTACATCCTGTAAATGTTGGTTTTCAGTGCGGGAATTACACTTTCCAGTTCTACTGAACTGAATGATGCTTTGCCATCTCAAGGATCTGGCCCTATTTTTAACTGGAGTTTTTATTGTTAACTGGTAATGAAAATAACTGTGCAACACCTATCGCTAACTGACACCGTGAGTTCTTCAAGGAGACAAGACTTACTTGGTTCTTTCCCATTCAATTACTCCGCTTACGCCATCATTAGCGTCAATAATAATTTGAGAAGCTAAACCTTCCACGTCTAAAATGGAAAACAGAAGGACAAGAATGAAACAACAATAAGGTCAATTTTCATGATTTTCAAGAATAATAGAAGCATTTCTTAAATCCCTACTGATTTTCTAGAAGAAATACATAATATTCTGTTCCCAAAATTTGGAGGAGAAAATAGCAGTGGGCAAGATAACTGGGAAGGCTGAAGGAAAATCTGTCCTTACTACCTTACTACTAGAACTGCAACACAGGGCCTTGAATTACCGCTCTTACATTTAATAATGCATACAAAAGAGACTAAAGAAAATTTGGAAAGCAAAACACAGCACAGAAAAAAAACAGGAAATACCAAAAGCAAGATTTGTCATGGAGTCTTAATTTATTATGATGACACTCAACATTTCACAGACTGTGCCATTCTGAATATGGGAGACAAAATGCATAAGAAAGAATAATAAATGATCTCATCTCCTCTTCATATTTCAGCGCCTGATCATAAACCTTACTGGTACACACCTCAGATTCTGCTACAAATACATAATCATTCATTTATTTGTAGGCTGTTTATGTACCATAGCATTCTATTGCTCCATAAAGACATTACTCATTGTCACAAAAACTCTGAAAGAGTATTGTACATGTTGCACTGTGAAAATACTGAATAATAGATTAATTCCAGAAATTTCCACTAATTTCAGGGACCAGAACTTGACAGTCAGAACTTGATTCTTCCAACAAAACAGTGCCTTAATTTGTTCACGCAACAGCACCACATGACTACTTTTATTTACTTCAACTTAGTAAGACTCAAAAAGATATGAAGAAAAGAATGACAATTTCTACAATCAAACTGACTCCACCCAATCTGTAAGTATACTATATTTAGATCAGTAGGAAAGGCTTCTATCAATTCAGATAAAACTGAATGAAAGTCAAAGGTCATTGCCGTGAATCCAAACCTGTCACTACGGGGTAGCGATGAAGATCATCAGTAGCTGCAAAACCTCTACACACACAGCAGAAACGCTACTGAGGTTCAGAACCCCAGAGGGAGTGCTAGCCATCACAGACCTTGCAGCTTCACTCCGCACCCTCGTTTTCCCGTGTCGTGCCATAGTCAGATCAGTTCACCCAGCGCCTGCAATACTTTGCTTTCCACATCAGAACTCTCGTTTCATGTCTGGCATCCTTCCCCTCCCCTGACGCCCCCCTGCCCACCTCCCCCAGCTTGGCTCTTCCTTCTGTCCATTAGTTTTATTCCTTCTCCTTTCAACATTCTCAGCTGCTGATAATTTTCCCTTTTCTTTATTCCTTGCATTTTCCTATTTGAGTCAGGCTCTTTCTTCCACGTGTTCTAGAAGATGGGGGGCACAAGGAGAAAACAACAGGGCTGTCCTTACACTTGTTGTTTCTGCTCCTTATCAGTGAAGACTCAGATCAGAAGTAAAGGTCTCTTAAGTTCAGTGTGTTCTACTCGACACCACAGACGTACCAGAGTTATTCCCCATATGGCCACGAAAGGAGCAGCACATGCGATATATTCCAGATGTGTCGGACTGACTACATGTGCCCGTAGAACACCCACCTCCTTTTGATATTAGGCACCTCCTAGAAATACTGCAAATATCTTATATAGGCTATGGGGCTGCTAGAAATCCTAAACAAATGCTTCGCACCAACAGGGAGTTAAATTGTCGGTCTTAATAAATAAAAATCTTAATAAATCAAAATATACCAACAGGGGAAACAAGATTAGGAAACAGTCTGATAACAGAAATCATAGTGACACTTTACAATAAGGACAAGTTTTTCCCTCGTGGGATAAAACTATTATCTGTTCGTCCTAAGTACGTTTAACCCAACGTGGATATCACAGAAGGGTTGAATGGTCACGATTCAAAGCGTTGCCAACCATTTACAACAGAAGGTGAGACTCTACAGCACTCGGCACAATTGAGTTCAGAAAAATCCTTTGTACTTTTGTGTTACTCTTTTTATGCTTTAGATTTTAGACTCGACTACTCACAGCTCAGTCTCTACAAATCAGCAATGAGTCTTGCAAGTTACCTTTCAATCTGTAACGAATTAACTCTGTCACCTCTACAGGCATGCAAAGAAAAGGGAAAAGAGTCGAAGAAGATGTTAGAAACAATCAGTATAGCTAGTCGCTAGCACCACAGGATAATCCAACTGCCCTTAAAGCCAATGGCAGCTATGCTACTGAATTCAGACGCAGAATGAGGAACTAACTAAGCATATGATAAATGAAGTTCACTGGAAGAGGAGGAAAACCACAGGATATGACTCCAAAAAGTAAATCTGAGAGAGAGTAACAAAAAGAGACTTTTAAAAGAGTGAACAAATTAATGACATAAAGTAATTTTTTTGACATTTTTTTTTCCATTATGTACTTGGAAATGAAAATCAGATTAACACACTGCCAATAAAACTTCATATAATTGTGCTCTCCAACTGTAAATTACTAACTCCTCTATGAAAACTGCCTTAAAAAAGCTTAAAAAAGTAAGAAGCAAGTGTAATAATGAATATGTTTGGTTTTCTACAATGTTTCCTTCAGAATACTCTGTCTCATATTGGTATAGTGAGCAAGCGGAAAAATGATAATATACCACAGTAATATGTTCTGCATGCATTTCATATAAAAGCAAAGCCAAAGACAATTCTCTGTAAGTTCTTTTACCCAGCCGAGGTGGGGATGAAGTTGAATGGTTCATGATGAGTTCCACCGAGGTTAAATTAACCAAGAAGAATTCTTGCACTTCTGGTACCTCATCCTGCAAAATACAAATTCAGTACATCCTCTTTTCATTTTCCTTTAAGACTCTCACAGAAGCCACCAAAAAGCAACACATTAGAAGTGTGGAAGAAAACACTTTTTTTTTTTTTTCCATTTTCCTGAAATACTGTTATTGGGTGTAAAATTTATTAACTTGAATGAACTATGAAGACATTATATTTCATGAAAAAGACTCTGTGGTGACACTAAACTATTTTTGTGAATGAACTTCTGTCCAATTTTAAAGGCATAAACCCCAACCATTGACAAAGAGCCTGTAGAAGGCAATGAATTACACTGTTCTGTATATCAGCTACTGAAGTCTTAATGAGACACATAAATTTTATTTATGTATAGGTAGAGCTGTCTGTTATTATTTTTCCTTCTGTGGTTTTAAGATTAAGAAAAAAAAATCCACCTTTCTAAATTACAATGAAATATATAGCTGCAAGTAATATATAGTTTGCAAGCTTTGGGTTCCAAAACATTCCTCTTCTGATGTCACACAGGTCAGTGTAGAAAGAAAGGGTTTAGAGTTTACCTCTAGAATAGTAATATTTATGGCAGCTGATGTTTCTCCTTCTTCCAAAACTAGTGAGCCAGAAACAGCTATATAATCAGCTCCTGGTTCAGCCAAGGTCCCCTCTGTCTGGTTACTTAAGGTGAGCAATCCTGGAACTGTGGCGTACGTAACATTGATAGCACCTGTTTAATTTGTGACAAAAAAAAATTTGTGGTTTTTTTTTCAATTCTTATGTAATGCTCACTGGAACAGGAAAAGCAAAGAGATCAAATGCTCATCCACAAACTGAAAAGCCTAACTGCAAAACAGAAGGATTAAAAGATTAATCTGGAGCCAACGGAACTTTGTGGTTGTTTTTATTGTGCTTCCAGCCCAGCCTTTGGTGATTTGTGCAACATCACAGGACTTAAAAGGCATTCGGGCCAACATATTCATATATTTCAGGTGCTGCAGACTGCAAATATTACAGTGCTGAAGTACTACCTATGACACCTAATATATTATTAATATCAGGTTTGGTGCCAAGGGAAGTAGAACGTTTCAGGAACGACCGATATCTAAGAAAGGCTCTAAAGACAGTGCTGGGAAATACAGCTTTATAAATCTAGTTTCCTTCCCAGGCAGACTGACATAGATGTCAATAAAGAATAAAATTAGGGGACGCACTGATAAATGTTACCAAGGGAGAAAGTTAGGCATAATTTTTTTATAATAAAGCCATGTCTCATTTATCTGCCAAGGTAAGCCAAGTTGCAAATTTAAAGAGAGTGATCCTGGAGATAAAATGACAGATGAAACTCAAAGCTGCTCTGTATGAAATAAAATATAAGGTATAAAAGAATCTTAGTTTTAATAAATAATGATGGACTTTAGGTAAGAGATCTTACATTTAGTATGGTTACTTATCTTAAAGCATTAGTTTCCTGAGTAGTGTTTCAAAAGTAAGTTTGATACTGATTGATATTAAAAAAGAAATGGGAAAACATAGAAATGTCATTAAAATGCCTCTACAAATCTGTGGTGTGTCCAAATCCTGAATATTCATTGCAACTGGTCACTTCTCTTCAAAAGAGATATAACAAAAGAAACTAAGAGGGGTTTATCACTGAGATCTAAATACAGTCTAAAAAGGTAAATAGGAATTGATTACACGTTATCTCACAATATAAGTTGAAATTCTCAGGCAACAAAAACAAGAAAATGTGTTTGCATACAGCACATTATTGAATTCTGGAATTAAGTATTAATTTCATGGATGTTAAAAGACAAAGTGATTTAAAAAGGAATAAGGGATTCTCAGAGGAGACATAAACTGAACTCAGTGGTATGCATGCAGCTTTTTCCATGGGACATTCCTAAGCTGCCCAACTTCTGGGCGTTTAGAGGGAAAAGATGTGGGAACGATCATTCCATACAAGCTCCTTTTCTCATATGTTTTTTTATTATTTCTCCTGGAGAGACTAACGCTTTGAGACAGATCCATTAGACATAGAGGTAGTAACCCTAACAGCCAACAGTCATGTCACAGCTCCCAGGCTCCTTGCTGTGGAAATGAGGGCTGTGGCTCCAGTTTTAACTAAAACTTAGCTTCCAAGCCTGCCATAAGAAGCCTAGAAGTTCTGAAAATACCAACTGTATCCAAGATTTTTCAACATTTCCAGCCTCCCTGTCACGGCTTTCATTTGCCTAATGATTACCAAAACAGAACTACTCTTCTCTTGCAGTTATGATACAAACCTAGAGATCCAAATTCTCTGTTAATAAAAAGCTGAACCGTTTTGTTCTCCTCTGGAATTAGAACCACCCTGGATGGGGAAGCAAAATTCAAGACTCCATGTGGTTCATCACTAGCTTCTACTGTCAGAACAGCTTCATATCCTTGACTATCCAAAATAGCAGCACCTGAAGAAGAAACACCTGCAAAAGAAACAATGGGCTATAGCGAATAAAGTGTTATGCAACCATTTTTTTTGTCTTATATTACTGCTGTTATTACATTTAAATGACAGTCAGTAACAGTGCAAATGAAATGAAACCAAACATATGTTGAAGTTTATGGATGGTACGGAATGTATATATATTTACATTCTATAACAAATACAGGAATATACAACCACGACAGAAATTTTATGCATACCAAGTATAGAGTCACAAAAACATATTAAGAAATGAGAAAACTTAATGGGCCAGTGCCAAATATCAACTTCCCTAAACTTCCTCTACTGCAAAAGGAAAGAGAATGTTTTCCCAGGAATTAACTCCCACAGTTAAAATTACGTTCAACTTCTCAATCATCCCGCTAAGAAATTACTCCCTTTTCCAAGTATTGACATGATGAATAATTATTGGGGTATTAATTGATGCTTATCCTGATGGATTACAAGGGCCAACAAACGATTCTGGCAATTTGGTAAGGCACCTAGCAGCAACACGATCCATGTCAACTTAGTTTGGTGTTTAGACGTTAACTTCAGTTTAACGAAGGGTATTTCAGAAGGGATGCAGTTTCATGCTTCTTTTCTCATTATAATTTGAATGGCAAGAATAAAATATTCTGACCTCCTTGAATTCAGAGACAGATCAGAAAGTCAGCTTGCGGCACTACAAGATTGCTTTAAAAGATAAAAATATCTGCTTATTTCATGGCAACTGTATCCAGAACATATTAGTAAGCTCAAGTTTGTATTCAGTTAAAGGGAAGCAAATAACCACTGAATTAAACAGGCAGAGTTAAATGAGCTTTCAAACCTGCATTTGAAACAACATTGCAGGAAAACTGCAAAGACGCTGTGGAGTTTATATATATATGTATATATATATATACACACATAAGAATCAAGCCTGTTTAAATAAAACGTGAATGAACTTGGCATAGTTTACTCCAGTTGCAGTATGCTCAGTCCTACACTTCCAAAATGGATTAATACATATGAAAATATTACACTACTAAATGGTAGTTTTAAGATACGGCAAGCTATAGTTCCGCATTACCTTCTGTTTGGATGTTGTATAGGATGATCTGGTATTCTTCTTTTTCTTCAGGAATATGGTCATCCAGCAAGTGAACATACAATGTTGCATTCAATGTCTCCTATTTATTTTATGGATAAATTGGTTAGTCATTATTGTATAAAATACAAGTGATACCACTGTATCATACGTTTTTGGAACAACACCTTTAAGAAATGTAAAGTATCAAAACCTATAAAATCCCTCCAGTTTGGAATTCCAAGAGTAAAGGAGCAAGTAAACAGTCAAGAAACAAAGACTGCTATAAAAGCACACTTTTTTTTCTCAGCTCAGTACTAATTGCAATATTCTCCGGTAGCCATTAACTTTGTTTATGGACTTACCTCAGGAAAAAACAGTATTCCAGAATAGTTTTCAAAATTTTGTTTTACATTATGCCCAACTATCTTCCATTCAACAGTAACATTTCCCAGTCCTGGGGCAGTTCTTACAACATGGAACTGCAGTTTTTCTCCTAGGAACAAAGGATAAGACACACATATTTTGGGTTTCCTCTCTTACACACCAATTATTAAAATGAGAGGCCATAAACATGCATCACAGTTAAAAGATTTTTTCTGAAAGAAATTAATATTTTTAATATTGAGTTTCACAGTAGTTACATAACACATTTGGTTTTAATACTGGAATAAAAAACCTAAACCTAAACTCTTTCTTCCTGGGTTTTTCTGGGTTTTGTTCACTCTTAGAAAGAACTATCAAACTATGAGGGAACCTGGTGCACATGAATAACTTTTAGAAAGTAAGTGCCCATCAAAACATGCACAAAGAGATGAGCAAAACCTGCCTGTCGACTACACAAAACAGTAAATGCTGTATGTACCAGCTATAACACAGACTTTTCTACAACAGCTAACTGGCAAGGAATATGTTTTCCTGACATTTGCAGTGTCTTGTGACTTTACATACTGCGTGCAGAATAAAGATTTTAATTACTAGTAAGTTTCATTTATTTGAGTTTGAACTGACAAATGTCATCAGTGTTAGAAACTAAAACATCCAGAAAATGTTAATATTTAATAATTCATAACTTGAAAATAAAGCATTTAAAACTAAACATTCATATTTAATAATTTATTCCTAAAAAAACAATTGCTTATAATTTCTGGGGTAGTCAGTACCAATTGACAATGGGCACTTATAAGAAGAAATTACGGTATTATTTTTCACATTNGTGTTCAAGGCCAGGCTGGACGTGGCCTTGGGCAGCCTGGTCTGGTGGGAGGTGTCCCTGCCTATGGCAGGGGGGTTGGAACTCGATGATCTTCAAGGTCCTTTCCAACCTAAACCATTCTATGGTTCTATGTTATATCAATATGAAATAGATCAGCAGGTAAAATTAGTAATATTATGCAATACATTCACAGTAGAGGACAGGTGTTTATTTAGAATATGTAAATGTATTGCATCCGTATGTCAATAGCAGTTTTCAAGTGTGGGGAATTTAAATTTTCCAGTATTTACAGTATTGCATTGGCCTTCAAAGACACAAAATATGCAGAAATCTATAATACTGAGATCTCTGGAAATAATAATACATGAGATTTCTTTTGTTTACCAAAGAATGAAGAAAACTAAACAAAAACTTGTCAAAATGTATATTGCTGATCCAGAAACAGAAATCTGACAAACTTAGTTTCATCCCCAGCTGACTGAAAAACTCTTTCTTAGTGTTGCTCTAAACTGACTTAAATTTTTTCACTGTTGCAAAACCTGGGAATAATTCCATCTTCTGATTTGTGTTATGCACTCACTAAAAGCAACCCTATTGAGAAACACTGAGACACATCAATGAATGTGAAAAAGAAAATGTGTTGTAATGTGGTCTCTTACTCTGTGGCATAAAGAATTGAGCAGCCCAGATTGTCTCTCTGATTATGTAATTTAAAAAGCATCAAGTTGCTATCTGGCTATTTGAGTATATTATATTGCAGCACAGTATTGTAGAGCTAAAACCGGCAGGAAGAATTTGAACATTTTCTAGATGTGTTCTTGTTTTGGTAAGGAAATATTAGAGAGATGCATGTATATTGGCTACCAATGAGAGAGGTACAAACAACTATCTTCAAGGGACCTTAGTGTAATTAATTAAACTACAAAATTGTGAAGAAGTAATACATGGATTGTATACACCCATTTTCAAATAAATAGAATTAACATGTGTTATTCAGCCTCAGCCTTTCAAACTCTAGTTAAGCCTTGGAGATGTACCAGCATTCATGCCTTTGTCTTAAGTTGTTCCATGATGCTTCTAAGAGAATAAAAGAACTCAAAACGTATTGACATCAGAAGGATTCTGCTTCTACAGTCAGATATCTGAGGATAGACTGCCAGTTTACAGGTTCCCCTGAGGCTAATTTATCATATCATTTAACACTGCACTGAAATCCATTCTATCCTATGATAGAATTTTCCATATCCACTGCAAACAAATAAATATTTAACAGGAAAAATGGTTACTTTAGTAGCATTGCAGAATGCACAATTTAGACAAAGCTTATTTCAATATAAATTTATGAATACACTGAATTTTCACTGAAAACTGGCGCAAAACACTTAATGATGCAGAAACACTGTAATCTGAACACTAAGAAGAAACCTAAAGTACAATTCATCATAATTACAGACCCCAAGTAGTTAATTACTGACCTATGTTTCTTGGTCAGCTTTACCAAAATCTTTGGCACTGCTATCCAGAAAGAAACACTAATACAAGTACTATTGTTTTTTGAAGATTGAAAGGGTTATTAGGGTCATTTCACTATTTTGTTTTAAGTTTTTTGTTATTTAACCCTTTCATGCATAGATTTAGACTTCTACATTTACCATGGAGAAGAAGGGGGCCTGAGCCATCCTCCTCTTCTTCCTTATTTCAAGCTACTGCAGTGCATTTTCCTCTACTATGGTCATAGCAACACAACTGTTGCATGCCTCTGCCTCTACTAAAATGCTACCCTTGCCCTCAATAAGGTCATAGGTAACACGCACAGCCTGAAAATAATACAGATTTGCTTGATATAAATTGTTCAATGATACAACAAATCTAAAAGATAACCATATTTTGATTTATGTCTGATAAATTTTGCTTTCAGAACAAGAAGACTTGATACTGAAAATTAAATACAAACACTGAAATCATCTAAAGGCCTTAGCTCATTCTTTCTTTTTTTTTTTTTTTTAATCAAAGGGAATTAGTTTGGTTGGTTTTCCTTGCTGTAAGACAACACACTATTTTTCACAAGCTGGAGGAATCGGAATCAAGTAATTTCCAGACTACAGGAGAGTATTTCAGCTCCAGCATTTGCTAGCATGCTACGAATAATATTTAACCAGTGGAAAGTATTCAGGGTCATCGTAACTTTTGGGAATGAGACAGTTTGTATTAATTCCTTGCACTCATTAACAGGTCTTCCTGGCCTGCCAGATTGCAGCTGGCTTGGCAGGCAGATCAGAACTGTTAATGCGGAGAAATAAAGGATGAAAAGGGGGCACACAATAGAACAGAGTCAACACGAACCATATCTAGATAAAAAACAAAAGGTTATGACATCCTTTCATTTCTGGGGAAAAAAAAAAAAAAGAGAAGACATTTGGTTGAGACAGACTTTTTTCTTCAAACAGAAAATGCAGTGCACACATTCCTGGAGAGCGAATTTCTGTTTTGTTAAGTTTCCCTGACCATCAGTTTACACGTCAGAGAAATACGATACCGCAATATGTTGAGATTCCAGCAAAGGCTGCCAAAAGCAATCACCGCTAGTACTATTATCATCCTATTCAAAACTGCATCAAACCTTAGATCAAACACGTAACATGCTCTTCTAAAGCACTAGTAGAAACCTTTCATCCATATCAAATTATTATTGCTCTTTCTCAAATGTCATGACTGAGGGATGACAGCAAGATTGGTACATTCCTAAATCAGATACCGTAAAAAAGCATAAACAGAAAATCTATAACGGCAGGTTATTGAGTCAAGGAGAGGGAAGATGTGATCCAAATCTTTCTGTGGGAACACTTTCTAGAAGATTTAAAGTGAATTGTAAGTCATTGGTAGATGAGATTTGCTTACGACTAATAGTAGGTGTGTATGATGGGAGTTATGCCCAGTTCTGGAATATGGTATGAATGAATAAGACAAGAAATGCTAAAAGGAGCTTTGAAATGCAATACCAATAGCAGCAAGGCATAATCTTCAGGGAAAAGGAAAGCACAGATGGCATATAAAACCATTTTGGAAATTGTGTACTCATCCTTTCCATAGATTTCATTTAAGGGCTATGCGTGTAAGAGTTAAAAATTAGGAGAAGTACATGCCAAGTATGTGGCAATTCTGTTTGCTAGCATCCTCTGAACCATGACCCAAGCAACCACCGTGAGTCGTTACCAACAGAAAGCACAGAGACAGAAGCTAATGTTAAACCAGCCGAGTGTGGTCAACACAAAGAACCCACCTTCACGACCAATAACAGATCTCGAGGCTGTCTGGAAGCTAATAATTCCTGCCACGTTGTCACTTGCCAGAATAACCACTGTGACAGTGTCAAAACTGGGCAAAATCCGACTGCCTCCTTCAGTATGGACCAGGCTGATTATGATGCTTTCATCATCCTCTGGCTCTGGATCATCTAAAATGGTCAGCGTGACCATCTTTTTTGTCTCCCCTACAAGGACAAGAACATATACAGACTTATGTGTGCAAATGGAAATCACCTTTTTAAAAAAATTCATCATCTTCTTTTGCAGGAAATGCTTAAAAATTATAAAAAAAAGGACATGAAGCATATTTATTTATTTACCTGTCTAGAAGTTACTGAATGTCATTATGAAATTTTATTCAATTACTATTGAAAAGTTACATTAGGAGAATGTAAATGTCAAATTATTTAAACATACTATGTAGAAATTAACAACGTAGGCATAATTTCTGAATGTCTACAATTCTTTATCTGCATTGTAAGTTCTCCAACTTTCAAATTTAACTTAGAAAAGGGGAATATCATCCTTGTAAAAAAATTACCAAGGGCATAAGTTTTCTGATGAACCATATACACAAGTATTCTAAACTCAATTTAAATATATTTACTGGGCCAGGGAATGCATTAAAATGGGCTACCATTGTGTTGGTTGCCTGTCCTCTGGACTATCAAAGAACGATAACGTAAACAGCAAACATGGTCAAATACCAGTCTCTATAATCCGTTATAATTTACAACGCAATCCTGTTGCTCAGTGCATGTGCATAACCTGTGCTTTATGAATATGAGAATACCAGTTTACAAGATACACATATTTCTCGCTACATTGTCTTTTAAAATATTCTGAGAACATTTTTTACTGAATTTATAACACTAATTACATGTCAGCCTCAGAATCACTGCTGGCAACCATTCTTTCGAGTTGAGATGATTTAGCAAACGAGCTAGCACACCAGAATCTCTATTACACTCCCATAAATTTCTTTCAAAACAACTGTTCAGTCAACTCAAAATTAGAAAATACAATGCGTATCTGTCATGCTGTGTGGTACTTAAGTAATGTCTGCCATTGACTTGTTTGTCCTGTTTGCAATTTTTTTTAATGCGCTGTTGAGTTATGTTATGAATACAGTCTCAGAATCTAAAAAGAGATGCCACGAAAAGTTAGTACTGCACTGACTGAAGGTTAACAAAAGACCAGTTAGACCTTATTCTCATTTTCATTATCTTTGATATAGCAATTATCTTCAGCATTATTATTCCTTATTTATTTGCTAAAAAGGTAATCTTTATAATGCACACTGCCATATTTCTTTAAAAAAATACTTAGATATTTATGCTTTTCATCTTTTCTTATTTCTTTCACTACACCTGTGTGTGTTCTGCAACATAATGCTATATGCAAATGAACTATATTATTTTGAGCATATTTTTATTTTTTATTTATTTTGAGCATTCAGGGAGGTTTAGCTTAAGAATAAGGCATTGCTTCTCAAAACATCCAGAGCACTGAGTGCTTGTCAGATTCTTTTGGGTTTTCTTTAGTCTCACAAAACAGAAGCTAGTACAAAATTTTGCCTCACCTTCAGCGAACACCAGAATCTCACCGACACCTACAAAATCCAAGTTTGGGGTAGCGGTTCCGCCAACCACACGCCATTCCGCTGTCACCTGCCCCAGGCTGCCTTCTGTCCTGTGTATCATCAGCTGCACGGTGGCCTGAGGACGTTCTTCCACTTCAACATAGAGACCTTTCTCTGTCGCGTTGGGACTTACGCTGTAGATCTTAAATACTCCAAATGCATCCCCATTCATCATTATGACAACTGTGGAAGTATTTGGCTGTCCTATAGTTGGTTGATTCTTTAAGCTGGCTGAGAGGTTCACGAGTTCCACTTTCAAAAGCGATACGGTGAATTTCTCATCCAGCTCTGGCAGGCTGTCGGGGAGTATGGTAACTGTGAGATTTGCAAACTCTTCCCCTTCCTGCATTATGGCCCACTGCCCTGTAACGGACTCATAATCACTGCCAGCGATGGCTTGTGCGCTAAAGAGAGCGGATGCACTGGTGACGTTTTTCTTGTAGGTCCAGAATCCTGAAGTGTTAGTTAACGGGCTGATCTCCGCTGTCAGCCAAAGGCAGAGAGGAATCTCAGAGGCACTGGAAAATGTAAAGGCTGAACACGCTTGTTCTTTTAGGCACTGAGTCGCACAGGCATAGAGTGGGTCACCTGCTGCCGACACATTCACTCTGGTCTTGGATGGTTGCTCAGGAATTCCTTGTGCAGGAGACTCGTAACAGGCCAGGATATCCTGACCTTGCTCAATGGCAAGAGCTACGACGTCAGTCTCAGAGGTGCTGTAAAACATCTGCAGCTGACCAAACCTTCCCCCACTAAAAGACATTGAATTAAAAAAGTAGTGTTAGTTGATGAAGTATGTCTGGTGTTCTGTATGTTTCTGGGTTAAGAATAAAAGTGAACAAAATCAACTGTCCCTTTCTGAATTGCTGAAAAGTTCCAAATAGCTAATTACAGTATACCAGAATAACTGAGTTCTCATTTTTTGTGGATAGCAAGTTTGATTATTTATAGCTTGGGTAGCAGTCTGTTAAGAATGCATGTTTGCAAACATTTGTTTCTAGGAATTAACTTTGTCTTCTTAGGGCTGGCAAGGAAGAAAAAGCCTGTGCTGCCCAACCTTGTCACCTTTCCTCCTAGGTGCCCTCAGGATATCATATCACATGCATAAAACCTGATTTCTTTTTCTTGTTTCCTTCCATCCCACAAGGGTTGACCCATTTTGTCCTCCTGTTCAATCACAGGAGAAGGCTGTTGTGCAGCTTTAAATGATTTGACGATTAAATGTGCAAAATGAAATTTGCATTGTGTACATTAGGTTTACATTGTACATTACATGTACTTTACATACATTTCTAATAAGCAGACGTCTAGTTCAAAAATTATGTATATGAAATAAAAATGTGTTGAGGTGGCAGATCAAGAAATTGATGCAGACACTTATACAAGAGGAGCATGACATTTGAAATTATAGCCAAAACAAAAAAAAAAAAAGAAAGAAAGAAAAAATAATAGATATAAATAAAGCAAACATTATACAAACCTTCGCCTGACTGTTATATTTGCAAGCAAGTTTCTTTCTAGTGGCTCCTGAATTCGATATAAGGATTGATGAAAGAAAACTGTGCCATAAGGATTATCATTGGCAGGTATTATAATATTTGCCACGCCATCTAACCCAATAGCACCACCATTGGAGGCCTGAGTTAATTCTACATGGACAATCTCAAAAAGAAAAAAAAAAGAAAAAGAAATAATGCAGCTAAACAGTTTTTGGTATTTCTGACAATAATCGCATGCAAAGTAAAATCTGAACTTTTCGCACCTGCCTGCCAGAACATTCCTTGCTTTTCTTTGCACACATCTCTATCACAAGTTAAAACCGTAATACTGTTCAAGAAAGATGTAACTGCTTTACTTACTTCTTCTATTTCTGGAACATCATCAGCCAGGATTTCCAGCAGCAACATCTGAATGGCTTCCCCAGGGGCAAAAGTAATATTGCCCGAGGCGACCCGCAAGTCCGCATCAGCAGGATGTCCATCAACGGTGGCAACCCACTGAAGAGTAACGTTACCGAGTGTCCCAGCATTGCGGATTATTGGCAGATTTATGGCTACTGATCCAAATTCAGGCTCCTCCACAGTGAATTCGGTAATCTGAAAAACTGAAGTAAAGCAGAGAGAGGTGTATTTCATCAACAACGGAACTGAAAGTAAGTATATCAACTCATGAGGTACATAGTTTTATTTCACTTGCATTTACTTGCACAGGTGAATCACTTTTAATCAGGTTTAAACTTAAAAGCAAACTTTCAGTATTAATATTTTCATCTACAGAGGAAATTAGCATGAAGATTAAGACCTCATCCAAAAATTTTATTCCAACATACACATTGTTCGAGGCTAAACGTGAGCTGCTTCTAAACTCCTAGAAGACAATTTCATAATTACTCCCAGCAAGGAAACTTTAGCAGCTTTCATGTCACTTACTGAATAAATAAGTCAACACATTCCATCTAAAATTGTTTCAAATAAAAGTCTTCCTTGTATTACACTTTTAGTTTTTAAGAATGCAGTTAATTAGTTACCCATCTGGAATTATTTATTTTTGAATTTTTTTTTTCTTTCTTTCTTCTACCTTCTTCTACTGATAAAATGGA
Organism: Anarhynchus alexandrinus; assembly: GCA_008711295.1. NCBI lineage: Eukaryota > Metazoa > Chordata > Aves > Charadriiformes > Charadriidae > Anarhynchus > Anarhynchus alexandrinus. The sequence goes on along the minus strand of VUYV01000332.1, from coordinate 15,519 downwards.
CCAAGAGGAATTAAGGTACTGAAGGGAGAAATAGGTAAGTCAAAAGAAAATGCAGGAAAAATATACCAAAAATCAAACAAAAAAGAGATTTCTAAAATGTCATTACATTTTTGAAATCACCAAAACCCTTCTCAAAACCTGTGTAATGAAACTTATTTAGAAACTATATACAATTAATTTTATTGATAATAACAGGCAGAAGAAAAACTAAAGTACTTGACAGAAAATAAGAGAATGAATTTAATTTCTTTTTACATTTTTCAGTTTCCCTAGATTTTTAAATCTGCTTTGGTTGATTATCTAGCAAAACAAAGATATCAAAGTATTTAAGCAACAGATATCAGAATTCAGGTTTTGGCTTAAACCTGTTACAGAAATGCAGCACTGAAGTAAAAAAAAAAAAAAAAAAAAAAGTAAACTAAAATAAATCTATCTCGATTGGGAGATTCCAAAATTTTGCTATATCAACTGCCTAAATAACACTTTTTCTTATATTAAAGTACCATTACTCTTTAATTACATGTTTTGATTTAGTTTATCTTATTGTTTGCTTTACTGACTTCATCAAGGCTTCCTCTTTGTCTTCACAAAGTTTTTATTCAGTTGCCCAATAACAGCTCACCCACAAATCTACAGTAAAAATGTTAACAGAAGAGAGAAAATATGCAAATAGGACTCATTTACCAAAGGATCCAAACGGGTCATCAGAAGCCTCAATCGTTATGATTGCTCTGGTCAAAGATCCAAGCAAGGCTCCTCCTGTTGTTTGGTTCAGCAGCTGAACATAAAATGACTCCTCAACTTCAGGATTGATATCATTAATTATATAAATTGGCACAGCTTTACTTGTTTCTCCTTCTAGTAGGACAACATCTGATGAGGCTACACTGTAGTCCTCGCCTAGATTTGTAGACGAAACAAGCAAAACAATAGAAAACACAGAATATTAATGCATTATGGTTCAGTGTATTGAACATCGTCAGCAATGCATGCATTCCTCCGTGGTTTTATGGGTTTTTTTCTTTATCCTCAGACCCAGACAACACAGTCTTTTTTATTTCTCATTGCCTGTTAGATATCTGGATGGATTAAAATAAAACTTGGCTCCACCAAAACAGAGTTTGCAGTGTTAGACCAAGAAGTACTTACAAAAGTTCCATTATTGTCTTCCACTGAGAAGGTCACACTACCAAGACGTTTCTGCCTTTGATTTCTAATTGCTCTCTGGCTTTCCAAGAGATAAAAGTGAACAGAAGCACCTTTGTCAAAGCAGATTTTAGGAAAGGGCACATTTTTGTGTGGACCTCACTTTAGGCAAACTTGTCTCTAAGAATGTCTAGATGAACAACTGTGACACACTAGATAATGGCTCTGCTTCAGAAACTAATTGAAAGCATACGCTGACACCAAGCTAGCTACGTACTTATTTAGAAAAGTCTGTTACCTAAAAAGGAAACAAAAATACCAGTTCTCAGAGCTCCTACCACCCACCTATTCCATTTTGGACACACCAGAAATACAGTGGGCTTGATTTGTAACTGTCTAAGTGGTTTTGACCTTGCACACTTCATAAGTTTCCTCTTTTCTTTATGTACCTTCTCTACAGCAGGGGCCAACTGGAGAACTTAACCTCCCGTTTTTAGAAGTTCAGGTCTTTGTGGGTTTTGATTGGGTTTTGCCTGTTCGTTTTACAGCTGAGTCCCCAACTCTCACTTCCTCTCCAATGAGCTCACCTACGCAATGCATGGTGGGTATAAATATACATACAGGACTAAATAGTAGCTACATATACAACTGTAGTAATTTTTACTTTCATTTATTTTCCTTTTTTGAAGAGGTGGTGGGCTACTAGGGAAACAGACACCCCAATTTCTTCACTCATTTCTCTATGTCTCAGTGTCCTGGTTTGAGGTGTCGTTTATTGGCCAGCCCAGCCTAAACCACCACACAGAGCTTTCTAAAAGCTGATCCACGATCTCTCCCACAGGGCTTGCATTCCTATTTGCTAAGCAGAGTCAGTAAACGTCTCACTACTATTTTTTTTGTTACTTGTTATATATAAGTATTAAATATTAAGTATATAAGTATGATATACTTAGCTCGTTCCACTTTAACAAAGACTGCACACTTCTGCTATCCTGATTTCTTACCAGCTGTTGCAGTTATTGGCATAGCTTTAAATTTCACAGAAACATCTGCAAATATTCCCCCAGTTCTGGTCACATTAATGATTGGTCCAACATAGTTTTCAGCAACTCGCACAGTTGAAGCCGAAAGCTGAAGCGTTCCAAAAGCATCATCATTGGCATTGATAATTACGTGAGCTATTGTCTCACCCACTGATCCAAGTCGAGGAGAATTTACAACTGAAACGTAAAGAAAACTTAGTGAGGGGGTGTCCGAGATGCGTGCTCTCTATGGCCATAGCATTCGCAGACATACATGTGAGTTCAGTGGTTAGTCGCCACTAGCTTTCAACAGAATTATCTTTTTTTAGGATTGGACAAATATAACTACAAACTGCACCAACATACTTTTTTTTTTTTTTGGTGTTTGAATTATATTATGGTAGAAAAATCCCAATTTTTAATAACTTATTATTATACCATGCTGTGGAGCATACAAGCCATAATTTTTTTTTGAAGAGGTGAGGTACTGTGAAATTATTTATCTATTTATTTATTTTTCCATAAGGCCAGTAGTAAGATCAATACAATTCAGAAGAATTTAATTTTTACACTTGCTGTGATGATATACAGATAAGATTTCAACCTCCCAGCAGAATTATATTTGAAGTTTCCCTTAACATCAAGATTAATCTGGGGCGGGGGCAGCAATTAGACACGCCAAGAAGCTTTGAAGCACAAATCAGGCTGTAGTGACCTGAATTTATCTGAATGGGGGATGAAGTAAACATTCTCTACACTAAAAAACAACACGCGGCTGTAATTCTACACCACTTTAAAAGACTTTTTTGGCTTTCAATAAGCAAAACTAGCTTAGTTATTTCCGAATGCTGAACATTAGAGAAACAGCACTAGATGAACAAGTACTAGTGCACAGAACCAATACTGTAACATATTTGGCCTGAAAGACCTTGGATAAGGCAATGCAAAAGGGATAAAGAAATGCTCATCCATCCCCGACAAAATACTGCGCTAAAGGAAATATATGCCAACAGCCCCCAAGGCAGGTAACTCAGAGATTTCTTAACTATACAGAGATTGGCAGAGGTAAAAAGTTCATCATTTAACTTGTTGCATTTTATCCTATTAAATACAAATATTGGCCTTCACATTTAAATTGTAGGTTTTACATAAGTAAGATACTTACTTGGCCGATCCTGTACCTTCTCGATCAATACAATACCGGTTAACTCCACAAAAACAGATTCTGACCTCTCAGGATCATCATCATCCAAAATAGGCAAAGATATTGTGGCCTCACTTTCATTGGCTGCAAAGATCACGTAACCTGTAATGGGTATATAGTCTTTTCCCTCTGTTGCTCTAACAACATCAGGTGGAAGAAAGGGTGACTTTTCATCATCGCCAATAGTTCTGTATGTTACCATTACTGCACCGAGGAGACCACCGCGTCTTACTATTGCCAGGGAGATATTTTTTGTTTCTTCCTCAACTTTTATTGGTCTGTTTCGCTCAGAAAAGATGAAGACTCCGTAAGGATCATCATTGGCTAAAATAGTTAATGTTGCGTTAGTATGATTTCCAAGACGACCACTGGAGACATTGATGATCAAAACTGAAAACACCTTATCCAATTCGGGAACTTCATCAGGAGAAACCTGGACTGTGATATTTGCTCTCGCTTGGCCAACATCAAACGTGACATTCCCATCCGTAGACATCAGGTCTTTGGTAAGATCACAGACTATGATCCAATGCAGCATCACCTGAGACAAGGCCCCATGCGTTCTCACAACCTAAGTGGAAAATATAAAGATCTGCATGTTTTTGTTCTATGACAAAGAAAAACATGAACGTATGAGATGGAATTAAGCAAAGACATTGACATGACAGTTAAAAATAAATTCACATTTTGAAAAAAGGTGTCATCTTTATTATCTCAGCTTTGCTGTATTTGTTGTATCCTCAACACCATTATTTTAAGTCAGTAGTACCTCAAATGTAAAGAAGCAGAAGTAATTTTAAACCTGTGGATATTATTATTACAATAATTTAGCTTCAAGATGAATGATACACGTTAGAAAACTCAGTATGAAATGGCAAAACAGACGAACATGATAAAGTTATTACAAACCCTATAGACTTATGGCAAAATTATAGCAGAACACCCAGCAAAAAGAGAGACAGAAGAGGACTGCACAGCAGTATGAGACTCGAAGCTTTCTAACCTGCAGCACAATGTTGCTGTCTCCGTCTTCAGGCTCAGTTCCATTCACAGCCAGTGACTCAGTACTGAACTCAAACACTCCGTGAGCATCATCAGAAGCCTCAATAGTCACAAGGATGTGGGACGCAACTCCCAAGCTAGCTGTTAAATGCAAGTGCCAAAATGGTTATTTTTTCTAGCATCTTTTCTTGCATGAAAGAAAACAGCTAGAGAAATATGTTACAAAAAATACACAGGAGAGCATGACTGGAGGATCCGTGCCGTTTTGTCTTTGGCTTTTTGAAATGCGTGATAACTATCCACATGGATAAGGAACTGACTTTCAATGGTGCAGTCCTGGCAGCCCTTCTACGGAACGACGCAACAAAACTATATAATAAATATGAATATTTTAAGGGAGGAACAGAAATAAAATTACAGGTCTAATTAATGAAAATGGAGCAGAATTCAGGATGGTGGGGAGTTGTTTGTTAAACAACAGTGTAAGCAGGTAGACCAGATGAATGCAGGTCTCACCCTGACGTAAACCAGAATCATATACAAAGAAAAAAACAAGTCCACTAGATCCTACTACTAAAGAGATTGCCTTGGGTGAAATTACTTACTGCCCAGAGGGAGAAAGAGCCTGGCACTTAAGAAAACCATTTCTAGAAGCAAGGTAAAAGGAAACAGCACTTCAAAAAAAAAAACAAAACCCAGGAAGCTCCGAAAAGTGGCTCAACCACAGACTTACTCTCAGATTCAAACTGAAATCCTTTGCATTTACAAATAAAATTGAAAATCAGGCTGTCACAGGAGATTAAATTATTCAGTTTGGATCATGGGTGCTCAAATAGCATTTTCAGGTCTTTAGGGTTTAATTTGAAGTCCTATATGATTAGGGTTTTTCTTCAGATTTTATATTATTTCTGCGTCTAGTATTCTTTTAATCTTTCTCAGTATTAAATTATCTTTGTTTTCTGTATGTCATGACATAAATACAAACTTAAAGAGAAGAAATGAAAAACAATCAAAACATTCCTTTAAAAAATCTAATGCAGCTTACTTTTCTTTAACAGTTTTTTTTTTGACATGCAGAGAATAAAAGTAACATAAAGCACGTTTCAAAGCATACAATCAGGTAATTTTTAAATTACCTTCAAAATTGCTTTTTTCTCTCCAGAAAATTCCACAATTTTCAAACAAAACTAATTTTGCAAATTGTACTTCTGGAATTACTATATTGTATTTTACAACAACATAGTTTTGATGGTATAGAAGCTGTTATTTTCTGTGTTACACTAAACACTGACTGCTATTGAAATTATACCTAAATTAAAATGGAAAAGAATGTTTTGACAGAACTTTATGATAAATCTAAATTAATCACCTGTAACTGCAAGTAAAGTAACACTATAAGAAGTTGTGTCAGTATAGTAATTTATGAGGGATATTACAGTTAGCAATAAAAAATAGGATTAATCGAAAATGCTTACCATGTTGATGGATAGTTGGAAGGAAGAAATCCATGTTCCCATCACCACTACCACTGCCATCATTTCTAAAGAGCTCAGCAACTTTAAGGTGACAGACATACAGATATATACAGATATATACATTTATAAATAAAGAGAAAGCAGAAAGTAATTTAAACATTTCTGGACAACACAAAAAGAGAGGGAAGTATTCTAGGAAAGCTTCAATTTTGGATATGAAAGTGTACAGGATTTCTGATAAAAGCCAGAAAAAGGTATTGTATATGCCACCTCTTATTTAATTTACGACATTGGAAATAGCAATGGGAGGTCAGAAGGACAGAAAACGCATACACCTCTGTTTTCTCCTTTCTTTCCCTCTTTGTGTCCCCTCTTTGCATTTCCCCTTTCTCACTCCTAAATAAGGTCTGTAATGGAGAATTTGGAAATGTGAATTTAAAAAAAAAAAAAAAACCAAACCAAAAAAACAAACCCAGGGGCTAAACCTCCCCAAACTCTTATTCTAATATTTTCTCACAAACTGAAAACATGTTTCAGAAGTTGGAAAAATGTGCAGAAAGCTTAACTAATGGAGACTTTACCCTCAGTGTTGTGCTTGCAATGGTGTTGAAAAGGCCTAAAAGAGGGTTTGTGTTAAGAGGGTATGTGCCTAGTGAATTACTAAAGTTGGTTGTAACTTTTCTGGGAAAAAAAAAAAACAAACCAAAAACAACAACAAAATCTAAAGAGAAAAGTTTGTTTAACAAAACAACTATTTGACCAAAAAGTCCACACGCATTAAAGGTCTGAAGTTTTTATCAAAAGAATCACTACGTTGCACCATAGTGCCACATTGCACCACAGACATTCAAGGCAGTATGATATAACTCCCCAGAAGGCATCACATTGCATTTCTGGATTGCTTAAGAAAAAAAAAAATCAGTTAAAAAGTCACTTTGTGGCCGCCAAGATTTCTAACTACTTTTTTTCCTTCCAACCAGCTTTATAACTTCCCTTAAAAATTTTCTCCGATGGAAACAAATTCCTTAAGGGCTGAGTGGTTTTATGGGGCAGGAGCACTGATGCTTGCCATCCCTTGTGACACTAATAACTCACACCAGGGTTTCCTTTGAGTGTTCCTCTTGTTCTCCCACAGAGCTACCAGCAACCTCTCCAGCTCAGCTGAACTCCCGAAGCCTCTCAACACCCACAGTCTCCTACTGCTATAATCCGGTTGAATAAGTCAGGAGCCAGTGTATCCCAATTCCTCTGTTTTCATTCAAGTGGCAGATAAGAAGCCCACTTTGACTGTTTAGCCTTAAATATTTCATAAGTATTGATAATTTTTTAAAAATTGAAATTAATATATGTTTTACAGTATTTCAATTCTTGTTACAAACCAAATTACGTAACGTGAAAAGCAGCATGACCTAATGTATGGTAATACCACCCTTTCTTTGAGATGTGGTTTCCAGCAATGACGAACAAAATACCTGGAGAACGGTTATTTCCTAAGAAAAATTACAGCTGTCTGGGGTATGTGGGGGTGTTTGTTTCTCTTTAGAAATAACACGGAAATAATACACCTAAGAAAGGTAAGATTTTAATGGATGAGTAGAGATCATGAAAATGCAACCAATGGATTGATGGATGTGCCTTACCTCCTCCCTCTGGGTTCAGCAGCTCCACTTTAAAAGTTTTTTCTAATTCAGGAATAGAATTATCAGTGATGTTAACAGCAACATACTTATATCTCTCTCCTGGCTGAAATTCCAGTGTGCCCGCAGCAGCCTGCAATATGAAAGCTATTCACATTTTTGTTCAAGTCTAATGTTTTCATTCATATGAAAAGCGAAATAGAACCTTGATTTTGTTTGTCTTTGTCAAAACATCTACTTTTCCTCACTTAAGCTTTTAAAAAATCTGCTGAATCTTTGTTATGAGAAAAGGCACCTAAATTGGCAGGATTATGAGCATCTGCATTCATCTACATTTTTCTGCACAAATATCAGCTAGACAAGCATACGCAGGTTATTTTGGTGAACATGTACAAATCCTATTATGTACAAATATAATCTTAACCTGTACATGCACCTGAAAGCTCATATAAAGTTTGATATATTCAGCGACAATAGCAAACATCCCTTATTGCTGCACCGACAATTCTCTTAAGAAAAAAAAATCAGAGGCTTTCCTAGTAAATGCAACATGCTGCATGGAAACGAGGTAAAAGTTGCATAATGATATATATTTTTTAAGTGAGTATCACACATTCATTTATCACGTCACCGTATAACATCACAGAAACAAAGTGTTTCTGTGAAAAGAATCACAGCTGGGCTAAAATACTCAAACTGAAGTGTACCTCCAGGACAAATAACTCTAAATAAATTCCAGAATAATTACACACCTTGGCTATGGCCATACCTGATAATCTTTAGGACTGAAAGCCGTAAGCGGCACTGTTCTGTACTCCACCAGAACTGTTCCAAGAAGACCTTGTGCGCGAACTACCAGTAATCTGATGTGTCCAACTTCTTCTTTAACAGTAATACGGGGCGCAGCAGAAGCTGGCAGAATCATTCCATCGCCTGGCTGAGGAGGTGGCCCCACCGAGAACTGGAGTAGACCTGGCAGACGAGAAGTACTATTTACACGGCTTCTCGCACCAAATTTAAATTATGATAATAAATTGAAACCAAATTATTTATAATATTTATATTTAATGTTTCTGAAATTAAAAAAAAACATTATTGATATGCTGTTAGGACTCGATCATGCTGTTTCCAGGGATGTGCTGTGTACCTTCCCCTCTCTCACTGATATCCATATCAGCCTTGATAAAGCCACAGCAGAATAATGAATTCAGATCTCCCCAAAAAAGCCTGAATATGTCATAGCACTGGGTACTTGTTGGTCTAATAAGCGTGCAGAAATTTCTCCCTTCATCTGGAATTCTCATCTGAGAAAACCTTGCACAGGATCAACCACATGTAACCTTTATCTGCTCTCAGAAGGGAATCATCACCTCTTTGGTCAAAGCAGCTTTGATGGCTTTTTGTAACTCTCTCAAGAAAAAGTAACTCAGCTTTCACTCTCGTATAAAAATGATGAATTAATCTCAAGTTAGATAAAGTGGAATACTTGGCATTGCTTCATCAACTACCAAGGCTAAACAAAGTTTTTATCTGTTGAGCTAGAACTATACAATTATCTGCAACAAGACTGTATCATCTCCATCATTGTTACCATATGGGTGGTCACTGGCTTTGATGCTGATATCAGTAGTTTCCTTTTCTGGATCTATACTTGCTCCACTGGTAGGAGTTGAACCTAGTTTTCCATCTCCAGACACTGCAGAGACTAATGTCACACGGAAATACTCATTTAGCTCCGGAATGTCATCATCAATAACATGCAAATTTAAGACCTAGAGAAGGACCAAATCATGGAGAAATCAAACTGTGCAACATACATCACTTAGGATTTTCACGACCCTGCTTAACTCATCAAATTCTTTGATCAGTCAATCAGCTGTATCTGCTGTGTAGGTCTGAAAGCAATATAGACAACATTTTTGTTTTCCATGTAATTTCTAGAATAATATTTTATGTTAGAATATGCATTCCAAAAACAACCTTACCAAGCTACCAGAGATGGAAGTCATATTTTCTCAAGTGCTTCAAATTATATAAACACAGAACTAAGCAAGCAATTATTTATTATCTACCTTAACATAAGCATAATTAAAATTGAAATTCAAAATGAAATTGAAATAAAATTCANAACACATAACTAAGCAAGCAATTATTTATTATCTACCTTAACATAAGTATAATTAAAATTTTGTATATTCAAAATGAAATATCTGGTAGATTTCAAAACCTTTTAGAAGCTGTGCTTCTGAAGAGGTATTACAGTGATTACTCAAATTTAGAGAGCAAGTAAAGCAAGCCTTTTATGCCACCTGACACTTGAGATTGCAGATCATACTAGTAATTAACACACCCTGCTCTGCACAGGCTAACGTATTCACAGAATCAGAGGATGGTCAGGGCTGGAAGGGCCCTCTGGAGCTCCCCCAGTGCCACCCCCTGCCAGAGCAGGGGCACCTCCAGCAGTGGCACAGGACGGCGTCCAGGCGGGTTTGGAATGGCTCCAGAGTGGGAGACTCCCCCACCTCTCTGGGCAGCCTGTGCCAGTGCTCTGCCACCCTCAAAGGAAAGAAGTTCCTCCTCTTGTCCTGTCAATGGGCACCACTGGAAAAAGACTGTTCCCATCCCCCTGGCACCCTCCCTTTAAGGATTTATAAGCATTGATAAGATCCCCCCTCAGTCTTCTCTTCTCCAGACTGAAAAGCCCCAAGTCCCTCAGCCTTTCCTCATCAGAGAGATGCTCCAGTCCCCTCCTCATCTTTGTAGCTCTTTGCTGGACCCTCTCCAGCAGTTCCCTGTCCTTCTTGAACCGGGGAGCCCAGAACTGGACAATGTGCTCCAGTTGTGGCCTCACCGAGGCAGAGCAGAGGGGGAGGATGACCTCCCTCCACCTGCTGGACACACTCTGCTTGATGCACCCCAGGATACCATTGGCCTTCTTGGCCGCCAGGGCACATTGCTGGCTCATGGGCATCCTGTTGTCCACCAGGACTCCCAGGTCCCTTTCCACAGAGCTGCTCTCCAGCAGGTCAACCCCCAACCTGTACTGGTGCATGGGGTTGTTCCTCCCCAGATGCAGAACCCTACACTTGCCCTTGTTGAATTTCATTAGGGTCATTCACCTCAGACAATTACAGCTTTCTGTATATTGTGATATGATTAGATAAATATATAGAAGAAACAGTTTAAGTAGATGATCGTGTTTAGAGGCGTGGGAATGAGTAGCTTACAAACTGGAAAGTCTCTTGGATATCTCACCTGACCAGCAACTGCTCCCCATCTCTTTCTTAGGGCCATGCCCATTAACTCCTTTGAATGTAGACAATGAATTGGACCACACAGCAGTGGAGCAAGAGGGTATACCATCCCACCATCCCTTTTCTGCCGCTAGATGGAATAAGGCAGGCCTCATCCATGCTGACAGACTAGAAAAGCTTTGGAAATTTTTGCTGTATATGACTGTATGTGATACAGGAATATGATTCAACAGAGAATTAAAGCTGAATGAACATGAACAAACTGTTTTCAGATATCAGAAGATTTTGCCAAGCTCTACTCACTCACATTGTTTAACCGGCACCAGATCCACAGCTTTAGTGGAGCCACCGGGATCATTTCGAATGGTGCCAGTGGGTTTGAGTCAGTCCATACTGACTTCAGCAGAGTGATAAAAGTGAAAGTGAGGACAGCATTTTCTACTAAAAATTCACCCTTTCTATTTTGCAAATGCTGATAGAAAACACACATTAACCTTCTAGAGCACTGTGGTCCCACACCTCTTCTTCAAATAAATGTGAAATTCCTGTGCAGCGGGTCAGGACTGAAGTCATAGAAACAGATTAAGCAAAAGGGACGGAACATGGACAAGAGCGGTTGCAAGACACTTGATTAGAGCAGTGAACTTCACTGCTGTCTATTTAATTGGTGCGGAGATAAATCTGAGTTCCAACACTCAGAACAAAACCTGATCATTTTCCAATTTCAAAAGTAGCTGGAACCATTGTTTCAGGACAAGACTATCTACACTTCAAGTATACATATAGATACACATACACCTAACATATTCATATATGCAAATATATCTCATCTATTATGTGCATTCAAACATACATGCACACATGGTGACCCCTGAACCGAGATACACACAGATCTATAAGCACCTGTCATATCACTTGTTTGTTGTCAGGGATGCAAAAAACCCTGAAAAATATAACAAAAAGCCACGCGAAGGAAATGCTCTCGAGTATGAAAACCAGTCAAGCATCCTCAGAAGGTATTTTCCAGCGGGTTTGCAAAGGACAGGATGAATAGTTAATAGGAAGGTAGGGTTTACCTCTGATCTCTGCCAAGGAAGGAATGTGATAGTGCCACTGCTGTTAGAAAAATCGGTAACAGAGTAATTAATGCCAGTGGAATCAACCTGTGAGATAATGTAATTTATATACACGTAGTCGAGGGCTCCCCTTGTACGCTCCACGACACAGGATATAGTGGAACCCTCGTCAGCAGTCTGGAAGAAAGCAAGAAATTGAAATGTCTGTTATTGTCGAAGTAAATCAAAGCAATAAATGCAAAATGTGGGATTCTCTAATGCTAAGTCAAATGTTTGGGTAAAAAAAATGCTGTCATGTTACTTTTGGAGTGGTAGGAAGCTGAAACTGAGCTTAATGGTGCTCACAACAATCTTAGTGGAATTTGCAACAGCTTCTAGTATCTCCCTGAGGACTATCAAGGTGAGCTAATAACTATACCCTGTGGTTTGTTTTGGACACAATCCCTTAATCCAAACTATATGTCAAAGACAGAAGCGATATACTTGAAATGTACATGTCAGAAGCACCTGCAACTACTGTTTTATATTAATTTTAATTATTTTAATTTTCATTAGCAAAAATTTAAAGAAAGATTTGGATTCCCCTTTTCCCCAACTAGAAACACTATGGAAAAAAAAATTAGATACATTAAAATTAAACTATACTGTCATCACTCAGGAAAAACTTGGAAAAATTTTCTGTGCTACAGTCCTCTTAACAACTCTGTCTTCACAGAGAACGTGACTTCAGCGGCAACAATTTCACGTATTTGGAACAAAGTAGGTACTGATACTGACCACATATTTTAGGAAGTTATGATAATAGAACTAAAATAGAAAATATTTTTAATTGAAAATTGCCAGAAAGGCTAAAGCTATCTTAAGCATTAGATAAATTTGAGAGCTGCTGTACATCACAGTGCAGATACCGCGTGTGCCGTCAGCTGCCCAGTAGACAGATACGCACATAAAGCAATTAAACTACTGATAAAAACCCACTCTGTGTCTGCATCATCACTGACGGCTCTAATACCATTTCACCATTTCCCTGGTGAAATGGACGTAAGGTATGTGCAAAACAATTAACATGCCATATAAATTTTTAATTTTGTTTCACGGTTGGTTGATGATCTGTGGCATTGCGGTATTATCAGCGGCATTTGAAACTGAAGGAATCTGTTATCGTAGCATACGGTAGGCACATAGAACGCAAACCGAACCAAACTGAAAACCAGTACCACCCAGGCAAGATGGTAACTCTCAAACGCATCACAAGCACTTCATTTAGAAAGAATGTAATTAGATGGTCACGAGAGTTCCCAAATTGGAAAGTATTCTGAAATTTGTTTTCCAAAATAATCCAATACCAATAGAAACAGGTATCGTGTCTTTCTCCCTCATAATTGATTAAAGAAGTAAAAATCAATCATGTTTATTTCAACCCTTCCCCAAAAAGTAGCAAGTTTATATCCTGCCTACATGGCGGTTACCACCAAAGAAGAATTTAATGTTTTTCAAAAAGGCAACTCACAGCCAGTATCAACTGAATTCACCCCAAACATATGCAGTTTATACCTCGTAACTTATGATTGTGGAAAAATACATCACAACTTGTCATTTTATGACCTGTAGTAGAATTCTTTCAAACACACCATGTAACACAGAAAAATAAAATATACATCTTTGTAATAGTCCATTCTCAAAATAAGAAAATTAAACCTTATATTTTATTTGATAACCCAGTGACAGAAGTAAAGGGAATAAATGTTCTAGAAAAATTTAAACCTTAGTCTTCAGTTTATGTAATAAAATAAATTTCCTTAACAAAAATAATTTGGTGGGACTTTTAAAAATGGTACTGCAAATGCCAGTGAGACTGAGCCTGTACTAACAGCACTTACACATTTCTAAATTCCAGAAAAACTTTGCTTAACTACAAAAACTAAAAATGTGAAATCAAGGCCCTGTGCAGGTCAATTGGTCTTGCCATTAATTTTTCTGTGTCCAAAACTTCACCCATAATTTTCCTTGTGGACACCTTACCTCAGGAATACATGCTCCAGTGAAGCCAAACAAACCATTAGCATTATCGCTCTTCTGTATTCTTAATCTTGCTGTGGTGTTTTCTTCTGAAATCCGAGCTCCGCCACGCACAGAAATGAGCTTTAGGATGAACAACTCCTCTCCTTCTTCCTCTTTGTCATCCTTTGCAGACACAATGAATGATTTATTGGTCTCTCCTTGCCGGTACTCCAAATACCCAGAGACAGGGTGGACATCACTTTTCGCGGGAGTTGCGTGGAGTTCATAGATCTCTGCTCGGGTCAATTTACGCTCATAAAGCCTTACATCCTGCATTAGCCCCGTGTACCTGCTGCTGCCGTTGATTCCTGCTCCAATTCTCACTGTTCCTGGACNTATTTTTATGAGACTTGGAAACCCCTCTCTTTCCTTGAGAGAGAGCTTTGCAGAGCACCACTGCAACCCCTCTCAGCTTCTGTTTCACTAAACAGAGCCCACTTTGTCTCTCTCCGCTAGGACAGTGGGTCCATTCCGATGATACTCATCATCACCGCATTAGCCCTCCTGGACACGCTCTTCCCCTAACACACTGGGAACATGTACTCCAGAAACATACACCAAATTCCAAATGCTTTTTACAACAGCATTAATATTTCTCTGTCTCAAAACAATTCTTCTACTCAGCAAATCATAGGATCACAGCTGTCCTTTACACAAAAATACTAAGCTGGTAGGTCATACTCATTCCTATTGTGCTAAAACACGTAGATATCTCTTCTTTCCAGCTGTTTTCTGGTTTTGGAAGAAAGTTTCCTGAATGTACCAGCATATACGCAACACTGAGCAACCACAGCAACTGATGATGGTCCCAGGGCGTAAGGCGGAGGACAGTGACAAAAACTGTACTATACGCACACCACTGTGTAGTATCCAACATTAAATGGAGACTGAATCCTCACCTTACACTTGTAGTATCTCCAGACAGAGCATATGCCATCTCCGCTAATACAGAAAATTTACAACTCAGATAGATCCTTCTAGCAACAAAAGCATTATTGCATTTCACACATCTTTGTTTTAGAAACTGAGGGGGAAAAAAATCCTTTCTCAGCTACAGTATTGCAGGTCTGATGGAAATTATTAATTGCAGAGGCACTACCTTGTTACAGGGGGCAAATTTATTTCTCAGACTTCAACCACTGGAAATTTGCAGGCAGAAATAAAATACCGTACTATACAATTAATGAAGTCTCCTCCCTATTCTCACTCTATGTTTGTGTACATATATGTGTATAGATGTATAAGGATTTAACATCACTGTATGACTTTTAATTGTCCTTCTTTGATTCCAGAAAAGGAGATTGTATTCAAGAATTTGCTAATCATTCACTGCCAATCCCCACCAAAGAAATATGTGACAGTAAAGGTGAGAGGAAGAAAGGAAAAAGGATGGAGACAATCCCCAAGAAAAAAAATGCATGTGAAAGAGTGAGAAACTGCAAAAGAAAGAGTAAATATAAGTGTATTCCAGCCACACAATATTTGATGTTATAAAGGAAAATACTTCTCTGGTCACTGTTATGCTAGTTCAGAGTGAATGTCTATAATGGTTACTCATGACTAAAATCACATCTGAGACCACCCAGTTAGAAAAATTGAAGTACACATGATAATGTTCCTTGGAATCATAGAATCATAGAAT